>PVIH01000920.1:178005-216075 GCA_004025045.1 Sigmodon hispidus
CCTTGGTCAAGGCAAAGGGGAGAAGCAATTCCAGGCACCGAGGGAAGTCAGATACCATTTAGGAAACATGGCTGCTCCTTTGTTGTGTCTGTGTTAGTTTGAATGGGGACCCAGACTTTATGGGAATTGCCTAGAGAGTTGTCAACCATTGTCACAGAGGCATGAAGAGGAAGTGAATATGAGTAGACCCTGAAAATATGAAGAAAGAGTGGGTGGAGGGGGCATCTTTTAGATAGCCAATCACCGTTGTGCATGCAGGCTATTCACGTAGACTTGTGGTATGTGTTGCTATGACACTCTTACCTTTATCTGTCAGTCATCTCTTCCTCGGTCAAGGAACTCCATCTTTCATCTGGTTTTGTGTCTTTCTGATCCTTAACACATCAGCAATTTATTCCTAATATTGAAAGTATATAATTTATAAAATGTGACTGAGAAGGAAAGATGATTTTCTGGCCCTGATTACAAGCAAAAGAGGGTGAGGAAGCTGTTGGAGAAAAGGTTCTTTTAGAAAGAGAACACAAAATCACTTTTAGTGAAAAAGAGTATGGGAGAACAATAAACAGATTATTTAGGAAACTCTGGGTGTTGTGTGCGGTGTCCCTTTATATCACTATGTTATGTGGTGTCTCAGCAGAATCTATGTTGCACAGAGTGGCATGGGCTCATAAATATAGAATAATTTTTAACTGTATGCTGCAATCACTCAAAGAACTTCTAATAAATGCCCAGTGTGCTGGCTCAGATCCCAGATCTTCTGTGATGCTTCATCTCAAGCAGGGCTTCAGTTGCAGTGCACCAAAAGTTCTCTGTGTGATCAGAGACTTTGAAACCACTGGTCTTAGGTCTAGAAGAGTTTCAATCCTTTGGCTTTTGACAATCACCCAGGAAATCATTCAGATGGACCATCTGCATGTCAGACCAACTTGTCAAGGATCTCTGGACTTCAGTGATTTATAAAAACTTTCCAAGATTATTTTAGGGTAAGTTCATTTTCAAAAATTGTTCTTTCTAGAGGAGATTGATACGAGCATCATACTTACATCATATGAGACCGGGTGCAAAACATGAAACATTTTTTTTCTTAATAGCAGTCAGTACCTCACTCTCAGGATATATTTAGCAAATTCCATTTCTGTGCTAAGTAAATGAAAAAGCTAGATCTGCCCAAGACTGAAAACCACCCTCTAGATAAAAGAGGAATAAGGGCTGGCAAGATGGTTTGGTGGATAAAGAGGCTTGCCACCAATTCTGAGGACCTGAGTTTGAGTCCTGGGGCTTGTGTGATAGAAGGAGAGAGATGATTCCCAGATGCTGTCTTCTAGCCTCCTTCCCAAGAACACCATGACACACATGCATTCATATTCATATTCACATACATGCATACACTCACACACACGTCATACACTCACATACACAAATAATAATATATAAGAATGATGTTAATAAATTATTTAAAAATTTAAAAACAAGTGAGATGTTTAGGATAAAAACATTCAATACAACCTTTACTTAAGGCATTTGTTGTTTTGAATTAGCTTGTTAAAAGCATTTCAAAGTGGAAAATCCTAGGAATTCTGATTTAGGGTCATATAAATAAAAGGAAGAGATTGTTTTACAAAAGTTGAAGTTCTTTTTTTCTTCCAGTATTCGCCTAATGTAAAATAATGAGAACTTTCACTCTACAGCCAAATGACACCTTCACACTTGAAAAAGTGCCAACATCTTTAGCCATCAGAGAAATGCAAATTAAAACAACTTTGGGATACTACCTTACACCTGTCAGAATGGCTAAGATTAAAGACACAGATGACAGCCTATGCTGGGGAGGTTGTGGAGCAAGGGGAACACTCCTCCATTATTGGTGGGAGTGTAAACTTGTTCAGCCACTCTGGAATGCAGTATGGTGGTTTCAAATCCTGTCATATCAGCACAGGGCACTGTTCATTATTAAAACATTGAGGACTAGAGTTTATATACATAGAAATATACACACATGCACAATTTATTCCTTAAATGAATTCATAAGCATATATACATTCACCTGCACAACAATGCACACACACTATTTCTTGGCTATATTCACATCTACAAACACAAGCAAGTGCTCACACATATGTAGTTTCTTTCAATTGATCCTGCATGTTCCTAATATATGGGAACAACTGGCCATCATTGTAGAGACTCTTCCAATGATTAGGGCAATGAAACAGATTGTCTACAAACAATAAAAATCTCATTAACTTAAAACAGATCCAACACTTAGGATTTGGGTGAGATTGGTTTCTCACTTGTACAGGGCAGAATGGTAATGATTCAACACATCTGTCTTTTTTCTTGCTGAAATCCACAAGCATTCAATGTTCTTAAGAAAGCAACACTGAGGCCCAGAGGCAGCTGAGTGGGTAAAGTGTTGAATTTGCAAACAAGAGAACCTGAGCTTCAGGCCACGCACAGAAGAAGCTAGATGTGATGCATACACCTGTAACCCTAGAGAGCTGGCAGACGAAGATAGGAGGATCTTGGGGCTCACTGATCAGACCGTCCCCCAAAGGTAAGATCCACGTTCACTAAGAGATTCAAGCAGTAAAAACAGTAAGGTTGGAGAATAGTAAAGACACCCAGTATCAACAGTTTGCTGGTAAGCACATATGCGCTTACACACACACACACACAGAGAGAGAGAGAGAGAGAGAGAGAGAGAGAGAGAGAGAGAGAGAGAGAGAAGGGGGAGGGGGAGGGGGAGAATAAGAAACACTATCTTTAAGCATCTGAATTGGAAGAGAGGATTAGTCCAAATCTTTCCATGCTCTTTTTTTAGTATGAAAATCAAAGCAGAAGGAAAAGAAGTTGAATCAAGAGTCTCGGCCTTGAGAGTTGAACAGAGTGGGAGCCTGTGGGCCGAGAGACAGCAATGGAGGCCATTTCAATCATCCCAAAGCATCCTGGGCCCATCCCAAGAGACCAACCCCACTGAGTTATAATGGTGCTATCAAAAGATTGGAATATGAAAAAATATGCCTGTTTACTGACACATGAAAGATGATTTGTTTTGTTTTGTTTTTATCATAACAGTGTAACTAAATAAAATGAAAACCTTCATTATGATACCAACTGCCATTATAGACTTTTTTAATTGGATGAGAATATAATGGTTGAGTTTTATCCTACATTTTCTCAAAACACTGTCCATATTGACTCAATGATTGGGGTGGATTTGGTTCCAGCACTGCTGTACTTTCCCTTTGCTTCTGTGAGTCAGAAACAGATGGCAAGAAAATCAACGTTGACTCATTCAATAGGCATTGGAGAGAGAAAACTGGCTTGGAGGTGGACATGAGCACATCCATGTGGAAAGCAATGCACAGAGGACCCTCGAAAGACCTGGGATCTCCTTCCAGAGATGCATCCCTGTAGAAGTGGAAAATTCCCTGTGACTCAGTTTGCATCTACCAGGGTAGATCTTAGGACCAAATGAGTTAGTGCATGCAAAGTGCTTAACACAGCCCTCAACTTCAATAACTGCTGCCTTCTCTTTTTCATCTTTCCTTTGCTTCCTGCATCAGCTCACTTCCAAATCCTATGAGCTTTTATCTGCACAAGATAGCTTCCATTGAATGCCTCTTTTCTCCATCCTGCTGCTGTCCTGGGTCAGACAGGTCCCTGTACTGTAGAAACTGTTTCTTGTAGGAACTTCTCTTTTCTGTGTCTTCTATTTATTGTACCCTAAGACTTAATTTATCTTCTCAAACTGCAGTTCAGACCATAGCCTTCCCTGTGCAAACTCCTGGGAGGGCCTAGCTACCCCAGATAAACATTTGGATACCAAAGTCTTCCTAGGCTGACTCCCCTTAATGTCCATAATGTCCCAGATACATCTATCCCAAGCATTAAGGTTGTGAGATATATCTCACAATGTGAGATAGCTTGATGCTATGCTGTAGGATGGTCTATCTATACACAGTAACTATGTATTGCTACCACTGGTTAATAAAGAAGCTTATATGACCTATGACAAAGCAGGACAGAGTGAAGTGGAAAATCCAGGAAAGATACAGGGAGAAGACAGGTAGAGTCAAGATAGACACTGCCAGCTGCCAAGGGAGCAAAATGTAAGGGAATACAGGTAAGCCACTGACCACATGGCAATATATAGATTGATAGATATTATAAGAGCTGGCTAATAACAGCCTGAGACACAGAACAAACAGTTTGTAATTAATATTAAGCCTCTGGGTGCTTACTTTATAAAATAACCACTGCAAGACCAGGCTGAACTGAGAAACTTCCAGCTACAAATGGTACTTCAATGTGGGACTGGAATTCCCACATAAAACCTGAGGAAAAAAATGAGAAGCGAATTAAAATGAAGCCAAGAAAAGCTCCCTAGTTCATGTCTTGGTACAGAGACTCCTTGGTACATAGATGCCATAGCATTTGAGTCTGAGCACAGTATGGCAGATTCTGCCAAAGTACACAGAGACACCCACCTTTAATCCCAGCACTTATGATCCCATGCTTCTGCTCCTGGCACTTGGAAAACACAGGCTTTTAATCCTGGCACTAGGAAAGTTGCACCCAGAAGTGAGATAGCTGGGCCAGGAAAGAAAGATAAGGCGGGAGAAGCAGGACTTTTTCCATTCAGCCACTTTCCTTTTTGGCTAAGGTCAGAGAGGTTTGTAATCAGTGGATTTGTAAAGAGAGGCCTGAGGAGTTGACTGGGTAAGAAGTGGTCATGGTTTGTTTCTCTGTCTCTCTGACAATTTAGCTCTCCCCCAATATCTGACTCTGGGTTTTTTATTATAATACCAAGTAGAATTTGTGCAATAGTGCCCCCAATCAACAGGAAGTCGTATGAAAAGTTAAGCCTAAATTCCCCAAATATTGTTTATAGATGTTTGTTTTTATTTAAAGGGAGTTAGTTATAAATGGCCAATGGTCATAATCAATCTCTTTCTAAAGAAAAAAGAGGGATATGACATAGAAGTAATGAAAAAAGAATATTGCATCTATTCTAATCCACAAAACAACTGTTAATCTCAATATACTTTACATTGGTATGGATTTTGGTTTATTGATGCAAATTTAAGATTAATTTTTATACTGTATGTATATTTCTACTCTTAAGATATTATGTTTATGCAACTCATTTAAAATTGTAATGTATAATTAGAAAATACAGGTTAATAGTCATCTATAATAATCAAATTTATAATCATATTAGTTAGGCTTTCCAGATATACAGAAATATATTTCAGATAGAGTGGTAATCTTCAAGCCCTTTAAAAACCTACAGAATATGATATTTAAAATATTTTAAAAACTTTTTATGACAATAGGACATGTCTGCCCCTGGCAGTACCAATTTACTTCAAAGAGGATGATGGACATTGAAGACACACATACAGAGTTTATCTTCTTGGCAAAACTGGCCATTTGGGCAAGAAACTGCTCTTGCCTGGACTGCTTGAAAGTGTGTTGTATAAACTGGATATGCAGGATTCATGGGAAAGTGACCTCTGAACTTTGCCAAATCAAAGCTAAATGGTCCTTCAGGTTCCTGCTTCAGAGAAGAGGCTGTCAGGCATTCTGCGACACAGAGGAAGGCAACTGACGAATTTTGCCAAACTAGGCAGGACAGTTCTTCAGATTTCCTGCTTCACTGAAAAATCTGCCAGATACTTGCAACCTATAGGCTGAAGATGGATGCCCCAACATTACAGAGGGACTTTCGGTGGCTATTCAGCCAGCCAACTGTTTCTGTCATTTCTTGCATTTCTCAGAAGTTGCTTACAATGCACTGCGTGTTTACTCAGGTAATAATATATCCTTCTGGGACCTTTGATGGAGTTGAAGAATAGTTATAACTATAGTTTTCCTTGGTAAATTAGATATAAAATTCACACTCACAAAAACAGGATCGATGATAGAATATTTTCTTTAATTTTGCCAGATACAAATAGACTAGATATTTTAACTGTAATTCTTGTTTGATAACTGTTTATATATAATTTTACTATGTTAAAATGAAAACTTTCCCTTTTGATTAGATAGCAAAGGGGAAGTGCTGTGGGATGGTCTTTCTGTACACTATAAATATGTGTTGCTACCACTGGCTAAAAAAGAAGCTTTTATGGTTTATGGTAAGGCAAGAAAAAGTGAGTGGGAAAATCCAAGAGAGATACAGAGAGGAGAGGCAGAGTCAGGGCAGACATTACCAGCTGCCAGGAGAGCAAGATGGAATGAAACACAGGTAAGCCACCGGCCACATGGCAATATAGAGACTAATAGAAATAGTTTAAGATGTAAAAGCTAGCCGGTAACATCTGAATGATAGAACAGTTTGTAATTAATATTAAGTCTCTGGGTGATTATTTTATAAAAATGACTGTAATGAAATTGGGCAGAGAAACTTCCAGCTACAATGCTGTCCCTAACTTGGGCACGGAATAACTCCCTTCTCTCCCCTGCTTCATTTCTATGACCCTACCGATTGTTTCTCCTGTTTAGATCACAGTCGTTTCTTTATGTCTGGACTTAACTACACCTCCTCTATAAACCTTCCACGAGTCATACATTCCTGCAGAAGGAGCATACTTCTGTATCTCGATTTGCTCATCTATAAGATAGTGTCTACCCTGGCGAGGGGAACATGGGCTGGGAATTAGGAGAAACGAGCATCTGGTGATGTAAAGTGCTTGGGGTCTGAGCAGATTCTCTGGTACCCTTACAACCCTCTTCTTTCTGTGATACAGCCATATTTATCTGTGTAATCCTTTAGCCATTTCGAGCTTTTGGGAGGCCTGGTCCTGAGTATTACTGTTCTTTATATCTACTGTAATTCCAAACTACAGTTAAACATCTAACCCATAAAGGGAACTCATTGCATGAATTTCAAATGAAAGATGTCTATTGTTAAAAAATGCAGACACATAAAAAGGGGGATGTTAAAAAATGTCCTCAAACATGGAGAGGGGAAGAGCAAGAGTCTGAGAATGAGGAGAGGGACAAAAGAATATAAATGTGTTCAAAGTCTCCTATGTGTGTGTGAACTTGTGAGATAGTAATTAGAGAATGTACTTCTAGCACTGACAGTGTTAGTGTAACATGTGGGCATGTATTTCATTATTATGGAGGTGGTGCAAGTGCCCTCTCAAAGCACGTGAAAGGGATTCCTCAGGGAACTCTCTGCCCTTTGTCTTAGTTACTAATGAGGTGTCCTAGGCACATGTCTTTTTACTAGACAGTGGACTATTCCTTAGCAAACACCCTGGTCTTCTAGAAATTCATGCTGGCCTTATTTTATTTGTTTGTTTGTTTGTTTACTTACTTAACTTACTTACTTTGGCTTGTTAAGATCTCTTGTAATCCAGGCTGGCCTAGAATTAGCTAAGTAGCCATAGATAACTTTGAACTCCTGCTTCCTACCTCTGCAATGAAGTGTTAGGTTATAGCTGTCTACTACCATGCCCAGTGATGTATTAATAAATTAATAAATAGATGTTTGACTGGAAATCAACACAATGCAGAATATTCTTTAAGGGCCTAAACCTTGCTGGCAAAGTGTCAAAGGCTTCTAGTGCTGCCCATGGCTAAGACTAGGCTTTGTACCTAGGCACCCTGCTCAAGGCCACAGACAGAAAACTAAGATACCCAAACAGGCCAACAAGGGGAGCCCTGTTCTTGCCATCAAACAAGTCCAATTACACCTTTGTGATTGTCTGATTCACTCTACTCTTTCATATGTCATCTCTCCAGCGTCCTGCACTCTACTCAGGGTTTGGTCTGAAGTTGGAGGAGAGGTCATGAGAGCAAAGGCCCTATCCCAGGAGGTTATAGAAAGCAAGATCTAATGAGTACCCTCTTTCCTCCTGTACCATCCATCTTTCTCTTAAAAGCTTCTGGTTTTCTCCTGCTCCTCCTTGTTCTGATAGAAGCCTCCCAACCCTCTCTTCAAGCTTGGTTTGATCTGGTTTAGAGCCTGAATGTCAGCCTGTGTGTATCTCCATGCATCTGTCTCTGCTAAGCTGTGATGCTGTTAAAGTTGTACATATCAATATGCAAATTTATACGACAACCAATATGTAACTTAACATCTTTACTTTTGAGCCAGATGATGAAGCATGATTACTTGCAACCATTCACTATTCCCCCCCCAAGAAGTTTTGGTTGCATAAATATACACATTGGCAGCATATCTGATTAGTCAGTATCTTGGTAGCTATTTGGGCCATGAGAAGGCAGTCCTGGGGGGAGAGTACAACCAAAAGGGTAGAATATATTGTAAATAGCTGTTAAAAAAAAAGCAAAAAAGAGAGGTGTACAAACTGCTAGCATATGGAAGCCATGAAGAAAAACTTGAAGCTGAAGACTGTGAGCATAATCACTTTGAAATGGCATAGTATGAGCCTGAGGATGCTCTGCTAACCAGTCTTCAGAGAATTGTACTACACATGAAGAAAGGGAGAATCAATAACCTCCAACGACCTGAGAAGAAAGCAAATATGTGGAAACACTTATACACACCATAAAATTAATGAAGAAAGCAAGCCTGGATTTGCTATATAGGTCTGCATACTTAGAAGAATAGATTTTTTATGAAAGTAATGTCTCAGTACTTCTTATTTATTTTATTAAACAATAAATCTAGAGACTTAAAGATGCTAGTTATTTGGGGGATTATTTAAATGATACCAAGAGGGTTTTTGTTTTTTTATTTTCTGTCTTTGCTTTCTAACAATGGCCAAGGTCATTTCTCACTACTATGGCAGTCCCACTATGAGTGGCCAGACATGTAGGCTAATAACTCAAAGGTTATGGTTTCTTGTCAAGCAGCTTCTAACTCATGTTTTACATTGTTCTCAGAAGTCTATCTATCTGAGAAGATGTTTAGAGTCACCAAGGAAATTAAACAGGGCAGATGTGCTTGCATATGGGGATGGGGTGGGGGTGTTTTAGACTGCTTAGCTGTGTTCTCCTGAATAAGCAGTAAGTGAGAAGGAACATGAGAGGTGACCTTTTTCCTGGTGTTTTTATACAGAGCCTTTTCATTGTGACAGCATCTCTGCCTCTTCTTGTCTTTTTAGCCTCACTAGGAGCTAAATTCTCACCCATCAAAACTTTGTATTGGGTCACAATGTATTATGTAAGATGACTATGCATCACTATGATAAAAGGTCAATAGGGGCTTTAAACACCCCAGGCTTTAACCCAGTTATCTGAATAACAAGTCCAAATGTCACCAGAGCAGGGAAGAGACAAAGATGCCATCAAGGGCCCTTCAACCAAGATCCTTCCAGTTTCTTGTCCTATCATTATTGTCAGGTGCTAGGTCATAGTAGTTGTAAGAGAATACTGTGGGTACCACCTGATGTCTGTACTCCAAGCAGAAAGAGGATGAGAGAAGGGAGATAGGCACATAGACTACTGTTTAATGAGATGCTATTTTCTTGAAAGTCTCTCCCCAGAGTACCCAATTATGGTATCACTCAGGTCACATGACTACTCCTACCTACATAGATTAAGGAAGTAACCGTTTTTTAAAACTGGTATCTCATCCTAAACAGATTCATTTTCTCTTAAGATAAGGGAGGAAGGGTAAGAGAAATTGTGGAAGGGAGGAAAGGAAAGAAAGAGAGAGGACTTATGGATTCAGAAGACGGCTCAGTTGGTAAAATGTTTACTATACAATCAGGAATACCTAAGTTTGATCCTCAGAATTCAGAAGAAAAGCTAGGAGTGGTGGCCTGATTATAATCCCAGTGTTGGAAGGCAGACACAGGTAGATCACTGGAGGTCTACCAACCTACTGGCCAACCTAACTAGCTTATCTTTAAGTGTTGGGTAAAATGTGAGAGACCAGAATGCTAGTCCCTACCAGCATGAAAACCAGAGTTTGGATACCCAGAGCTAATGTTAAAGCCAAGCATGTGTGGACAGCTCTACGTAATTCCATCACTCAGAAGGTACAAAGTGACTTCAGCACAAGATGGCTACCTAAGCTAACTAAATTGCTGAGCTCTGAGTTTAGCAAGAGCACAGTTTAGCAAGACCACCTCTTTGGAGTGTGATCAAGAAAGACACCTAATGTTGACTACCAGCCTAAACACACACACTTGGGAATGTGCATATGTTGTTCATATCTCTCTCTTCTCTTCTCTCTCTCTCTCTCTCTCTCTCTCTCTCTCTCTCTCTCTCTCTCTCTCTCTGTGTGTGTGTGTGTGTGTGTCAGAGAGAGAGAGAGAAATAGATAAATGTATATGTGTGTATGTATTTTTAAGACAAAGTCTCTCATTTTGTCTTAAAATACAAAATGAAATGTGACCAAACAAGATACCTGAGTTTGTCCTCCATACTTATATTCCCACAATTCATAGCTCCACACAGGTGTGCACCTGCACACACAAACACACCTGTATCTCCTCCCCCCACAAAAAATTAGTGACTTAGTATTTGAACAGTTTGATGCTTTTGGGTGACATCAAATTCAACTTTAAGATAAAAGGGCACCAGGGTAAATCTCCATGCTCAAGTTAAGATATTATTTAAGATGTGAAGTATTATAGAATTTGACTTTGTATCTTTTACTGAATAAAAGTAAAAGAAACCAATAATAAGTGTTATTTATCATCCTCCAGCAATTCTTATGACTTATGGCTGGCATGATTACATATTCAGAGTGAAAATCTCAACTCAGCGTGGTGATTCAGACTCTGCAGTGGAATCTCAGTCATTTAAACACCACTAATTAAAGAAAGAGCTGAGCTTTGTACCATCCATGAGGAACCAAGTAGGGATACGGCTTGGAGGGGGTCATTTAACATTTTAAGAAGCCAAATGTTGCTTAGAAGTTCTGTTCTCCATTCATAGGCTAAGTACAGTAAAACATGAAAATTGTATTGGCTAAAAGTGTATTTTATTCTTTGGTTTTATTAGTTTAGTGTGGGGGACATGCTCATGTTGTGGTACATGTGTGAAGAAGCATCAGGGGATAGAGTGTGCAGGAGTTAGTTCTCTCCTTTGAGGATGGGGGTCCTAGGGATCAAACTCAGGACACTGCGCTTGGCAGCAGACACCTTTACCTGTTAGGTCACCTCACCATCCATCATTGCTTAATTTAGAGCAGAGTGTCCAGTGATTCACATCTCATGGCTTCCCTTGAAATTAGGAACTTCATGGGGGGCTGGAGAGATGGCTTAGCGGTTAAGAGCACCCTCTGCTCATCCAGAGGACCCGGGTTCGATTCCCA
The DNA here is from genome assembly GCA_004025045.1 of Sigmodon hispidus. Lineage (NCBI taxonomy): Eukaryota > Metazoa > Chordata > Mammalia > Rodentia > Cricetidae > Sigmodon > Sigmodon hispidus. The sequence goes on from PVIH01000920.1 coordinate 189,254, forward strand.
GCACCCACATGGCAGCTAACAACTGTCTGTAGTTCCAGTTCTAGGCAAACACCAAGGCAAATAAATAAATAAAAGTGTTTTTTAAAAAAATAAAAAAAAGAAAGAAATTAGGAACTTCATATTTTATGAAGATCTAGTTGGACTGCATGATTTTGACTTGCCTTCCTCTGGGGACCAGGAATGCTTCTCATGATGTTGTGCATGTGTGCCCATCACAAGACTTTCTGGGGATGGCCTTTGAAGATCTAGTTTGGGCTAAGGCATACACAAGGAGAGAACCAGATTATGTTGTATGGATTTACTGTCCTCAGAACAATGCACACATGCTGATCTGCCTAAAATTTTTTTCATGGCATGACTTGCTTATAAAATGGAGTATAAAATTCTCCATTGCTAATGTGCTTTTGCAGACAACTTCTAAGGGCCTGGCTCACGGCACCTGTCAAGCTCCCACCTGAAATCTGGCTCCCTGAGCATTCATAACTATTTTTAGGCAGCTTTGTGGGTTCCTCATTCCCCGTCCTTGTTACACTATAGCTGGTGGGTTTTTCTGAGCGCAGCCCACAGGCAGGCATTTGCTCTTGTTGTAAATCTGCTGCACCATTTGGTCCCCTCTACCTGACACCATCTTTAACACTGAGCATGTATGCCCTGCACAATGACAGGGTCAGTCTGAGAGGAACTCTGGAGCTAATTGGCCACCAGCCTTAAGCAGCTGGCCAGGCAACTCTTTTTAAAATGTCTTTCATGTAGACAACATCTACAATAATTGCAGGGCTCAAAGAGAAAGAATGAAGGTGTATTACATCTTCCTGTGAACAAGTGGGTGTGTACTGAGTAGCTCCCAAATCAAAGGCCTCCCCTGATAAGCAATCGTCTTCTAGTGATGGGCACCCAGGGGACAGTAGAATGGAGGGAATTTCTAGTCCCCATAGAAAAGCAAATCAAAACCACAATAAGACATGACCCCATAAACAAGGAGCGGGATGGGAGGGTACAGTATCCAAGAGGAATGGGGAGGAATATCTCATACAAACGGTGTTTGAAAAGCCATATGGAAACCTACTCTTTAACAAGCTTTATAAATACATATACACAAAGAGGAAGGAGAGAAGCAGAGGGGACGTTAATTGGAGTTATCCAACAGAGATAATATTTCCCTAAGAAGTCCCTCGGTTGCCAAATCAAAAGCCCAGTGCCACATGTAGGGTACCTCCCCTTGATCTGGTGAGGGGTCAGGGCTGTCTCCAGAACTTGAAGGTAAGATCAAATTACTGAAGATACCACACGCTTTGATTACAGGACATGAGGAAATCAATCTTGACCTAACCAGTAAGGTTCCTCTCTACTGGCTAGCTTTCATAGTACTAGACGGTCTATACAGAGTGCTGCAGGAGAAAAGTCATCAGCAGGTTTACTCAGCTGTGAATTCTGGCAATATATAGCCATGACTGTGCATGGGCACTTGACAGGCCTGGTCTCAAGGGGCAAAGTCACTTCCAGAGAAGGAGAAAGAGCAGGACCACACAAGGAGACCAGAGCTGTATAGTGCTGGGTTCCTGGACCAAGCTCCAGACTTGCTGGGATGAACAGATTAATCCAAATACACTTGATCTGTCCAGTCTGCTGTGTCTTGCCTCTTGTCATGATGTCTATTTTAAAGAGTCTTGTCCACTTGATGCTTCACCAGCCAGATATGATTTCTCTCATCTTTGTATGAAAAAAGTTAAATCTGGGTCATCAGAACATGACTCAAGAATGAGGAGAATTCTATGTACTTGTGAGAAAACTCCAATAAAACATGACAAGAAAGTGTCTTGTGACTTCTACTTCTTCAAAACACAGAATTCTATTTTATTATGCTTTTGTGCCTCTCCCAGGGGTAGCAGCGAATACTTCAGATTATTTGTCACAACTGGACATTGCATTTGTTGTCTGCCATGTGTGGCTTGTTCCTGTGACTGTACACTTTGCTCATGTGGTTCTTTTTAACCCTCAGAGTATAAATTGTCTGATGCTCCGAATAAAGGTGTCTATTGCAGGAGACCTTAGTCTGCCGTGTTTATCGGTCCATTCTCCCAGGAACTACCTTGTCAATTCCTGTGTTTTTTGGGAATCTCTGTGGTCATCCTAGTGAAGATGACTGTAGCTTGTTACCTAATTCATGCCTGGGATGTTTCTTGTCCTATCCAAGGTAGAGTTTTAAATTCAGGACAGTATGAATAATTCATTTGAAGATTCAGGGTAGTTAAAAAGAGTGACTTCTACAGAGTTTTATAATAACTCTAATTTTTCTGTCTTTAATTCTAATTTTTCTTCCTTGACTCAGAGTCAAACTAAAAGCAGCCTTTTCCTTTGGGGTTTGTTTCTGGTGCACCCTTCCTATAAGAATTCCAAGGCATTTCAACTTTATATAGAGTCATTCATTACATCCCTACTCTGGGTGGGCCTCTGTCTTACATGCAGTATTGGAGTGAATGAGACAGAAAGCCTTTTCTTTCTCAAAATTTGGCTCATGAAACTGAGGAACTTTGAAATGTGTGTATTGGCATGACCATCTCTTAAGAAGATCTCTGTTGAGACTATTGCTTTTGTGAGTGATGTCATTGTCCTCTGCCAGGTGATTTCTCAAGCTTCCCTTAGAAGCATTAACAATATGAAGCACTGTTTCATCTTTGTGATATGTTGCTATTCTCAGCTTCCTGTCAACATCTAAATCAACATCAAGACTTGTACTTCTATATGGTCCTCTGGATCAGGAAAATTTTTTGCAGTGTTTGCAGAAATTTAAATAACCAGCACTACTCTTTCAAAAAACAAAGAATTTTCCAAAGAAGGGAGGGTGGCATAATGCCCCCAGAGTGGGGGCATAACGAAAGACACTGTAAATTTGGGGTGCTGCTGGACTTCTTTTTTAGGAAAAGAGGACCAGGAATAAAGCTCAAGGGAAAATACTGCCTCCAGCTTGCCTTTGGGTGAAGGGATGAAAATTGCAGTTGAAAGCTGACTCTTGTAGAATTTCCATCAAAAGTCCTTCTTCTTTGCTATCTATAATTTTCAAACTCATTAGTTTTAAAGTACTAAGGACTGGTCATGATTCCAGAAGCCTAGAAGATGTCAGCACACTAGATTTGATTCTCACCACCTCAAAAGAAGGGGAGGGACATAAACATTTTCTAGACTACCCAAAAGGAAATGCCCATCAGTCTTCAAAGAATTATACTGATAACTATAAATTTGAGTCACGTGCCACCAAGAACAAGCCACAACACACAGGTGCCTAGCAGCAAGAAGGTGTAGAAACACCAAATCCAGAATGTGTTTAAATACAGATGACAAACAAAAAAACATTGAGTAAGGCTTAATTATTTGAAGACATAAAAATGATTTACTATATGAACAAAAGGATGAGAGTAATAGACAAAGGCGAGAAATATCTCAACTCCTAAAAATATCATCAAATGTAAAAGAGTTCCATACTGCAGCTTAAGCCCAATTTAAAACAGAAACTAGTGAACTGGAAAATTGATTTGAAGAAATGGCTCAACGTGAGGAACTGAGACACACAGATGAAAACTATGAAAGGTTAATAAGTGGCTTGGAGAATGGGATGAGGGGCATTCTCCTCTACATCTCATTGCGGATTATTATATTCTCTACAGAGAGAGTAAAGGAGGCGATTTAAAGAGACGGACTAAAGTCATTGCAAGGTACTCATCTTCTGGTCAGAAACCCAAAGGCACTGTGGCACCTGTATATCAGAGCCAGTCTGTTCTCAGCTTTCTTTAAGTTAGGGACTGTGGAGTGAATACCAAGTGATAGCCATTGTAACTGAGTTTTATAGACAGCAACTTCATGGTCAGATATGCAAAGACATGCCTTTATAAAACTCAAGGTGACAGCCTTTCTCTGAACTCTGTTCTGATACAAAGTCTTCTTCCAGTTGCTCCTGTGTAAATTCAGCTCACGAGAATGACTTGAGAGTTAATTCACGTTTACAATTTTGTCATTTTCAGGTTGAAATTTCTGTCTTGCCTTTTTCTCCAGCCCTTCTCCTGTTTGTGGGCAGGAAGCTATTGACTGTTTGATCTATGTTAACAAATGCACTGTAATCATGGTTGGGTAGCCTCTGTAGGCCTGGGAGGCTATGATTTCAAATATCATTCATATGTTGTATGAGTGAAATCTGGTGAAGAGATGCCTCCTCTGTACTTATGGGGCTTTGCAGGAACTCTCAGTACTTTTCTTCCATCTTCATACAGCTCTGTTAGGTATATATTTTATGATTAAGATATTCTCTATGTTAGGGGAAATTAAAGAATGTCCCTGAGAAATGTAAACTAAGAGGTGTTTGTGACATTGGAACTGGTTGGTATTTAGACTATGAATTAGTTTCTTTTTCACTGCTGTGCCCAAACATCAGACAAGAGCATCTGTGGGGGTTTGAAGAAAAGGGAGTGGCACTTTTAGGAGGTGTGGTCTTGTTGGAGTAGATGTGGCCTTGTTGGAGTGGGTGTGGCCTTGTTGGAGGAGGTGTGGCCTTGTTGGAGGAAGTGTGCCTTGTTGGAGGAGGTGTGGCCTTGTTGGAGAAAGTATGTTACTGTGGAGGCGGGCTTTGAGGTCTCATACTTGCTTAAGATACTGCCCAGTGTCTCAGTTCACTTTCTATTGTCTGCAAGATGTAGAATTCTCAGCTCCTTCTCCAATACTGTGTCTGCCTGCATGCCCCCATGTCGCACCATGATAATAATGGACCAAACCTCTGAAAATGTAAGTCATTCCAATTAAATATTTTTTATAAGAGTTACTATGGTCACGGTGTCTCTTCACAGCAATAAAAACCCTAAATAACACAGCATCTAAAGGAAATAAGTTTTATTTTGGCTCACGGCAAGGAAGGTACTGTGATTGTCATGAGAAGCAGCTGGTCACGCTGTTTCAGCAGCCAGGAAATGGAGAAAGGTGAATGCTGGTTCTCCACTGGATTTCTACTTTTTTATTCCACCTGGCACCTCGGCTAAGGAATGATGCTGCCTCTTCCAGGAGAGGATTTTCCTTCTCAGTCAAATGTCTCTGAAAACTTTCTCAGAGACACACCTCAGGGTTTGTCTCATTCGTGGTTCTCCATTCTGTCAAGTTGATAATCGGGGTTCCATCACAGACCCTGTTGCTGAATTTGGAAACAAAAATGTGACTCAGGAGAGATGACCAAAAAAGAGGACTGGAAGACATACTCCATGCAGTGGAATTCTGAGACACAGGGTCTTACTTTACTCTGGGTGGTGTTGAAGACATTTTCAGGGTTTGGAAGCGGGGAGTTTCCCCAGAGAAAGATGGCTGCATGGTTCCTTTCTTGGCTTTGGAGAGAGGGAAAGTATGTTAAGAGTTTCTTTCAGCCTAACTGGGCCTAAAAAGGGCAGCTACATGGCCAATCACTGACCACTTTCAGAAAACTCAGGCCTGTGGTCCTAAAGCACAACAAGCCAGGCGGTAGAATTTATACGACAGGTTTTAACTGCTTTAAGTTGACCGGCCAATGATGATCAGTTCTTCTAGCCTCGTTCCTCTTACACAATGCAAAGATGAAGTAGAGGAATTAACAGCCAGCCCCAGTAGTGATTTAGATAGATAGTTAATTTTAAATAGAGCAACAGTTGTCACATCTTTTTTTTCTTCTGTTATGGGTGTAACTGGAGTGTTTTAATAAATATGAACAGTGTCCACATCAAATATCTATATAGCCAGTACCTCTCATATCTTCTCTTTGCCTCTTGGCCAAAGTTAAGTCTAGGGATAGAAGTCATGGCCATAGTTCGTCACTGTTGGCATTATATCTGGGACACAGAAATTAGGCATCATTGTGTCTATAGATACAGAAAAACTCAAGGACAAATGTTCCCCCTAACACTTTCTCTAGATGGTCAGTGTTGAGCAAAGAATAACCAGATGAGGACTTGAAATGGGCAAGGTCAAGGAAAAAGTCAGATCTTTGTAGAAAGGTATTCTCAGTGATACACAATAACAAATTAAAGGGAACGGATGGAAAGATCTCAGTAGTCCCTAGGAGTCTGTGGCTATCACGTGAGAAAAGAAATCCCAGAGTGAGAAAGTGGAGTTTGGCAATCTACCTGGAGCATACCATCCTGTCCATCTGTAAAATGCAGCCGAGGGACCCCCCCCATGCACCCCCAAATGTGAACAGTGTCTCCTCCCTTATATGCAGGCACATTTAAGAATGTGCTTAATTTACAAAAATTAAGCACATTCTTAAATGTCTGCGAGATATTACAGATTAATCAGTACTTATAAAGCACCTAGTCTTTTATATTTAACAACAACTGTTCTCATTTCTCTCCACTCATTCTGCATGTAGTGATTATGACAGCCCATTTTATACACAGAAAGAACAAATTCCCAGACAAACCTAGTTCTCCATAGTTCACAGGCATGTGCTTGTATCTCACCAAACTCTGAAGACGATAACCAATTGTCCACATTTGGGATAGGGCTGAGGGGGAGGGAGGAAATGGCTGAGTCAGGGAAGCCCTTCCCTTGCAATCATGGGGCCTAACTTTAATCCCTGAAACTCACTAAAAAAAAAAAAAAGTCAGGCACAGTGGTATATACCTATATACCAGCCTGGGGTTAGGGGTAGGTGGGCAGAGGCAAAGGGAACCCTGGGGGCTTCTGATTCTAGTAGAATCAGACATTCTGGGTTCAATGAGAGAGCCTGTCTCAAAATTACAAATGAAGGAAGCTGACCACAAGGGTCACCTTGACTAGAAGCCTGCTCCTCAAAGCCAGTCCTGGGCCAACAATATGTGCATCACCTTGGCAGCCATGTAGATTCTCAGGTCTACCTAGTCAAACTGAGTGCCAATTTTTGTTTGTTTTTGCTGTGTTGTGTTTTGGTATAGGGTTCCACTTAGTAGCCCAGGGTGTTCTGGAACTTACGATGTAGCCCAGGCTGGCCTTAGAAGTTGGAATATTCCAGCTTTCAGCTCCCAAAGTGCTAGGATTTTAAGCATGTCCAAGCCGAATCTGAATGTTACCGAACTCTTGAGCCAACCTGAAATCACATTCCACTGTGGGAAATACTTACATAAAACATTTGGAGCATGTTGTTTAGTGGAGACAGGGAAGAGGAATGTCCAAGGGGCAGACCATACTGGAAGGACAATATATTGGTGACCTTGAAAATTATATGGGGACAGGAAGTCTGTGATGGTTACTATTAGAGACCATATAGCCACAGGAGCCTCTGTTGCTACCTAAACTGATAAAGCATTTCATGTAGGTGGTGCTTGTAGTGGAGAGCAGGTACCATCACTTTGACCTAGAGGCGTGGCCTCTTGGCCAGCGTAGATCTAGAAATCACCTATTGGCCTTGGGGCGTCAGTGTTCCAGATGTGGCTGGAGGGCCAGTTTAATATGGGGTACACATATTTCAGCTTTTCTCTTGCTCTTGGGTGGAGAACTGACTGGCTGACTGAAGTCACATGGACCAGTTCAGCTTTTCCAGGAACCGCATGACTGTTTAATCTTGTATCAGTGAGTGCTTCCCTTTGAACCTCTTAGTAAATATTAATCTTTCTTTATCAGTTTTAGTGATTATTACTTATGAAAATAGACACTTTCCATGCCACTATTGGTGTGGGCTGGCATTGTTGGTACGGGCTGACAGGCTTAGTCTCCACCCCTTGCTCATGCCAAGTCTCTAACCCCTAGGAAAACAAGGAAGGGTTAAATTCCAGGAAGCAGCTAAAAAGATTTTCGTTTTACTTATGTTCAAGAGATGAATCTTGCTATATTACCCAGACTGGTTCCTAAACTGGGCTCAAGGAATCCTCCTGCCTCAGCCTGTGGTTGGTGGGGCAACACAAGCACACTGGGTTCTTCTAAGGAGAATTTTTATACCCCAGGAAGCTCACAACATGCAAATAAGACAGAGGAAGAATACTGAACATGAAAAGAAAACTGGGTTTTGATTACTGTTCCCTAAAGCTGGGATCATGACCAAGGTAGGAAGGGACCCACGGAGCTGGTGGACCAGAAGCTAAGGAGCACCAAATGTCCTTCTTCAGCTGTTATCCATTTCACATAAAGAATTGCCTTTTCCCCTCCTCCTCCTCTGTCCCCCTCCATTTTATCTCTCTCCCCTAACCATGTGACCCTGTCCCTGACCATCTGATCTATTATCTTAAATCTGATCCTCTTAAGTTTCCTTTTGTATTTCATAGTTTTATGCTTCAGAAAATCTCTCAGAAAAGACAGATTTCTTTTTCTTTTTAAGTAAGTCTTCTTCCATTAAAAACCCTCTTCCTTTTTATTTTCCTTTTACAGCACTTTTCACCCTTCCATGCCTTGTCCTAAAATCTTATAAGCCAAGATTGGGCTCTTTTATAATTCATGGCATGTGATGCTTTGAGCCTTCAATTTTCTTTAGAAGATGAATGGTTACACCATTTGTTTCTACTGCATGGGGCAAGGCATCTCTATTTTTCTATGAAAGCTAGGGATTTGGGCTTTTTTGATCAAGTCAGATGTCTGTGTGTACTGCTGTTTCAGAACAGAGCCTAGCAGAGAAATATAATCAAGTGTCACTTTATCAGAACTAACGGGGTGTGAGAACAGACTAAATCAATACAAAGTTTGAGTTATGGACTCCACTTTAAAGAAATCCAATTTTTACTGCTTTCAAGTCTACATGAACTCAAGATGGGCTAATCAAGTGTTGCATGATAAAGGGCCTTTGAGGGTTTTCTTTAGCAAATAAACAAAAATAATTATCTCAGTTGACTGACTAATCAATCTATTGACTCCAATGATTTGTTAGCTCACCAATACCTCGGGGTTGTGTGTGTGTGTGTGTTGTATGTACCCACATGTGTGTTCATTCATCTGGAAGCCAGAGGTAAATCTTGAATATCTTCTTCACTTTCTCTCTCTCTCTATCTTGTTTATTGGCTCAAGCCACTTTTACTTGGATCCCACAGATCAGGGAAGACTGGCTGGCCCAGAGCCTCAGGGATCCTCCTGTTTCTGCCTCCCTGGCCCTAGAAGATGTGTCCCACCACACTAGCCTGCTTCCCCTGTATATTCTGGGGATGGAGTGTAAATCCTCAAAAACTTATGTGGCAAGCATTTTAGCAATGGGGCGGGTATGGTGGTGCACGCCTTCATTTTCAGCACTCAGGTAGATTTTTATAAGTTCCAGGCCAGCCAAGACTATAGTGAGACCGTGTGTCAAAATTAACAGCCTGAGCTCTTCCTGGATTCTTTTCATTTTACAGGTGATACTTACAGCAGACTCCCCAAGTGTATTCATTTAATAATTTAAAACCCCTAATTCCACCTTCTTTACTTCCTTCAACTTGCTTAATAAAATCTGGTTTCCATCATATTATTTCTGAGCAAAAAGCTTAGAGAAAATTCAAGACAAGTGAGGTCTGCAACTAAATGATGCCTATTTAGCTTGGCAGTCCCTTGCAATGAACTCTGGTTTAGTGAAGAAATAAAATTAAAAGAGTATCAGGATCATGGTTAAATAACTTCCCTTCCATGACAGGTCATTTTAGTTGTCAATTTTATTAAACTCACTTGTCACCAAGTCCTGGGGACATGATGCCCACATGGTGGAAGGACAGACCTCTCAAAAGTTTCCCTCTGACCACCACACATCTACATGCTCACACAACACATATGAATAAATAAATGTAATAAACATTTAAAAAATAACTTCATAGGTTATTAGTGAAACACACTTCTATGTGTCTGAGAAGCTGTTTCCAGAAAGGATTCATTGAGTCAGGGAGACCCAGCCTGAAAGTGGACAGCACCATCCCAGATGGGCTGGGATCTTAGACCAGAGCTCTGTTTTCTGTTTCCTGACCTACCAAGATGTGAGCAAGCAGCCTCATTTTCCTCCTCTGATGACCACCTGTTGCATCATGCTTTCCCCACCAAGACAATGCTACACTCCACCTGTGAGGCAAAATAAATCTAGTTGCTTCTTGACAGGTATTTGGTCATAGGAATGAAAAAAGTAACTACCACATCCTCTCCTTTCTTCAGATTGGGGTTGGTACATACCTGAAAGATTGTATGAAGACAAAAGAAGTTTTGCTTGCTGTGAACTACTGAGTGTTCTTTGTAGACAGTAAAGCACTTACTGGTGTGGGCTATAATATTTCCAATTCCAGAGTAATGAAACCCAAGTCAATGAGGCAATTTTTTAAAACTGTGTTCAGTCAGATTTTCCCTGAAAGGGACGAAGCTTTGTGAATGAGGAAGGCCATTTGGAAGTTTGGGGAGAGTTTCTAGAGTGCCTGACTATTTGTAAAACACAATGCATATTAAGAAAAGCTCACCTCTTCTTGAGGATCCAAATTAAGACCCACTTCTTCCAAAGTATCTGCTGTGTTTCAATGCCGTGGTTCCCTGCCTCCTCTTGCTGACTGTATATAGCCTGTCTCAGGGTAAAAGTCAGCACTAAAAGTGTTCCAAGGTGAAGATATTGTGGTGTGCTGGGGTAGAGTGGGAGGGCACAGGATCCATGCTGGGGAGTGTACCAAGGATGAAACCTACTTAGAAAATGCTTTTACTAAAAATTGTTTCCTGCTCACTAGGTCTCTCAAGACAACTAAAAGCAGAAGTTTCCCATCTGTGCCGTCTTTTAGTGGCTCTCTGTCTCCTTTACTTTAGCTGATGGTTCAGAAGTAGGTCACTGTCCTGAACCTCTCCTATTTAGTCACCTTGGATTCTCAGAGCATATGACCCTCAAAGGAGAGACCACACGCTTTCCCAGAAGAGAACAGTTAGCCATGACGGTGGTGTTGCAGCCTGGAGTGGAAACAATCATCTAAGAACCAGCTTGTCCTCTCAAGCAAAGACTTCTGGAGACCACCTTGTAGAACCACAGCAGAGACAGAGGTCATCAGACCCCACCTTGACCAGGTCTGCTAATTATGCACATCTCTTCCTCTCTGCCCAGCTCTTCCTCTACTAAAACTAAAGTTTATATAGGTACCCTAAAGACAAACTTGGGGCCACGACATCTCTTTCCAATGAGACCACATTAGATAAATCTCCATTCTCTGCTTTTTTGCTGTGACTTGACTGTCTAATTTGCATATCAGGCCTGGCATCCTAGCCTAGTCTGCTTAGATGCCATAAAAACTCCAATTCCATACTCAGCTTCTGCAGACAGAGTCATGATCAGCTGACAGACATACATTGAATATTACAGTGTTGTTTTGGGGTATTTTTTGCTCTTTTGGGGGACCCATCATCCAGCTTTCAAATAAATCACACATGGATGCTTATTTTTAATTATTAATGCCCGGCCTTAGCTTGGCTTATTTCTAGCCAGTTTTCCTTAACTTTAAGTTGTGCTGTCTACCTTTTGCCTTTGGGCTTTTCTGGTTCTCTTACTTCTACAAATCTTATTCCATGGCTTGCTGTGTAGGTAGGTGACTGGCCCCTGAAATCCTTTTTCTCTGGCTACTTCTTTTTACTCTTCCCAGATTTCTTCTTCTATACATTCTCTCTGCCTGCTAGCCCCACCCATCCTTTCTCCTGTCTCACTATTAGTCATTCAACTCTTTATTAGACCATCAGATGTTTAGACAGGCACAGTAACACAGCTTCACAGAGTTAAACAAATGCAACATAAACAAAAGTAACACACTTTAAACCATTATCATACAGCACAGTATAGTAGACAAATAGTTTTGACTGCAGCATAGAGATAAAAAGGTCAATGCATAATGGGGGAATCATTCTGAGTAGAAGCAGCAAGGTAGGTTTCTGAGAAGAGGTTGTCATGTCTCAGGTTTGGGGAAGGCTGTAGGTATGCAGTTAGATAAAAAAATAAATTACATGTTATGGGGTGGTTTAGACAGCACAGTGTTGACCAAGGAATGTGGGTAATGAGATATACAGTAGAATGCTCTGTTGAGCCAGATAGAAATATATATCCATAAGGTGATATATAATAATAAAAACACCATTTCAAGCTGGATATGGTGGCACATGCATGTGATCTTAATAACTTGAGAAGTGAAGGCAGAAGGATCAGGAGTTCAAGGCTATCCTTTGAGACTTTGTCTTGAAAGTAAGCAAACAAACAAAAATGTTGTTCTTTACTTAAAACAACTTAATCTAGATTCCAAAATTCTGAAGTTGGATTATTCCCTGTAGCCCATGAATATCTGCTCTCCCTGTCCCTGTTTGAGACAGCCATGGAAAATGGAGCAGAAACCTGTGTGTGCCAGTCAGTCACAGTCTCCATTGAGACCTGTGGCATGGATGCCTGAGTGACCACATGATGGCTTTGCATTTTCTAGTCAAGAATAAAGCTGCATCTTGTGGCCTTGGCAGGGCACGTGAGGCCTAGTGGTCAGCCTTTATGCCATTCCCTCCCCTCCACGTGGTCATTTCTCCTGTAGCCTTGGAGCTTTCCTGAGATAACAGGGCATATATCCCTGATGCATGCTGGAAAAATTATCCTTCCACTCTTTGATGCTATAACCACTGCCATCCACTGCCACAGGGATTCCCCTGGCCATCCAGGCTGTTGTAACAGAATGTCACCAACAGAGTGACTCATACAAGAGGCATTACTTTTGTCACAGTTCTGAAGCCAGCAAGTTACAGATAAAGCAGCAGTCACCCTGGTTCTCCACAGGAGCATCTTGCTTTCCAGCTTCTAAAATTAAGCCTTAACATTTCTTCCTGTTTTCAGTGAAGGTCTTAAACTCATAATCTCATTGCAACCTGCCATCTCCCAAAGGCTTCACTTCCAAAGACCATCACATTAAAGGTTAAAGGTAGAACGTGTGAATGTGGGGGAGAGAACTGACTGATTTATGCAATAAGCATGAGGTTTTAGAGTGAAATAATATCTGAGTGCCTACATCTGATTCTGAGCACTAGGGAGAGAAAGAGAGCAAGCGCTGTAGTAGGCTTATATATTTAAATGTTTAGTCCCCACTTGGTGGCATTGTTTTGGAAGGATTAGGAGGCATAGCCTTGTTGGAAGAGGTGTATCACTGGGACAGGCTTTGAGGTTTCAAAAGCCCCCTCTCTCTAGTGCTTATGAATCAGATGTAGGCTCTCAGACACTGCTCTAGTGCCACTGCCTGCTGCCATGCTCATGGACTCTACTGCTCCGGAGCCCTGAGTTCCCATTAAATGTTTTCTTCCATAAGTTGCCTTGCCCATAGTGCTTTCTCACAGCAGTAGAAAAGTAACCAAGACAAGTTCCATAGGCAGAAACCCATATATATACACAGAGAGACTTGAAGCTTAGAGAATTGTTCATTTCCTGTGGCTCTTATAATAAATGACTATAAATTTGGTAGTAACAGAATTTTTATCCTCTCAATTCTGAACTAACAAGGCTGAAAATCATTATCGCTGAGAAAAGTCAGGATGCTGCTAGGGCAAGGCTCCTCTAGCTTTAGGGCAGAGCCCACCCGTTATCCAGCTGTTGGCAGCTCCGGCATGCCTGGACTTGTGGCTTCATCACTTGAAGAATGAGCGTGGCCAGTGGCTTCAAACCTCCCTCTGCTCTGTTACTCTGCTTCCTCCTCCTCTTCCGTGTCGGCTACCTTCCTGCCCCCTCCCCCAAAAAAAGGTACAGATAAGCACATCTAGAGTTCATTTGCATAATTCAAGACACTTCTATCAATTTCACTTACAAACCCCCCACCCCTGTCCCTTTTGCTATGCATATACAGTCCTGGATTGGGGCTGATGTCATGGCTAATCTTGATTGACAATTTGGGATAGTGGAAACACTCCTCTGTGCGTGTCTTAAGGGTGATTTCAGAGAGCTTTACCTGACCAAGGGAGATCCACCATCAGATGGTCAGACAGCACCATCCCATGGGCTAGGGCCCCAGACTGAATTTAAAAAGAAGTGAGCGAAGCACCAGCACCACCTCTCTCTGCCTCTTGGCTGTGGGCACAACATGACCAGCCATTTGAGCTCCTTCTACAGAATGTCCCTGCTGTGGTGAGTTGTATTCCACACTATGAACCCAGACAAACCCTTCCTTCCTTGAGTTTTGTTATTGGCGAGTCCTTAGTCAGGTATGTTTTGTCACAGCAATAGGAAAGTGACATGGCTATTTGAGAGGGACAGTTTTCAGACTATCACGAAGGTGTCTTTATGAACTCCCTGGACACCCTCTGATTACATACACGTCATATGTGTTGTGGGATGATCCTTCTGTACCCTCTGAATAGGTATTACTCTCATTGGCTAATAATTAAGCTGTTTGGCCTATAGCAAGGCAAGATGAAGTTAGGCGGGCCAATCAAATTGAGGACTTGAATAAAGAAAGGCTGAGTCCAGAGTAAGCCGCCCAAGAAGCAAGATGCAGAGGACAGGTAAAGCCCCAGGCCACCTGCAATCCATAGACTGATAGAAATGGATTAATTTAAAAGAAATATCTAACTAGTAATAAGTCTGAGATATTGGCTGAGCTTATTTTATAATTAATATAAGCTTCTATGTGTTTATTTGAGACCTGGTGGTTGGGGCAGAAAACCAGTGCCTCTGATTGCAGTAATGGCTGTCTACATACAGATACTGTGGCTTTCATTTTCTTCTCTGATTTTCCTCTGGCCTATTTTTGACCTCATTATCCTAGGAGCTGAGCAATGGATTTAAAGGAATCAATTTAACAATTACCGGCTCTGGCAAAAGTTGATGAGAAATTAATTAATTGACTAAAAGGAAAATAATTTTACCTGGGATTTGTTTAGTCCTTGCCCAATTTAACTCTGGATAATCAAGAATCAATAATATATGGAGAGTTGAGAACCCAGAGGAAGATCAAATCAATTCATTTCCTTTGAGCTTTTCTATTGCTAGTTTAACAAAGTCCAAATGAATGAGCTGTGCAGAAGTAGATTATGAAATGTGACCTGACTGGAGGGGTCTCCACTCTGTGTCTGGCTGTATATACTGCATTTACTCTAGCCAGTTTCACTATGGAGAGATTGAACCGTGCAAAGAATGATGACTTCATTTTGTACTAGATTTTTTAACGATAATGTGTCCATTGAATGCACTCTGGGAAAGGATCACTAAGTGCTTTTTTTTTTCCTCTCTAATGAAAAATTTAATACTTCTATTCTGTTTCCAAATTCACTCAGTTCTTTATCTGTTTGTCAACTACTTATTATTTACTCAGTGCCAGCCATCTGTTTGGGGCTTGTGGTTGCTGGGTCACCTGGAATGAGAGTCTTCATCATATAGCACTCTTAGAGCACAGCATAAACCCCGGTTGAGTCAAATCTAATTACTATAACTTGATTAGTCTCCTGACACCCTAAGAACAGGGGTGTTAGGAAAATGTAAGTCAACAGGGCTCTTCTGAGTCCCAGGCAGCCCTGGCAATGCTGCACTGTGATGCCAAGTGCCTCTTTGCAATTCCTTCCCAGCCCGGTACATTGTGGGGGGAAAAAAGACTTTAGGTCTGCCCTGTTCCCATCTAAAGAGAGACTAAAGGCACTCTCACCACCCCAATATGGAAATAAGAATCTGACCAATTAGCCAGTTGATTGGACTGGTGGAATTGTTTCCACAATTGTCTAATTGTGGAAGTAAATATTCTTTATTATTCTTGGTCATTCTCTGACATGTATATAGTGTATTTGGGTGATTTTCACCCCTATTACCTTCTCTCATTCCCCAACCCCCACGCATGTTGAACCTCTTCTTTCCAACAACTCCCCTCCTATTTTTATATTTCTGCTTGGGATCCACTTAGTTTAATTGGGGTTGCTTGTATGATCATGGGTGAGAGCAGTTTCCACTGGAGCAAGGGTCAAGGAGAAGGTTAGACAGAATGGGAGGGAGGTGGCTCTGCCTTTTGCTATGGGATAAGCAATGCCATAAGATTCCACCCTCTTGATTCTTTTGCTGGCTTTGGGGACCCTAGTCCTCATTCTGGGTTGCCTTGTCCAGCCTTAATGCAAGGGGAGGGGAGGGGACTAGTCTTTCTGGAACTTGATGTGTCGGTTTGGCGGTGTCCATGGGAGGCCTGTCCTTTTCTGAATAGAAATAGTGGAGGAATGGATGGGGAGAGCAGAGGGAAGGGGAGGGGCTAATGAGAAGAGGGAGGGGGAGATTACAGTCAGGATGTAAGTAAAAATCATCATCATCATCATAAATCATTAAAAAATGACTTCACCCTTTGTGGCTTGCCAGTTTCTCCTATAAGAACTGCATAAGGTGGTGGAGTACTGTGTCCCAGTACCATCGCAGAGAATTTGCTGGAACTGCATGTTAGCATACCTTTAGCATAGTGCACTGTTGCTCGTTTCTGTGATAGAAATCTGACAGAAACTACTTGGGGGTGGGGGAGAGTTGGGCTCATCATGGTGTCATCGTAAGTGTGACAACTTGGCTTATGAACATGTCACAGCATGAGGCAGTTGGTTACCTCATGGAGGCTAAAGATGAAGCAGAGAGCCCAGTCTTAGGAAGTGTGGTTGAGCTGTAACATTCTAGGCCTCCCCTAGAGACCTCCATTAGGCAATGAAAATCTATATCCTAAAGGTTCCAAAGCTTCTCAAAACAGTCAGATGGGGGCTGAGTGTGCAAACACGAGCCTGCTGGGGACATTTTACATTCAAACTACAACAGATGCATCTTCTCCATTTCCTCTTCCTTCCGCCCTTATGGCTTCTGTGTCTGCCCATGAGGACAACAAAGCAGAGGTGAGCCACAGGTTTTATGGAAACCTTTTCCCTAGCAATCCCACCCTTCTCTAGTAGCCCCACTGTAGCAGGCTTTTTTTGGGCCACCAACCAGCTCCTAAATCATGACACAGAGACTTCTTATTAGTTATGAGTTATTAGACTTATTAGTTATGAATTAGTTATCTTATGCTTGTCCCATAGCTCTTATAACTTAACCTGTTTTTCTTCATCTGTTTTGCCTCAGGGCTTTTTTACTTTCTTTCATTCTGTATATCTTATTTTCACTGTCTCTTACATCTGGCTGGCAGTTGCCTGATATCTAGGCCCAGGTGTGGCCTTCTCTTTTTCTCTTGTTCTTGTCTATTTTCGATTTATTTTCCCTCCCCACCAGCCTCAACTATGAACTATCCATCTTCTGCCTAGATATTGCCTGTTCATCTTTTTATTAGACCTTAGGCAGGCAAAGTAAAATAGCAACAGATCTTAACATAATTAAACAAGGCAACATAAGCAAATGTAACATACCATTATACAGTTAAAGTAATATTCTGCAGCATAAACAAATGTAGCACATCCTTACCTTGTTAAAATATTTCACAACATCCCACCCCCTTCTCTAGCAGTCCCATCCTTGATCAGTTAGCTCACAGCAGTAAATTCAGCACAGGCTCTACCTTTTCCCTCTGTCGATTCCATTAAAGCTTACACTTTGCCACGATCCTCTTTATAGTGTTTACTATATATTCTAACACCTGGTGACTTATAGTTGTTGTATAAGAGCATATAAAACATAGAATGAAATAAAAAAAAAATCAGGTACGTTCCAGATGGCTACTTCTCTTTTAAATGTGAAGATAGTTGAAGTTATGCATTCAAGCATGTATCAATTTTATATTGAGAACTTTTTATATGAAAGGATACACTCCTTTCTCCTAAATTTCAAACACATAAAAGTGTCTGTTGAGTTGATGAGGAAAAATAAAATTGAATGTTTAAGTGACCTGTCTATGGTAATTAGACAATTTAAATGTCTCTTGCTACAGACTGTTGCTTTCTGTCTGTGTAAAATCCTACACAGATATACATGTGTAATGATGTTTTGATTAGTAACTAAATGTTTCAGTCATGTGCAATTGTATTTCTCATAACTATACATCTCATGATATCATACCCAACCCAGTGTATAAAAGTACACACCAAAATGTCTGCACAAGAACAAACTAACCTAACAGCATGCTCCTCACAATGTATGTCCCTCTTGTTAGGGAACATGCAAGTCAGTGGACTGCTTCCTCTACTCTGTCTCTTCTTGGATCCTTCAGGAGAAAGCCTGGAGCAGGGGGATATTGCTCTCCATGACAAAGGATAAACAGTACCAGTAACAATAAGACACAATAATAAAATGTCCAATACTTCCACAGCACCTTCTGGGTGGTCCTATTCAAACCTCATTAACTCATCTTCACCCAATGAGGTAGGTAGTGATATCCTGACTTGTAGATGAGAAAACTGATATCACCTGACTTGCACTGAGATCCACATGGGCTGAGAAAATCAGGGATTTGAACATAGGCAGTTTGTCCTCAGCATTAATGTATAACAGTCACACTCTAAAGTCTTCCTACCTTCAGGGCTGTAATTCAGCATAAGGAGGTAAGTAACAGATGCCCAGGAAATATGCTCTATGAAACATTCTTAAATAGGAAAGGTGAATGGCAACACCCTCATGGTTATAGTCCATCCAGCTTCCTTTGCTAAAAAAAAAAGAGATTATGTGATATTGTCAATTTTGTTTTCTTTAAACATCCTTTGATACACTGGAAAGTGATATTCTCAGGGTGCAAATGTTTTCTACACAAGGCATATTGCTCATGGCCTCCTCACTTACACTGGATTTTTGGAATTTAAGTAGATGGCTGGTACAGTTTGGTGTTCAACCACTTGCCTCCTTGGTTAAGCAATATAAACTCAGCTGGAATCAAGCAGGAATCCTGGCTTCATGTGTATGCAGTACAGTGACTTGCTATGGAGGTGTCAATTTTATGACTTCACTATCTGTTTCCTAAACACTTCAGCCTCAGGTTTATCTTATAGACTGTTGTAAATGAGATCATTTCTGCAAATGATTTTCTCCTCTTGGGTAGAAAAACGCATCATAAACAGTAGGTCTTCTTACTATACATCATAACTTGTTGCTGATAAAAAGCTCAATATTGCCCTACATGGACTATGATTTGCCTGTCTCCTTTGCATTTATTTTTTGGATACGGAAACTTTCTAAAATAATAACTAGAAACTTTTGGGCAAGAATAGACTGATAAAGTAATGTTTTCCTTTATTTAAAATTCTTCAACAACCTAAACCCAGTCCTGCATATCTCTCTCTCTCTCTCTCTCTCTCTCTCTCTCTCTCTCTCTCTCTCTCTCTCTCTGTGTGTGTGTGTGTGTGTGTGTGTGTGTGTGTGTGTGTGATTCTTATTTCTTGTGGTGCAAACCTATGCTCACTGATCTCAGTAACTCTTCAATCACACTATACTCAGGGTAGAAGAACTTGCTGCTATTACATCTGTGGGTGGCTGTGTCTCAACCACTAAATTCTTCAGTTATTTACAACTGGGCTTCTAAAGACTATGTCATGCCAGGCATCACAGCTATCCCAGCATACCTAAATACTGCTACCATGCATAATAATCTGTTCCCTCAGATTCAGCCTATATTTTCTTTCTTTCTTTTTTATTTACAAAATAAAGTCTTTTTTATCCATGTATCTACTTGCTCCCTTTCCCTTCCCTCCTCCCAATCCCTCCCAGTCAATCTTCAGCCTGCCCCCCACTCCCTATCCTCTCCCCCCAAAAGGCAAGAAGTCCCAAGGTGGGTCAGCTCAGCATGGTGCATTCACTCCAGGCAAGTCTGATTTCCTCATTCTAATATCAAGACTGGGTTAAGTGTTTCCTGAATGGAATGGGCTCTGAAGTGTCAGCCCAAACACAGAAACACAGTCTGATTGCTCACCTCAAGGCTCCACATACTGCCCATGTCAGTGGACAGTTGCCTATCCTTGGAGAGCCTAGCTCCTTTTCCAGATTGTTCCCCAGTGGCTATTCTTGATTCAGTGACCTCCCCAGAGCTCCAGCCAGCCATCACTGTGAGAATTTTTCTGTTAATCCCTATCCCCTTGCTCATACAGACTCTTCTCCCAACTCACAGCTGGATCAGGAGCTCAGCCCAGTGCTCAGCTCTGGCTCTACCTCTATTCATTGTTGGATGTAGGTTCTGTGATGATGCTTTTTTCTCCCTCTTTGTTGCTCCTCTCACTCAATCATCTCCTTCTCTCATGATTTATTCCCATCTCTTCTTGGTTGCGACACTTTTGCTCCCAATTAGCTAAGGAGATCTCTATTTTTTATTCCTAGGGAAATCTCTGGATGTCTCTCTTAAGGTCCTTCTAATACCAAGCTGTTCAGTGGTTGTGGTTTGCAGCTTGAGTATTCATTGCTTTTTGTCTAAAGTCCATGTATGAGTGACTACATCCCATGAGTATTTTTCTGGGCCTGTGATATAGCTCACTCAGGAAGATATTCTCCAAATCCAACCATTTGCCTGGGAAATTTAGGTTGTCTTTTTTTTTTTTCTCCTGAGTAGTATTCCATTGTGTAGATGTAGCACAGTTTGTTAATCCATTCTTCAGTTGAGAGGCATCTAGGTTGTTTCTAAGATTTTGCTATTACAAATATTGCTAATATGAACATAGTTGAGCTAATGCTTTTGGGGTGTGAATGTGTATCTTTAGGGTATATGCCCAGTACTGGTATTGCTGGATTCTTGGGAAGATTGTTTCCCAGTTTTCTGAGGAACTACCATACTGCATTCCAGAGTGGTTAGACAAGTTTACACTACCATCAACAATGGAGGAGTGTTCCCCTTGCTCCACATCCTCTCCAGCTGTCATCTGTGTTTTTTATCTTAGCCAATCTAACAGGTGTAAGGTGGTATCTCAAAGTTGTTTTGATTTGCATTTCTCTGATGGCTAAAGATGATGAGCAATTTTTCAAGTGCCTTTCAGCCATTTGTAATTCTTCTGTTGAGAATTTCCTTTTTAGCTTGAAACCCCGTTTTTAATTGGATTATTTAGGGTTCGGGGCTCTAGTTTCTTGAGTTTTCTATATATTTTAGAGATCGGTCCTCTGTCAGTTGTAGGGTTTCTCATTCTGTAGACTGTCGTTTTGTCCTATTGATTGTGTCCTTGGCCTTACAGAAGCTTCTCAGTTTCAGGAGGTCCCACTTATTGATTGTTGTTCTTAGTGTCTGTACCACTGGTGTTATATTTAGGAAGTGGTACCTGTGCCAATTCGTAGAAGGGCATTTCCCACTTTCTTTTCTATCAAGTTCAGTGTGGCTGGGTTTATGTTGAGGTCTTTAATCCACTTTGATTTGAGTTTTGTGCAGGGTGATAGGTTTAGTAGATCTATATGCATTCTTCTACATACTACCATACAGTTATGCCAACACCATTTGTTGAAGATACTATCTTTTTTAACTGAATATTTTTGGCCTCTTTGTCAAAAATCAGGTGTTCATAGGTGTGTGGATTAATGTTAGGGTCTTCAATTTGATTCCATTGATCCACAAGTCTGTTTTTATGCCAGTACCAGGCTGGTTTTATTACTATAGCTCTATAGTATAGCATGAAGTCAGGAATAGTGATGCCTCCTAAAGTTCTTTTATTGAGCAGAATTGTTTTGGCAATCCTGGGTTTCCTGTTATTTCGTATGGAGTTGAGTATTGTTCTTTCAAGGTCTGTAAAAAGTTGTGTTGGGATTTTGATGGAAATTGCATTGAATCTGTAGGTTGCTTTTGGTCAAATAGCCATTTTTACTATGTTGATCCTACCTATCAAGGAGCATAGAAGATCTTTCCATTTTCTGATATCCTCTTCTATTTCTTTCTTCAGTGACTTAAAATTTTTGTCGAACAGGTCTGCTACTTCTTTGGTTAGAATTACACCAAGATATTTAATGCTATTTGCAGCTATTATAAAGGGTGATGTTTCCCTTATTTCTTTTTTAGCCCTTTTATCCTTAGTGTATATGAGGGCTATTGATGTTTTTTGAGTTAATCTTGTACCCTGTTACATTGAAGAAGGTGTTTATCAGATCTAAGAGATCTCTGGTAGAATTTTGGGGGTCACTTATGTATACAATCATATCATCTGTAAATAGAGATAGTTCCATTTCTTCTTTTCCAATTTGTATCCCCTTAATCTCCTTTTGTTTTCTTATCGCTTTAGCTAAAATGTCAAGAACTGTATTGGACTGATAAGGAGAGAGACAGCCTTGTCTAGTTCCTGACTTTAGTGGGATTGCTTTGAGTTTTTCTCCATTTCATCTGATGTTGGTTGTCAGCTTGATGTATACTGTCTTTATTATATTTTTTCTGTATTCCTGATCTTTCCAGGACTTTTATCATAAAGGAGTATTGGATTTTGTCACAGGCTTTTTCAGCATTCAATGAGATGAGCATGTGTTTTTTTTTTTCCTCTCGGTTTGTTTATATGATCATGACATTCACAGTTTTTTTTTGTATGTTGAACCATCTCTGCATCTCTAGGATAAAGCCTATTTGATCATAGTGGATTTTTTTTGATATGTTGTTGGATTCAGTTTGCTCAAATTTTATTAAGTATTTTTATATCAATGTTTATGAGGGAGATTGGTCTGTAATTTTCTTTCTTTGTTGCATCTTTAAGTGGCTTGGGTATCAGGGTGATTATGGTCTCATAAAAAGAGTTTGGCAATGTTTCTTCAGTTTCAACTATATGGAACAGTTTGAGGAGTATTGGTATTAGTTCTTCTTTGAATGTCTGGTAGAATTCTGAACTGAAACCATCTGATCCTAGACTTTTCTTTACTTGGGAGACTTTTAATAACAGCTTCAATTTCCTTTGAGGTTATAGGTCTATTTAGGCCTTTAATTTTTATCTTAATTTAATTTTGGTAAGTAATACCTTTCCAGAAAGATAGCCATTTCTTCTGGGTTTTCCATTTTAGTGGAGTATAGATTTTCAAAGTATGACCTGATAATTCTCTGAATTTCCTAAGTGTCTGCTGTTATGTCCTCTTTTTCATTTCCGATTTTGTTGATTTGGATACTCTGTCTCTGCTTTTTGGTTCATTTGGATAAGGGTTTATCTATCTTGTTGACTTTCTTAAAGAACCGACTCTTTGATTCATTAATACTTTGTATTGGTCTCTTTGTTGCTATTGTATTGATTTCAGCCCTGAGTTTGACTATTTCTTGCCATTTACTCAAGAGAAATTGATGAGTAAGCCAAGTTTTAAGGTAACAAAAATTAAATAATAACATGACTGTGTTATAACTGCCTAACCAAATAAAATAGGCAGATTGCAGCTGCTATTGGTGGGCTCACTAAGTCATCAGTTACCACCCAAGGCTGCCCAATACCCTAGAGACAATGTCTTGGACACACAACACAATTGACAATACTGGCCAGGCAAGGAGGTTCTGAGATGCCTATTAGCATCTACTGAGAGGTGTGGAGTAAAATAGGAACCATCAAAATGAACAAAAACCTATCACAGAGAGGCACACAGGGATTCAGTAAACATCTTGCTAGCCGCTATGCCTACCTGTTCAGATAAAATCTTTAATTCCTTAACTTTTTACAGGTACCACATGAACTTTGACTAGATATTTTGTGCAAAGTGAATCAGCCATATAGAGGTGTACCATAGTTACATAGTCAAGTTGTATAGCTAAGTAAAATCTGGAATTAAAACTGAAGAAACAAACTGTTATAGCTGCCCTCCTGGGATTTTGTACATTGATCCATCAGTTGATTCTATCTAACAGAGCCAAGTCTACCTCAGTTCCATGTGGAGAGGAGGCTGAGAGGATGAACTTTCATCTTGTGGATCTAGCAGGCCAGTGTTGGTGACACCAATGAGACAATCCTACCTGCTGGCCAAAGGTCTGTGTGTCTAGGCTAGGGAATTCTGGTACTCAGCATGGGGTGGTCAGAGGAATTGGATTTGAATGGACCCTGGTCTACAAGAAAAGTCGCTGTTGCCCATTCACAATTTGATTCCAGATCTAGAGGTTACAAATAGAAAATATAAAAATAAAAGCTATAAATGGAGCTAAGCCTGAAGATTGTAATTCTGTTGCCTTCTAGTAAATCTGGACTGTTTAATTGGCATTCCAAAGAAGAGAAAGAAGAAGGGGAAGGGGAAAAAGAGGAAAAGGAAGAGGAGGGAAGGCCTTAAACACTGAGTAGTTGTTTTATAGAATAAAGGGATGTGGTTGAACCCTATGAGACTACCATAATAAAACCATGGCCTAAATAAAGTCATGTTGCTCAACCTCCTGTTTAATGTTGATATTTAATCATATTAATATTATTGGTTTATTAATTACACTAGTGAAGGAGAACAGAAAGAAATAAATGTAAGCACAGTTGTTTCTGACTTAGAGGAATTGTTACCAGAATGACTCCACAAAGTTATCACCCAAAGTCAAACAAAACCGTGTGAAGAATTCATTGTTCAGTTGAATATAACTGAAGATATCTTAAGAGCACAGTCCAAAAACAAAAAGAGTAAAAATCAACAAAATTCTGAGATCTTTCAAATGCTTAGGACCCATCAAGTTCAAGTATGAAGTTAGAAGTCATTTGTGTGTGTAGAGATGTGCCCACCTAAGGGGAGCTACAGGACTCAGTAATTGAGATGAGACACTTGTTTACCTCAGATCCAGAGCAGCAGAGAGGCATCATTGTGTTTGAACGGAGGAAGGATTCATTAACGAACAACTGCTGATAAATTAAACACCCACCTAAGGGGATCCCAAGGGAGAATCCCGGCAGCCTCCCCCTAGCACATCAGTATCTGTGACCAACTGTAACTAAAGTCACTGTGCTGGCCTGGGATCCTTCCAGCAGGTAGCTATGGTCCACAGGATTTAGGAACTAGCCCTAGAGACTTATTCAAGATGAGAGAACTAAGCTCAGCTGTCTTATTCCTACAACTGGAAGGAAGCCTGCCAGTGCTACCCATGGTTTTTTTGTTTTGTTTTGTTGTTTTGGGTTTTGGGTTTGCTGTTCTAAGTCCCTACTGGCAAAAGCATAAGCTTCCAAACTCCAACTAGACTATCACCAGAATGCCCACGCCTCCTATAGTGAAGGGATGCAGGGATTCTAGAAAATGGCCTCTGTAATTAGAGGATAAACTGTGAGTGATGCAAACATTTTCTCATTTCTGTCACTCATTTTGTAACAGTAATTAGGAAAACAATGATTAGAGACCCCTTTCCATGCCTCCCATCCCACAGGCTCTGTCCCAAAACAGCTGTGGACCAAGAAAGTATTCAAACACTTGAGCCTGGAAGGAACATTATTCTTCAAACTGTATCTGCTTCTGTGACCCCAATGGACTATGCTCTGTGAAAATCTCTTGATCTCCCTCAGAGAGAGGCAAGTGACCATGCAACAGGTCAGCCTTGAATACTAAGCCACAACTATATTAGAGCTACTATCAAAGTGAGACAAGACTAAGATAAACAGTCAGCGCCTGGTGACAATAGACTTTTATTCTCAAATTAGGGAATTAGAGATGGCTCAGCAGTGAACAGCACTGGCTGATCTTCCATAGGTCCCAGTTTCAATTCCTGGCACTCACATGGCAGTTCCCAATGGTCTTTGACTCTAGGACTCCACTTCCAAAGGATCTGATGCCCTCCTCTGACTGACTTCCATGCTCACACTACACAGACATACATCAGGCAAAACACTCATACACATAAAATAAAAATAATAAATAAACAAATAAACAGCACAGTAACATAAATATCCCTGGTAGCCTGCTCCATTGAGGCATGGCTTTTTATTTTTTTTTTAACAAGTTTCATGACTCCATTTCTTTTAAAATATAGTTTTTAATCTCTTGTTCTCGATATAATTCTCCATGTTTATTACCCTTGTCTTCAAACTGCATGATGAATATTCTTTCAAAATATGAACTAGAGTTTTCAGTGCATGTTTCTTCCTTATGAATACACAGATCACTTCCCTTGTGACAGCAATCAATTTTCATAAAGGTGCAGGAGGAGGAGCCTGTTTTGTTCTCGGAATGGAACCTAGTGAAAATGAGGGATTGCAAATTCAAATGGGACAGCTGCTTGGCTCTCACTGGGCTGATAAATGCTTCTTCCACCACATGTAAATTTTTATAAAAAGTGTGGGGGGGGGAACAATATTAAAACCTAAGAAAAACTAACTCAGTAGCTTAAGCCATTTTAGAAGAGGTTCTAAAAGTCTCTATAATGCTTGATTAGTCTCTCCAAAACTTCAGAGTGTGACAGTGAACAACAGTGATGTGAAAAACACACAGCTAGAATCCCAGTGCCTGGATGGCTGAGGTGGGAGGATTGCACGGTCAAGGCCAGCCAAGTTAGGAAAACTCTGTTGCAGAAAGAAGAAAGAAGGGAAGGAGGAAGGGAGAAAGAGAGGGAGGAGAAGGACAGGGTGGGAGGAAAGAAAAGAAGAAAGAGAACAAAAGGGAGAATGGAAAGAAGGAAGGAAGGGAAGGAGAAAAAGGAAAAAGAGAAGACACTGGGATGGACAGCGGCTTCTAAACCCCTGCTTTTTTTTTTTTATGTTAATGCTATCTATCCATAATGATGCCTTTTCTACAAGTCAGAAGGAAGCTGGTACCAGAGTGTAGAGGTTTCTAAATAGCAAGAGTGAGGACCAGGCAAAGCCCCTAAGTTGCCAATCTCAGCCCTCGATTCCTCCTCACTTGCTCACTTACACATATAGACTGTCTTCTGGAGACCAGACTCCATGACTGTCACACCATAAACAAGATAAAGAAATCTGAATACAGACTTTATGAAAAAGAAAAAGTTTCTCAGCTGAGTTTTAAAAAGGAAGCAGAACACAGCCAAGTTCAGAGGGGCATGCTTTAAGGGGTTTACATGTCACCGAAGCAGAGTTACCAGGGGACACCAGGAGAAAATGAGTCTAGTATTTGTTGTTGGTTATCTTTTCTCTGTTGGCTCTTTAGCTCTTTTGTGAGGCCCGCCATTCAG
>PVIH01000920.1:216175-280676 GCA_004025045.1 Sigmodon hispidus
GCTGGCTGGCTGGCTGGCTGGGTGGCTGGGTGACTGGCTGGGTGGCTGGGTGACTGGCTGGGTGGCTGGGTGGCTGGCCTCTAGCATCCTCCTCCTCCTCCCTTTTCTCCCAGATTTCTCCTATTATTCCCTCTGCTTGCCAGCCCGCCTATTTTTTTTCTCCTGCCTTTATTCTCTGTTCAGCAGCTCTTTATTAGACCATCAGGAGTTTTAGACAAGCACAGTAACTCAACTTTACAGAGTTAAGTAAATGCAACATAAAAGAATACAATACATCTTTGCATCATTAAACAAATGTTCCACAGAATAAACAAATGTAGAGCATCTTTGAAAACATTTTACAATAAATACTGTGTATGTATGTGTTATACACACACTCAAGAGGGTGTGTGCATGTGTCATACACATGTTTATAGGGTGTGTGCATGTGTACACATACCCATGTTTCCTTACCTATGGAGGTCAGAATTGTTCCTCCACTTTTTTTTAATTGAAAGTAGATTTTTTTTCATACGATTTATTCTTATTACAGTCTCCCCTCCCTTAGCTCTCCTCAGATCCTCCCCAGCTCTCTACCCACCTAAACCCAGAACCTTTCTTTCTCTCTCTTTCTCTGTATTCTCACTAGAATATAAACAGGCATCAAAAAATCAAATAAAATAAATAAAAACAAACAAACCAAAATAGGACAAAACAAATAAAACCCTCCCAATATACCATTGAGTTTATTCTGTGTTGGCTATCTACTCCTCAGTGTGGTTTGCACACCCATTAGTAAAACTAACTTCTCCTTAGCAAGTGCTTATCAGTTGGGAATAGCTTCTGGGTTACAGATGAGGGCTTTTGTCTACCTCCGTCTCAGCACCAGGAACCCACTGGGCTTAGACTGTGCAGGCGCTGTGCATGCTGCCATACTTCCTGTGAGTTTACATGTGAATCAGTCTTAGTGTGTTTACAGGGCCTGGTATAGTCTATTCCCACTGACTCCTACATTTTTTTCTGCCTCTCCTTCAGAGTTCCCTGAGCCCAGAGGGCAGAGCTTTGATGATGACATCCCACCTACAACTGAGTGTTTCAAGGTCTTTTACTCTATGCATATTTTTCAGTCGTGGGTTTTTATTTGTTCCCATCTCCTGTAGAAGAAAACTTGGCTGAGCAAAACACTGATCTGTGAGTATAGCAGAATGTCATTAGGAGTTATCTTATTGCTATAACAATAGTATTTGGTTTTCTTTTAGGTCCATGGTCTATCTAGTCTCAGGTCTTGACCAACCAAGCAGTGTCAGGGACTTAAGGAGTGTGCCTTAAATCTATTCAGATATTGATTGGTTACTCCTACAACTGTGGTGCCATTATTGCACAAGCATATCTTGTAGGCAGATCATCATTGTAGATTTCAGGATTTGTAGCTAGTTTGGTGTTTACCTGCCTCTTCTGCTAATGTTCACAGTACTTTACAGTGTCACGAACACTAGTCATCAGGAGTAAAGGTTTACTTCTCTGTGTTCAGGAAGTCATGTAGGTGTTGTCTTCATCAATAGGGCCTTACCATCGGTTTAGACAAACTCTCACAAAACCTGGAGCTTACCTGGAACTAGACTGGTTAGCTATCTAAAGAGTACTCACATCCTTATACATTTGTCTTGGCCTCCAATGATATATGATAGCATGTCCAGCTTTTTATATATAGGTGCTGGGAATTCACACTTAGGTCCTCATGCTTGCTCAGTACATACTTTTTTCATTGGCCTATCTGCCCAGGTTGACTATGTTTTTAGTTACTGTTCTATCATACATCAAATCTACTTAGGAGAAATAGAATCTCTACAAGGTTTTTCAATAAAGGCATGCTCAGGCAAGTGCTGTGGGATTATGGTCTTACATATTGTAAATGTTTGTCACTTCTATTGGTTTAATAAAATGCTGATTGGCCAGAAGACAGACAGGAAATATAGGCAGAGCTACCAGATTAAGAAAACTCTGGGAAGAGCAGAGCAGCAGATGCCAGCAGACACAGAGGAAAGAAGATGAGAATGCTGCACTGAGAAAAGGTACCAAGTCGTGTGGCTACACAAGATAAAGATCATGGGTTAGTTTAAGATTAAGAGTTAGCAAGTAACATGCCTGAGCCATAGGCCAAATAGCTTGTAGTTAATATAAGACTTTGTGTGATTATTTGAGACTGCTGGTCCAGACCTCAGGGCTAGGCTGAGCCAGAAACTTCTTACTGCAGATAAAAGATTTCCTTCAGAGTGATCAGCGGGTGACAATTTGTGAGAGAGACAAGAGGAGAAGGTGCAGAATAATAAATCACTAAAACTCCAAAGGGGACAGATAGGACTTAACCTTTGCTGGAGCTTTAACAAAAGAGGATCGTGCATCAGTACTCTACAGAGTATGGACCAGCCACTTTCTCACAGAACATGGCTGATATGGTCAGAGTGGTAGAAAGATGGGGTGACCTGCACAAGTCCCCGCACCTGCCTTTGTATCTAATATAGTAGACTAACCTAGCATTCTTCTCAAAGCTCTAAGTTTTCTAATTTCCAATAAGAGAAAAAGCAATTTGGGGCACCTCCCCATCCAATGTGATTAATATGTCTCTTACAGCCTAGACAACTCATCAGGAGCTCATCTGTATTAAGACTGGTTATTCTCTGTCAGTTGAGATAAATCTACCCATCACACTTAAATGTTAGCATACAGATTTCTGTCTTAGGTACTGTTTTACTGCTGTGAAGAGACACCATGACCAAGGCAATGTATAAAAGAAAGTATTTAACTAAGGGCTTGCTTACAGTTTCAGAAGTTTAGTCTATTATTATCAGGACAGGCAACATGGTAGCAGGCAGGCAGGGAGGGAGGCAGACAGGGAGGGAGGGAGGGAGGCAGGCAGGCAGGGAGGGAGGCAGTCGCTGAGACCTTACATCTAATCTATAAAATGTCACACACACACACACACTATTTAAAACATATATGTAATGTTTTAACTAAGTTTATAATGTTGGTGAGATTTTACATTTTACATTTTATTATTTAATTTAGTGAGCAAGTTTGTGTGTGAGAGACACACATACACATACACACACACACACACACACACACACACAGAGAGAGAGAGAGAGAGAGAGAGAGAGAGAGAGAGAGAGAGAGAGAGGCCCGAATTGTTCATCTTCTTTCACTGTGAGCTCCAGGAACAAACTCATGTCTTTAGGTTTTCACAACAATGCATGGATCCATCTTGCAGGCCCAAATTTACAGTTTTGGGTTTAGTCATATTCATTAACTGTCCTTGGCTGCATGCAGCACACAAGGCATAGGCTGACATGCCTGCTAGAAGAATCTCTAGAAAAAAAAATTTTTAAAAGGGAAACAGTTCTTAAAAACCATGGCCCATAATAGCATATGTCACATCTACACTCCCTCAGTTGAAACTCAGTGATATGACTGTACCATGTTGCAAAGGACCCTGGGAAGTGTAGTCCAGCAGTATACTGAGAATGAAGACAATGGGCATATGGGAGAAATGTCCCGCAGATTCTACCACATGACCTCTCCAAATGACAGTAGGAGCAACTCTGCCAACAATAATTCCTCCATAGAACGTGTTCAGCCTGGGACTGGAATGCAGCCAAAGACACCACTCAGAGAAACTCCCTACAGCTATATTCCAGCAAACCTCACTGCTCTGTTTAGATTAGAAATGGCACAGACACAGCAAAGGCAGACCCATAGTTGGTGCACAGGACATTAAATGCAGACTAATTAAATACACACAGGGTGCTGTGTGCATATGCATGGCCACTCAGAGACAAAATATGACTGGTTCTCACAGTGGAAGAAGGGATGGTTTTTAAGCCTAAACCTTACAAACTGTATCTACACATATGGTCTTGGCGTCATTTGGCAGGCAGAAGTACCTTCAAGGGTGCATCAAGTTGTTTGCTGTTTTGAAATACATTAGGGCCTTGGCTTGAGTCTAAAGGCCACCTACCATTCAGGGTGAGCATCCCACAGGGTACAGCATGTCAGATACGTTGTGCTACACTTGTTTACTGCCTGGTTAGCCTTTTGGCTCATTAATTTTAAGTGTTACAGTGAACTCATTCACACCTCACAGAAAATGTATTGGGTGTGCTTTAAAATGTCACTCAAACAAAAACATGTAAAATGTCACCATCACTCTCTGAGTCTTCTTTATTCCAAATCTGAGTTCTAATTTCTTTAACCAGTTTTCTGTTTTCTCTATAATTCCACCCCCCTTCAAAAAATAGTCACTCTGTGGCTTCCACACACATGCTGTACATGACTACACTCTACCTGAAACACACACACAAACACACAAGTGCATAGCTGGAGTCTACTCAAGCTGTGCCTGCTGTGACCCAGGCAAATTACTAAATTCTAGCCCTCTTCTACACTTCCATGAGATCTGGACAACTGCATGACCAGGCACAAACATATGCTCAATAAATAATGTCCCAATGTCACATCGACTTTTGACCTATGGACAGACTTTAGTGCCAAATTCCAATCTTTGATCTTTAAGCATCAAAGAGAACTCAGTGTCTCTTCCTTGCAACGGCTGTTGTTCTGTGGGAAGGGAGAGAGAGAGAGAGAAGCACCAGTCTGGCCTCTGCCTTGCTATAGGACAGGGTGGATTCATTGCCTGCAGCTGCATAGTAAAACAGCATGAGCTGGACCGCTTCCAATAACAGAAACTTCTCTCATGGCTCTGGAGGCTGGAGGTCCAAGAGCAAGGTGTTGACAGGGTTCAAATCTCCCAAGATCTGTGAAGGAAAATCTGATTCATGATTTTTTTGTGAGAGCCAAAGTCACAGTCATGGGTTCTGCTTAGCTTTAAAGCAAAACAAAACAAAAGAAAAACCCATAACAGAGATGACAAAGAGTTGCCATGTTTTCTGTGTGGTGTTTGACCTCCCTCAATGCCTGCAATTGCTTCTTCCTGCCCTTGCCTTGGCCAAGGTGTGACAGAAGCAAGAGAAAATGGGGTGTGAGGCTGAGAGTATATATAGCTCAGTTGGTAGAGTTATTAACAGCGTTCTTTGAGCCCTGGATTCAGTCCCCAGCACCCTATTCTGATTTTTGCTTTTCATTTCTTCAACTCAACACAAGCTAGAATTAGCTGAGAAAAGGAAACACACTTGTAGAGCATTTGCTTGATTAATGTTTGATGTGGGAGAGCCCAGCCAAAGTTTTGGGTTGGGGTGGGAGGCAGCCAGCAAGATCAAGCCTATAAACAGTACCCCTCCATGGTTTCTGCTTCTGGTTTCACCTCCAGGTTTCTGCTTTAAGTTTCTGCATTTACCTTCCCCCAGGGACTGGATTGCAACCTGGAAATTGTAAATAAACTGAAAAAAAATCTTTTCCTTTCCAAGTTGCTTTGGTCATGGTATTTTATCACAGCAATAGAAACCTTGACTAAGGCAACCCTGTAATAGGGACATAGTAGCCCATGACTATAATTAAAAATTCTATAGGTAGAGGCAGCAGTGTCAGAAATTCAGTCACCTGTGGGATGTCTTTCTACATGCTGTGAATATCATTGGATAATAAAGGAACTGTTTTGGCCTATGGCGAGGCATCTTAGAAGAAGGCGGGAAATCTGAGCATAAGGAAAAAGGAGGGTGGAGTCACAGATAAAGCCACTCAAGAAGTAAGATATAAAGAAATAGGTAAGCCACATGGAAATGGGTTGAATTAAGATGCAACAGCTAGCTAGCAATATGCCTGAGCCATAGGCCAAGCACCATGTAATTAATATAAGCATCTGAGCACTTTTGAGGGGCTAAGCAGCAGCAGGCAGGTTTGGACTGTGGGACTAGGCCGGGCCAGAAACTCACATTACAGTCACCCTCAGCTACATACTGAGTTCAAGAAAAACTTGGGCTGGGGGAGGGAAAACATCAGATGAGCCTTTCAGAGGAACCTGTGATCACTTAACATAGCCCACCAGCAGCATCAGTTGGGCCAGATCCCCTTTGAACACACAGCTGCTCCCAGCCGTATCTTAGATGAGAACTTGTTCTTTTGCCTTACGAAGCTTTGAAGAGGAACCCAGGGTA
The DNA here is from genome assembly GCA_004025045.1 of Sigmodon hispidus. Taxonomy (NCBI): domain Eukaryota; kingdom Metazoa; phylum Chordata; class Mammalia; order Rodentia; family Cricetidae; genus Sigmodon; species Sigmodon hispidus. The sequence continues at coordinate 222,262 of PVIH01000920.1, forward strand.
GACTATCCCACATCTCTTTAGGCTCAGTCTGGACTCTTTCTCAAAGGAATGTAATAAGAACAAGTACAAAATTTTCTCCACAAAATAGTTACCTTCTTCCAAGTCTGCCTGTGACAGCAAAGAATGTGAGCAACAGCCTTAGTAACTTGGTATAATCACTGGAGTTTGCTCAGGTACCTCATTTAAAACTTTTAGTAGGAAAGCATAAGGTTTCTTGGTTACACTTATTAACACCCATACCTTAAAGTGGTCATGTGACCTGTGTCTGTAAACCCAGAACTTTTGAGGCTGAAATAGGAGATCTGATCATTTGAGGCCAGGCTGAGCTACATAATGAGTTCTGGAAAAGCCTAGGCTACAATAAAGCCCTGTTTCTGAAGGAAAATAAAACAAAATTTCAGGGTTCAGTTGCCTCAGTTCTTACATTTTCCTCCAGGCCTGTTAGACTCTTCTGTTTACCATAAGAAATAAACATTTGGAAAGGAAGATATACAGAGCATTAAGAGATAAGGCTATTTGCATGCATGGGTTGCTTCCAGGAACGTGTTCAATTCCAAAATTGTGAGCACATTATGAGACCCTGGGATAGGAAACAGGTGCCGGCTCCAGCTGTTTACCTTCTGCCAACATCAGCCACAGCTGTAAAGCCTATGACCTCTACCCTCACTCTAAGTTGTCTGATATAATAAGAGAGTTCACCCCTCCAAGTACACCAAGGACACTATTTTCATGTTTTTTGATGGTCTATCTTCTAGATCACCATTGAAATCGACCCTGATGTCTGCCTTCCTGGCTTGCTCATATGCATTACTTACACTCTTACTTAGCCTTTCTTTGTAATTTTGAGGGAGGAATCGAAGGTACAGAACACAAAGTTGTGGGAAGCATCGATGCTTGTGTATTTCCCCTGAGTACTCTACTGCACTCTTTTAAATTGCTGGGAGCTCTGAAGGGGGCCGCATTCACATCCAAACATTTTGAGCAAATCAAGGCATACACAATACTCTCTAATTGCTGAGTTCTGTTAGAGGGACAAGAGTGAAGTCAGTCTGTGCTTGATTAAAGTCTCCAGAGGCACAGTTGTAAGCCGATCTACTTCCAAGGTCAGACTGAAAGACCCCCAAATGGGCCTAGTCTGACAGGTTAATAGAATTGCTATATATGTATCAGGTGGTGCGGGTGTGTGGGGGAACCAAAGTATTAACATATATATTTTTATACTTCATTATATGTGTATATGTCTATGTCTGTGTATATGAATACTTTTATGAGGTGAGGGCACATGGAGGCCAAAAGAGGGTGTCTGATTCCCTGGAGCTGACAAAGTTAAGGCGGTTGTGAGTCATCATCTGGTGTGGATACTGAGAAGGGAACTCAGGTCCTCTGCAAGAGCATCAAGAATTCTTTACCACTTAGCCATCTCTCCAGCCTCAGGAACCTTTTCCATAAGACCTGCCCTGTCTTTGATAACTAGGACAATAGCACCTGAAGGCTGAGTTTCCACATTGCTATTGACATCTTCTTGGGAGAAATCTCTTGACTCTATTTTAACCTGCAGAGATTTTTTTTTTTTTTTTTTGATAATGCTAAGCAGGTTTTGGTGCCTCACACCTGTAAATCCTCACATTCTGAAGGTGGAGGCAAGATAATCACCACACGTTCGAGGTTTACCTGGGCTCCATACATAGTGAGTTCCGGGTCAGCCTGGGCTACCAAGTGAGACTCTGCCTTAATGAGAAAGGTGGTGTTGCTGAAGGGGCTGTTGTCTTATGCCAACATGGACTGCTGGAGGGAAGAAATAAAACCAGTTCTCTTTGGTACAGTGAAGGCAAGACCATTGTTATCGTTGTTGTAGAAGATTTAGAAAGATGTAAAATCATGGCTTTTCTTTAAAGGAACAAGTAGTTTCTTCTGGCTCACATCATGGTGGGAAAGTCAGGCAGAATGGGCTTTAAATGGCTGGACACATCATACCTACAGTCAAGAGCAGAAAACAAGGGGTTAATTTATGCATGCCAATATTCAGCTGTCTCTCCCTATTTTAGTGTATTTGAGGACTTCATGTATGCCTTCAGAAAGTGGTTAGTTACTCCAGTAGCAGTCATGCCATTATTATACCAGTGGGTTCATCTTGCCTGGCAGGTTGGTGTTGTAGGATGCAAGGCCCAGCCCTGGGTAAAATTACTGATGTCTTTTCTCTCTCAGTGGTCTTTATGGCCCCTTCCATTACTATGGAAACTAGCCCAGGGAGGGTGTTTCCTGATCAGTTCTAGGTTGATACACAGCTAAAGTGTATAGTGTCTTTAGCAATAGTGTTTTACTATCCAGTTAGAAACCATTAGGTTTGTGAGAACAAGTAATGAAAAATCTAAAATCATAAATGCCTCTTTCCTTTAAACATTTTATTCTAATTAGGACCATGGACTATTTCCTTAAAATGGAATTGCTTCCCTTTTCAGTCTAATGTATCATTAGTGAAATTTAAAGTGGAACAGGCTAAAAATTATCATGAAGAAAAACATACAGACTTTTCATGTAATGTTGTGTGTTCACATATGCACATGTATGCATATGTGAAGGCCAGAGAGCAGAACCAGATATTGTGCTTCACCTTATTTTTTGAGGCAGGGTCTCTCGTCTCTCACTGACCGGAGCTCCCTCTTTAGTAGACTAACTGGTCCACAAGCCTCCTTCTGTCTCTACCTCCTTCACCAGAGTTGCAGACTGTTCCACTGTGCTTGGCTTTGTGTGGGTGTTGAGGTTCTGAACTCAGGTCCTAGTGTTTCATGCTAAGTACTTTTTCTACCAAGCCATCTTTCCAACCTCCCCAAATATAAAATAAGCATTTAGAACATGGGTAAAGTTTAAGCATTTAAAATAAACATTTAGCTTGGTGGTGGTGGTGCATGTCTTTAACCCTAGTGCTTGGGAGGCAGAGGCAGAAGGATCAGTCTGGTCTGCAAAGTGAGTTCTAAGACTACCAGAGGTGTTACACAGACAAATTCTGTCTCAAAACCAAAAATAAATAAATGCATAAGCATTTATGATTTAGATACCATGTATTCCTGAGTATATTTGATACAGTATGTATTTCTGTAGCAAATATATACTGATGTACTACTTGACAAAATTCAGTCAATGAAGATGACATTGATTGTATCTGTCTTAGCTTGTGAAAGTATAACAAATTTGACTGATGATGCATAAATTGAAATGTATCCCTAACTGTGGTGACATACTACATATTTAATAAAACATGGAATATCAAGAGATCAACCCACAGTCAAACTAGGCAGAGGTAGCTCTGGAAGTTCTAGGCATAACAGAGCAGTGGGAACTCACATAGCTCTGGGAGTTCTGGATCTCTGTGAGTACAAGGCCAAACAGCTGGGCTTCAATGGTACACACCTTAAATCCCAGCACAGGGAAAACTGGGAGTGGTAACCTATGCCTTTAATCCCATAATTCCAGAGACAGAGATCTTTCTGTGTTTCTATGAGATCAAGGCTGACTACTAAATAGAGTAACCTGGATGGGATACAGCTGGGTGAGAAGGGTATTTAAGGCAGGCTTTGGAAAACAGCAGCAATTAGAAGCAATGAGGAGCGAAGCAGAGGAAGCTGGAAGGTAGCTGGTGAGATCTGACTGTGGTGCTTCCTCTCTCTGATATTTCAGCCTTTCCCCGATCTCTGGCTCTGAGTTTATTTCATTACAACCAGAATTCATGCAACTGTCTTACCTTGTGAAAGTTCTCTTTATAACTAATTTGGCTGATGATGCATTCATTAAAATGTGTCCCTGACACTAATCTATATATGGATAAAACCCATGTGTATATGCATGTTTGTGTGTGTGTGTGTGTGTGTGTGTGTGTGTGTGTACAAACAGATCAGTGGTATCTAATGAAGTAAACATTCCTAGATGAGTTTTAGGCACTTTCTATCACTGACTTAATTAATATAGTTAGTATAAATATCTCAATATTTTCTGATGCTGTAACAGAACACTCGAGACTGAATAATTTACATAAAAGAGGTTTATTTTGTCTTATAGTCCTAGGTATTGGGATTTTCAAGCTGCACTTGGCAAAAAGCACATGCTGCATTATCACATGAAGAATATGTGGACAGATGAGTCATCTGTGAGGAGGGTGGTAGGTATGTGCAAATGAGCAAGGGGAGGCAGAGGAGCTGGCTCACTGTATAGCAACCTATTCCTTCTAGTACAGATTTATTTCCTGAGACATAATCTAGTCTCCTGAGAAAGCCATTCATCCTTTTTGGAGGCTCACCTCCAACAATGCTATCTTGGCAAATATATTTCATCACAAATTTCAGCAAAAACAAAACCACAACATTTGTTTACTATCACAATATCTTCCATGGCAATACTGGGGAAAACTGGAGAAACTCTTCCTTTTGTAGTCACTGGTCACAAAATGCCAAATAGTTCTCTGTGGAAGGCTGTCTTCTGAGCATACCAGCCATGAATCACCATGGCAGGTGTTCTGGTGGAAGCCCCACCTCAAAGCCCCTCCCTCATCTCTCCAAACCCTACCTCATCTCAGAAAGCCCACCAAATGATGACCCCTCCCCCAAAGATGCTCAAGATCACACCCACAGGGGATTTAAACTTGCCTCCAGAAAATAGACAGTGGTTTTTACTCTCTCTTCCATGTGTCCTCTCTGGGGCCCAGAAAATGACCCAGAAGTGCTTTATCTGTTAAACCTGTGCTTTTTCTTAATTTCATCTGATTTGGATTGTTGCATCAACAGAGAGACTTAATATCAGGGTACAGAAACTTTTCAGGCAGAACAGTAGTGATTACCCACTAGGAAGCCTAAGGTGGAACCTGCGGACATTCTCTCATAAAAGAAGAGGATGTGGACAGCCATCAGATCCTTACTGAGATGTCAGACACTCCTTCCATGGCCCTAGCCCAGCTGTAGTTAGCTCTGTGAGAACTTCATGTGCTCTCAGGAGATAATGGAGTATACGGAGAGTAGAAGGCTAACTGAAGGAGACAAGAGTCCATCTACCCAGCCAAGTCAACATTCATGCCAAGTTGATGGTTTGGGGATTCAGCTTTTGGAGTTTATCCACACTCCCTGAGCAACCTCCGTAAACTCATTGGTCCACCCAGCTACACTTGGATGGAGTCACTGGCCTATTCTTGGCGCTGTAAGTGGAGATCCTGGCATTTCAGGAAAACCTGTAATTGTAACAACTACTGTTTGTCCAGTCAGAACTTGTGGTACAAGTATCCAGCTATAAAGTATGCTTCGCTCATTTCTGTGTCTTTTTTCTGTACTGGTGATGGAAAGTAGCAGACTTGATAGCCAGTCACCTCCCTCTGACCTCTATTCATAGATGCTCTGCCAGGCATCTGGAATAGCAAGTGGCAAGCCACTTGTTACTCCGGAAGTGAGTTCCAGCATTTCCCTTTGTGTTTGGCCTCAGCTCTCTGGAGCAGAGGTCAAAAAATCTGATCCTAATGTGATGCCTGTTTGATTCTAGATGCTGGGACAGTGCCACAGCAGTGGGTACCAGATAGTAAGCCTCAAAGTTCTTCTTCAGTGAAAGCTCTGTCTTCTTGCTGGCCATTTGCAACCACTGTTTGACACAATATCTGACAAGGGATTGCCCCTTCATTCCAGCCACTGCATTTCAACATTTGTAGGTGCTAATTTCCTTAATTAAATAAGAAGCATTTGATATGGATGATGACAATGATAGAACTCTGTTGAGTCCTTTGACTCCCAGTGAAGGAAATCCAGTGAGAAGACACTCACAAGTGTCTTCCTGTGAGTGTCTCAGTCCTGAAACCTGACTGGACTGAGGGGTCCTCACTCTGTGAGAAGGAGCTAGGCTCTTCCTGCCAGGTCCAGTTGTCCTCTAGACAAACACAGGGCTAATGAAGTAATGTGTGAGATCAATTATTTGTGGAAAAGGACCAGCTTGATTTGACCATGATGGGAAGAGTGGATGCAGCCTTGACTCCAACTTGAAACCATAGTTTTGCTGATGAGCCGCTCAGATTATGATAACTAAAGACTAACTCCTGCATCTTGGCAGGAATGGGGAGGGGCAGGTACACCTTCAGCTAAGCTGCGATGGTCAGACTCTCAGACTCCTACTCACAACGTGGAATTAAGCACAAGACAGGTTGACCACCACTGCCCATTTGTTTGTGACTTTTAGTGTGGAAACAAGAACAAATGTCAATTCACTCCCAGAAAAGAGAGATTCCGAGGATAGGGCAAAGAGGTGATTCCACTTGAGTCTGGTTTGGTGAAACTCAGTGACTTTTTAAAAATACCTTATAAGAGCATGAGTTAAACAAGAAGGTAGGACTGGAGAGGTTGCTCAATGGTTAGGAACACTGGCTGCCTCTAGGAGCAGGATTTGGTTCCTAGCACCCACAGGTTGGCTCATAACCACTTGTAACTTGTGTTCTAAGGGGTTTGGTGCCCTCTCCTGACCTTTAAGGGTTCTAGGCAGGCACATGATACATAGGCATACATACCAGCAAAATACTCATGAACATACAATAAAAATCAATAAATATTTTAAGAAGGGAGAAGAACTTAAAACCTTTTCTAATTCTCTTACTGCTTCATTTCAGATCTCAGTAAGCTAGTCTTCCATTGCCTGGTCTGATAACTTGAGAAATGATCTGAGCTTCAGTTCTCAGGTAAGTTTGTCCTGACACATTTCCTTGAAGTCTAACTATCATGAAGACATGTCACATTGAAGAAGTCTCCTTTAGCCAAGCACGGATTTGTGGAACTAGAGATTCCCATCCCCCAGCCTCACAGAACTCCAGGCAGCTTCTAGGTGCACATTGTGGACTCCCTTCTCTTTTTAGCTTAAGCAAATAAAGCCAGTGATGACAGCAATTTTATTTTCAATCACAGTATACCTACATACGGCACAGTAAAAATATTTAACCTGCTTTTGTCGCAGTATCTATAATATCAGCCTTCAAGTTGTATTGAGCATCTGTCACAAGTCATATTTATTTTTATTCATGAAAATTGAATGCACTAACATGCCTGTTGTGTGCCACTCACATTCAAGATGGGTCTTCCCACCTCGGTCAAACCTTCCTGGAAGTACCCTCATGGACATACCCAGATGTGTGTCTCTTACATAATGCTAAACCCAGTTAAGGTAACAGTGAAGGTTAACCATGGTCCTTTTGAAATAAGATCACTTTACACATTGGCAGTCATGTTATTTATCTGAGATACAAATGTTTATGTAGTTCCTTGTATATTTAAAGTACTTTTCTGGGCCATGGATACTTTTAAAAGGAGGGGAGTGAAGATGAGGGAGAAGGAGAGGGAAGAGAAGGAGAGGAGAAAAGAGAAGTGGAGAGGAGGTGAGGGGAGTGGAGAAAAGAGAGGAGAGGAGATAATAAAGACAGCTAAAGGCTTGCTCAAGGCTCCTCTCTCTGAGAGGCACTCCCTCTCTGTAGACATGGCTTCCATCCCACTTCCCTCAGAAGCAGATTCTAGAATGTCGGGACTCCAAGCAGCATCTGAGGTTCTCCCATATCTTCTCGCCAGGCTGGGCTGCATTAAAACATGTAAACTGTGTTGATGTGTGTAGCTAAGGTCAGGATGCAAAACTGTGATTCCAACGTGTAAAAGAGAAAACATTTTCTTTAATTGGCCCTCTCTTGAGCTCTGAAATGATTCGTTTTTGTCAACTGAAAAGTGACAAATCCTTTTAGCACCTCTTGCAGAAATGACTTAACATGGCAGGCATGAGACTGCTATCTTTAGATAGGCCTATGTGCAAGGCTGGCCTTTGGCTAGAGGCTGGGAATTTGGGTATGGAGACGAGAAGGCTCCCTGTGCCTACACTGTCAATGCAAACAATATGGTCACTGCCAAACAGCTGCCTTCCTTCTGGAGGTCTGGAAGTTTGGTATGTGCCAGGCAGAGGTGCCCATATGATCATACTTCTGTATAAACTTTGTGTTTTCCAATCTTCCCTGGTGCTTCCCTGATGAGCAACACTTCAAAAATGTGGCCATACTCATTGCTAGGGGAATCAAATGTATCCTGTGTGATTCTAGCAGGGGGAGCTGTACTCCCCCCCATTTCTTCATTCAGTTTGGACAGTACAGATTATGCTTACTACCTCCTGCTATAGCAAATCTCCCGTGAATCCTCTTAGCAACTTCCTGGACCTGAGGAAGCCCTGGAAATCCCAGACATGCTCATCATTCTCCTCATTACTCAGAATCTCCCATATGCCAAGCACTTCCCTAGGAGTTGGGCATATGTCAGTGAGCAAAATAAATAAATAAATAAATAAATAAATAAATAAATAAATAAATAAATAAGTTCCAGGCACATGGACCAGTGTTCTCTAGAGGACAGGAAGGAACCAGGTAAGTTATGCAATGTGCCTGATGATGAAAAGGGCTTTGGAGAAAATGAGGCAGACAAGGATGTATGGAAATGTTGGGCTGGGAGCTTGACTTTTTACATGAGGGAGTTGTCTCGGTTTCTTTTCCTGATGCTGTGATAAAACACTCTGACTACAACAACTTAAAAGGGCCAGTGAGATAGCCCAGCAGGTAGATTCCTGCTGACAAGCAATACTCCCTGAGTTCAGTCCTCAGGATACACGTGATGGAAGGAGAGAACTGATGTTGCTCTTGGCCACAAGTGTGCTATGGCATGCACGCAACATACATACAGGTGCACACACACACACAGACAGAGAGAGAGAGAAAGAGAGAGAGAGAGAGAGAGAGAGAGAGAGAGAGAGAGGATAAATAATTAAGAGAAGGTTTGTTTTGGACCACAATTGAAGGCTCAATCCCTCTTGGTGGAATGTCGAAAGGACAGGAGTTTAAAGCTGCTGTCGCATCAGATCCCACAATCAGGAAAGAGAAAGATTCATGCAATGCATGCTGCAGCTCAGTTCTCTTTCTTCATCCACACAGACCAAGACCCCAGCTAGAAAACAACGCCAACACGGTGGGAAGGTCTTCTTACCTCAGTAAATGCAATCAAAATCATCTCCTGCTTGCATGAAGCTCATTTTCCAGGTGAGTCTAGATTCTGTCAAAGTACCAGTTAGCACTCACCCTCACAATATTTATCATGGTTAATCTTTGTCATATTTCTGAACTTGGAATTACCTAGGAGGCACATCTTTGGGTGTACCTATCTATGAGAGTGCTTTAGGGTGTGTTTAATGGAGAAAAGAAGCCCAACCCTAAGAGTGAGTGATACCATCCCAAAGACTGAAGTCTTGTAAGGGTTAAATATGAAAAAGAAGAGAAAGTGAGCTGAGCCCCAGCATCCGTCTCTTCCAGACACCTTCTGCTACTGACATTGACTGTGGTAGGAAAACTGGAGAAGAAAGGAGCATCAGAAATTTGGCTTTAAGTATGTTGAGATGCATAGTAGTTTCATAAAAAATCATCCAGTTGATCGTTCTATTTCGGAAGGAAATGGAGGCGAACAGAGGTTACATGATTTGCTGGTGGCCACATATCTGAATGTCAACCGTCTTAATCTAGAAAGTAAATGAGTATTTAAAGAAGAATGAAGACATGTAAACAGAACACAAACTGTGTCCACTGTCCCATTGGCCAAATCTCATACAACTTGAACATTTACATAAACAGTGAGCCAGACACACTTAGGATGCATTGATGGGAGAATCATGAACTCTGTGCCAGTTTTGTCTAATCAGTATCTCAACAAACAAACACAAAGTAAACTAAATTTATTGAACAAAATAAGAATTCATATGATGTGTTTTGCCACCCACTCCACAGATTCTTACTCACCATGTTCTTTGCTTCTCTGTTCACAATAGCCAGGAAATGAAAAACATCAAAATGTCCTTTGGGGGGGGTGAATTGGTAATGAAAGTGTGAAATATATACACAATGGAATTCTATTTGGCTGTGAAGAAAAATGAAATGATAGTACTAGATTGGCTCAGCAAACAAGAGCATTTGCTGCCCTTCCAGAGGACCCTAGTTCGATTCCCAGTACACACGATAGCTCATAGCCCCTTATAACTTCAGTTCTAGGGGAGCTGATGCAGTCTTCTGGCTTCTGTGAGTACCAGACATGCACATGAATCACAGGCAGACATGCAGTCAGGACACCCATACACATAAAATAATTTTTAAAAGAAAACAACTGCAGCCACAAAATTCCAGGTTAATGGATGAAACTAGGAAAATATTATACCAAGTGAGATAACCCAGACCCAGAAAGAGAAACACTGCATGTTCTCTGTCATCAGTGGACATTAGATCCAAATCTCCAAATGTAAGTAGAAAATGCAAAATAATTGTAGAATACAGCAAAGGAAAAAGAGGACAGCAGCTGAGGAAGAGGATGCTCTAGAGGGGAGAGCAGGACACAGGTGCTGTGAAGGGAGAAATGAGAAGGTGGGGGGTTACTGGGAAAGGGGAGGGAAGGGAGGACAGAGGGAGAGGCAGGCAGATAGGATGAGCAACACTAATGATATTTGAAAAGGCCACTGGGAAACATTTTATGTCTACTTAAAAATATGTATATAATATTATGGGTGTATGTGTTATATAAATATGGTTTAAACAAAGTAATGCTATGTGGGGCTCCCCAAGAGCCATAGACTATCTAAAAACATCCCAGTGCCAGGCATGGGAAACCTCCCTTATTGTTTGGTCCGAGGAGATGAAAGATTCCTGACAATAGACTATTAAAATTGCCTTTGGTTTCCTCTAAGAACTTGAAGGTAAGGCCTTATCACTAAGGACACCACACACTCAGACACAAGACTTGGAGAAATTGAGCTGAAACTCTTCTAAATGCCTCTTCCCTGAGAAGTAGCTCAAAAATGTGTTTGGTGAACTGTAAAGACAAAAAAAGCAATCAATAGTTCTACCATGTAAAGCCTATGGGTCTCTCTCTCTCTCTCTCTCTCTCTCTCTCTCTCACACACACACACACACACACACACACACACACACACACACACACACACACACACACACACAAAGATCAGCCTGCGAAGATATCCCCAGTGGTACAATAAAATAGCAGCACTTAGGTCTTGGGGCAACCAACAGCTATCTAATTGATCTTAAGGCTTGCTTAAAAGAAGGGAATTCCTGCCTGTACTTTAAACCTAGTCATCTATCCATGGCTGGTGAGGTCAAGGTTCCTAGAGTAGAAACCACAACTTTCCTAACCAATATAGTTTCTAACTGAATTCTAAAAACTTACCCTTAATGCCCACAGAGAAGTGTATCCCATCCATCACTAAAGAAGCTTCCTTATGCAACAGATGGAAACCATTACAGAAACCCACATCCAGTCAAAATTCAGAGAATAACAGATTGTGGGGTGCTCAACCCCAGCTGACATATCTAAAATGCAACTCATCTACCTAAGACTCTGGTGACATCTCAGGAGAGGGAATGGAAAAATTGTAAGAGCCAGAGGACCAGGATATCTGCTTTATGATGGAGTCTTCTACACATGACAGGGGAGCTTCACCCAAGAAATCTGGACAGTATAGCTGCCTCTAGAAGACTACATAATGACAACACCAGTTAACATGGCAACTCAGATGGGGACAACATCACAGGACAACAGCCTTAGATGAAGGGCTGCAGGTAACTGTTGGTCTCTGAGAGAGAGAGAGACTCGGCCCCCTCCAGGGATAAGTCCCTCAACAAGTTATCTACTCCAAAGTGGCCAACCTTAAATACATATGGACAACACTAAATGGACTCAGCAGGCACTGTATGTATGTATGTATGTATGTATGTATGTGTGTATGTGTATGTATGTATGTATGTATGTATGTGTGTATGTATGTATGTATACCTGTACATATACATGTGTGACAAAAATTAAAGAAGATGTTATTACTTTGATGGAAAGTGGGGGACACAGGAAAATATGAATGGGAAAGAAGGATGAGTGGAAATGATTCAAATATATTATACATGTAAGGAAATTACCCCCAACACACACATTTTTTAATTTAAATTAAAAACATAGATGGATAAGGAGGAAATGCTTTTCACTGAAGTAGAACATTAGTAGATAAGTGGAGAAGAAATGGTGGGGTTAAGATGTCAGCATTTGACAAATAAATAGCACAACTGAGACTCGCTTGAGCAAGAATTAGCAATAGATGCTGAAACTAATGGATGAGATTTTGGTGAGGAATAGTGTTCCTATACAATCTCAAAGTTTACCGTCCTTACCCCAAAAGTACTTAGGAGTATCAAGGGAGTTAAAATAGATTTACAGTGGACAAAACAGGTAGACACTACCTCAACCAGTTGACCCAAGTTAGCATCTCCTACATTGTTATAAATTAACGTTCTCTCTGATTCAATACATGAGAATACATTTATTTCTCCCAAACATGTAGGACATGGAGGAGTGTGTAGTTGAATATGAATACACATTAAGCTTTAATCAAGAGACATTCTATAAAATAAATCATCTAGACTTGACAAAAACATCAAGGTGTGTGTGTGTGTGTGTGTGTGTGTGTGTGTTCCAGGTAATAGGAATAAATTTAGCAATGTGTGCTCCTAGAAAAGACCCTAGACCAAACTGATTTCTTCTTCTATTTTATCTTATTCTGTCATAAATGACATTATTGAGAAAACTGGCCAAGTTTGAGCAAGGTTTGTGGATTAGATAATAGTATTTTATCAGTACTCATTTGTGTTTTAAGAGATTGTAGTGTGGCTATTTTAAAACAATGTCCTTGTTGCAGAAGACACACCCTGAAGTTTTATGGACGAGGCAAATAATCTGCAATGTATTCCCAAGTGGTATAGAAAAAAATACCACTTGGGAGAGCATAATAGCATTAAAATGTTAACCATTAAAGCTTTTGAATGCAAGGCACAGTGAACAACTTCTGTGAAGCCTTTTTGTATTATTCTTACAACTTGCTGCGTGTTTGATTATTTTTTCAAAATAAATGTTTAACCTACAGAAGCAACTTGTGTTTATTGTAGAAAAAAATCCTATAAAATTCATCATGGGAAAAAAAAACACATAAAACTAACCATGTTAAGTATCTTTCAGGGTACAGCCAAGCAGTGGCAAATACATTCACATTGTTATATAGCTGATCTCCCGGATATTTTCATCTTAAAAGACTGAAACTCTAAATCTATTAAATGGGAACTCTGTCTAATCAGAGCTCAGCTCAGTGAATCCTGTCATGTTTCGCTTCTCTTTTGAGGTGTGTGTGTGTGTGTGTGTGTGTAAAACAACCAATTGAAAGGGGTCTTCCCCATCATTCTTTACCCATTCTCCTAACTCTCATTAAATTTCAAGCTTGGGAATCCTACTGTTTGGGTTGGCCTGACTGCCAGTGAACTCTGGGTGCCCTCTGTCTCCACCTCCAATGTTGTCTCTACACTTCATAATTTTATTTTTCTTTGTGGCTGAATAAATTCCTTTGGATCTGTGCGCATCATGCTTTCTTCATCCTGTCATATGTTGATGGACATCTAAGTTACTTCCACTTACTAGCTACTGTGACTATGGCAGCCAAAAACATGGCTGTGCATGTGTCTTTGCATCAGGACTTAGAGTTCTTTTGGCATATATTGGGGAGCAATCATGCTCTATGTTTAGTTTTCTGATTTTTATTTTGGCTGTGCCAGTTTATGATCTCCCCAGTAGTGAATCAAGTTCTTCTTTGCCCAAATCCTCACTGGCATATGTTAACATTAGTTTTCTTAATAATAGCCATTCTGACTGCAGTGATATAGAATCATTAAGTCATTTCTTCATTTGCATTTTCCTGATAACTGAGGTCATTGAACACTTTCAAACATTTACTGTCCATTCGTGGTTTTTCTTTTGAGAACCATTTATTCGTTTCTTTAGTTTGCTTATGGATTAGAGATTTATATTTTTTGTGTTTGATTTTCAGCTTTTATATATGCTAGATTATATGTCTGATTATTTTCATTCACCCATTCTGTAGACCATTTTTTCACTCTGGTATTTATTTTGCCTTCTAATTTCATGGAAACCCCTTTGCCAATCCTTGAGGTTATACCTTGAGGAATACCTTGTGGTATTAGAGTCTTTTCCAGAAAGTTCTTACCCATTCTTATATCTTGGAGTATTTCTTTATGTTTCTCCCTAACAATTCCAATATTTCAAGTCTTACATTAAGGTCTTTGAACTTATTTTTGTGCAGAATTAGAGGTATGGATCTAATTTCATTTTCTGTATTGATACCCAGTTTTCCTAACATGATTTGTTGAAAAGATTGACCTTTTTCCAATGTATGTTTTAGACAAACTTGTTAGAAAGTAGGTGGCTGTAGTTATATGAGTTTATTTCTGGGTTCTAAATTCTATTCCATTGGTCATATATCTGTTTTGTGGCAGTAACATGGCACCTTTGCCACTATGGTTCTGTAATCCAACTTGAGGTCATATATGGCCTCTCTAACATGGTCCTTTCTGCATATGACTGTTTTGATCATTTGGGGGGGGGGTTGTATGTGTTTCAATACAAATTTAAGGGCTGTTTTTTCCCTAGTTCTATAAATAATGTTATTAGAATTGAGTGGGGATTGCATTGAATGTGCATGTGATTTTTGCTAATATAATCAGTTTCATGATACTAATTCTTCCAGTCAATAAGTGTGGGAAGCTTTTCTATTTTATAGCATCATCTTCAAGGATTGCAACCTCAAGGCCTGTCTGAGCTACATAGTAAGTATAGCTCAGTGATGGTATTTGCCTAGGTGTGGAGGATCTAATTTCAACCCCTGGTACTACAAATACAAATACACACACACACACACACACACACACACACACAAAATGCGGGATTTGTTTTTAAACTGTGGCTGGATATGGTGGAAACTAGATAATAAAACTATAGATACAAAATAAGTCATTGATAGTTCCATTCAAGCCTGAAGTTCTGAAGAATATTGACGATCACAATATTGGACTAATGGCCCTTAAAAAAATAAGCTGTGACTGAGAAGGCAAGGCCCTGTGATTTCCTATTAACTTCTTTTCACAAAGTTGCAGAAAGAAAGATGTTTCTTTTAATCCCATGTGACAATCCCAATGACCAAATGCTGTGCTTCCTCTTATAACCTTAGGTTGAATGTCAGTGCTTCCTGTAGAAGGTCATTGTCAGGAGGATGGGGACCTTATAGTACTAAGATATGAAGATGAAATAGGAGAACTTTCCAGATATGGTGTAATTTTCACTAAGTATATAATTACAACACAAATTCTGAATGTATTGAAAGAGACTCAAAGCCAAATATTGGGGAAAGGCTGAAATATCAGAAAGAGGAAACACCATAGTCAAATCTCACCCAGCTATCTTCCAATATCCTCAGCCTCACTCCTGGTTGCTTCTACCTCTGTGCTGGCTTCCTACACCTCTTTAACTACTCTTCTTGCCAGCTGTATCCCATCCAGGTTAGGATGAAAGGCAAGAGCTACTCTATTTGGTAGTCAGCCTTGAACTCACAGAAACACAGAAAGATCTCTGTCTCTGGAGTTATTGGATTAAAGGCATAGGTCACCACTCCCTAGCTTTCCCTGTGCTGGACTTAAAGGTGTGTGCCATTGAAGCCCAGCTGTTTGGCCTTGTACTCAAAGATCAAGAAATTCCTGAGCTGTTTGCCTAGTTTTTAACTGTGTGTTGATCTCTTGATATTCTAGGTTTTATTAAATATGTAAAATATCACCACATATAATAAAAATTGCATTTCATCTTAAAATCAGCATTGTGTGTTTGCTAATATATGGGATCTATATATATATATATACATATATATATACACACACATACATATATATAGTTTTTAAGGTAGAAGACTACGTAAATCCAACAGTCTGACGTGGCTACCATGGCAGTTCAGTGGTGTTTTAGTATTTGGATAGTAAAACTGAATGCCATTAGAGAGACCCCTTATTAGGGCTGCCATCTACATTGCTCATCTCTAGATCTCTCCCTTGAGTTATGCTTTCTGTTCATATCTGCATGTGCTCTTCTGCTAGCTCCTAGTTTTAGATAGGAACTACTCCAGACATGCATGTGTTCAACCAGCCATTGGCACGATTTTTGAGGTGATGGAAACTTTAGAGGGTACAGTCTAGTTAGAACAAGCAGATAAATGGAGAAATGCCTTCAAAGTTATAACTGATCTCCAGCCCTCCTTCACTCTGCATCCTAACTTTCAAGGAATGATCCATGGTTTTCTGCATAAGGACTTTAATAATAGCCAACATTTATTGTAGGCTTTCAAGGTGCCAAGCATTCTCTGTGACTTTACCTCATTTCCAGCAACATCAATCCAGCAAGCAAACACCACATAGGCCATAAACCCAAAGCTGAAACAGGGGGAAAATACACAGTCATAGAATTGGTGAACAGATTGAGACTCAGGTCCTTTAATTGTTGGCACAAGGAACATGATTAATTTTTAACAATGTTGCACATTCAACCTAATTTTATTTTTTAAAAAATCTTATTTTAGTC
Organism: Sigmodon hispidus; assembly: GCA_004025045.1. NCBI lineage: Eukaryota > Metazoa > Chordata > Mammalia > Rodentia > Cricetidae > Sigmodon > Sigmodon hispidus. The sequence continues at coordinate 238,800 of PVIH01000920.1, forward strand.
AATTTAACTGATGCAAATTTATAATCCCAAATTTTATAAATTCAAAATTTAGTTTTCTCCAACTTGGAGTTAAAAGGAGGGGGTAAAGCATGAGGCAGAAAAGCTGTGGTTTACCAGCTCAGTATAGGAAGAGGTGTGTCTGGGGAGTATAGCCCTGTTCTGAAGCAGAAGTGAGAGTCTATGTGAGCAGCAGCATACTGCTGTCCTGGAAACAGGAAGAACGATGCTGTTGTGGTAAGAAGATGGGAGCTGAGACTTGGCAGAAAAGGGATTGGGGGTTCACCAGGAGAAAGAATCCACACCAGCTGTATACAGGCTCTTCTAGAAACTATCAAAGCAGAAACCACTCCCTAGCTCTTCCCCAGAGGCTGATTTTACCCAAAGCAGCAAGGGTATCAGAAAAGCCAACCATCATTTGGCTTCATCTGTGAGTGCAATTACAAAAGTCTTTTACACAATATTAGAAGATCAATACATAAATGTAGATAAGTCTGCTTTTATTTGCTTTGAACTTTCCTTTTTGGTGTTTTTGACAGCCTTCTCAAGCATCAGAATAATCTTGCTCCAGTCACAGGGGTACATGGCTATAATTCCAGCTAGGTCAGAGAGGAATTGCAAGTTAGAAGCTATATTGAACTACACAGTTCCATCTGGGGATAAAATTCATAAGCAAACAAAAGCCAACTACAATAAAACTTTGTATTCATCTCTCCTATGATGTCATCCTTTGCACCTTTGCTTCATGCAAGGGGCAAGAGAGAGGCAGGCATTTCCTGTCATGGCTTCTGATGTTTCTTTGCAGCTCTACATAGTTGGCAGAAAGGTCCTTACATTCTCTATGCAACTCTTTGTAATTATAAAAGATTTATTTTAATTTGAGGACCCAGGGTAGATTTTCCATCATAGACACCATAACATGATACTCATAGACTAAAGATAAGGTTTGGGAAATCATAAGATTTGTACTCTAAGGTTTGTCTAGTTATAATTTGCCCTCTACAATGTATCCCTTCGAGCTAGGCATGGTGGGACATGCCTATAACCCTACACTAAAGAGACTAAGGAGGAATATAGTTGGAGACCAACCTGAGCCAATAGTTAGACCCTTCCTTTAAAATATACACACATTACATATATATACACACACATACACACATAGACAGAAGTTTTCTTGTGCTTCATCCCAAATAAATATACAGAAGCTTATATTAATTACAAACTGTTTGAACCATGGCTCAAGCTATTACCAGCTAGTTCTTGCATCTTAAATTAACCCATTTGTATTCATCTGTGTATCAGCATGTAGCTTGTGGCTTGCCTGTGTTCCATTACATCTTGCTCCCTCGGCAGTTTGCAGCATTTCTTCTCCTCCCTCTGTCTCTCTTGGACTCCCAGCCTGGCTGTCTCCTGTTTCACCATAGGTCAGAACAGCTTCTTTACTAACTAATGGTAGGAAGACATACTCACAGTTTATATAGAGACTATCCCACAGCACAATACACACATATACACACATGCATATATATGTATATATACATGTGTGTACCTAGATATATACACATACACATGCATATATATTACATATAGACAGACATATACATATATATTTACATATACATATTCCACTCTTACAGGTGAAACAAGATCTTTTGAAGACTTTATCGCTATAGTAATAATTAAGTAAATATTAACTATTATTTATAATATTTATAAAAAACAAAATATAATAACAAGCACTTGTATTATATCAAAAGAATAATCCCCTAAACCCTATCCCATATACATATCACACAAACAAATTTTATTACTAGATATTTTGACTAACTACCAAGACTCAAACACTCTGTAGTTAATTGTCCCAGGTTCATTTAGAGAGAAAATAGCACTAAAATAAAATACTTACTATTACCCACAGGATAATATCTTTTAACAAGATAAATTGAAAACAGATAATATAAAAACTGAACACAGCCTATATTGGTCATTAAATATGTACCCATGTTCAAAATGCATGGGACAAAAAAATGCTAAGAACAGTGTCATCTTTGGAGGTAGGACACTATAAATAAGAAATTATATAATTTTTAATAGGACATTTTATGACTTTTGATGTTGCTTCAAGGTAATTTTAACAGTAATATTTTTCCTTCTATATTATACACTTTAATCCTCTAAACTTCAATGGAAAATTAAGTATTTCCTCCATGGCACATGAAGCAAAATATTTCACATTTTAATGACAGTGTTCTGCAACTCATGTTAGTTTTGTCTTTTAATAATGCAGCATACAAAAGTCAAACAGTTTTCCATGCAACAAATCATAAAATTCAGCTTCTAGTTGATACTTGTCTCTGATGACTTGCTAGGCCAGCACTGCCTTTTCCTGTTGAGACTAGTTTCATGGCTATGTTGGGGATTAAACCCACAGCCTGGTATATGTTAGACAAGTGTTCTCCCACTGAACCACAACCCTCAGCCCTCAGAGGACCAGCTTTAAACCCACAAATGCACTTTTCTGACCTTTTGAGCTTAAGGTTGGCAGCTCCCAGGGATCAACTTTCCATTGGCCTTGGGGAACCGATTGGGAACTCTTGAGGCTGTAAACCAATGACCTACAGTTTAATACCAGTCCTGAACTTTTAGAAAAAGCACTGTTCCAGTTCTCTCTGGAAATATCTCAAACATTGTCCTGTTAAAAAATATGCTAGATTTGCATATGTAGAAAGATACATCCTTCTGGTAAAAAAAATAAAAAAAAAAGTCTTTGGCATGACAGAGCTTGTCTGGTTAAATTTGTTCCTGTCTGCCCACCTGAAGATGCATATGATGAAAAAACTCTTAAGGGAAGTTTCACTTTATTGTTTGCCTGGGGCAGTGAGATGACATTATTCTAATTAGCCATGTTCAAAAGATTTTCAGTTAATTAGAATATACAGTGCTTGGAAAAACAAGAAACAGAAATTTAGTGAGATTTAAAGCCAACTAGAGTTCCTTAGTCTGTTTCCAGTAATCTGCTTGTCCAACTAAAACTTCCTGCCCTACATGATTTTGGGAAATCACCTGAATGGTTAATTAGCATCTTCCCTTGACAGAGTGGGTAGAACAGTGTTAACATGCATTCTTTAAAGTGTAGCTAATGGGTCTGCTGTCTAGTCACACTGGAGTTCCATATCAAAGTTTAATTTTGTTGGTTAGTTTAAAATATCTCATTAGTATCTCACATAACACTCAAAGAATCAAAGCACTTTTTTTTTCCTCCAGGATTATTTTTAGGCAAAAAGAGGAATGCCCATTCATTAAGATAATTTTGTGAGATTTAAAAAGCAAATCACGTGATTTTCCCCTGTTCCCGTCTTTCAGGGAAGCTAAGCAAACTATAAGACCCTAGTGTCTCCACTTTTTTTAAATTGCTTTTATAAATGCCTATGGCCCCAAACAATTGTAGCCAACAACTTTGGACAATTTCCTCCAGGGTTATTCTCATGCATAGATCTGGTGTGTGCTTTATGTATTTTTAATAATACTCTGGAGGCTCTTAAATTTGAATCAGAGGGTAAAAGGAGATAAATTGCAATTTAGCTCCTGGGGCACCTCAAATATTCTCTCTGCCTTCTGTTCTGTTTCTGTGTGATTTGGGGTGATGCTGGAGGATGCTGAGCCCTTGATGATGCTCACCTCAAAGGTCTGCAGGAGATCCTGGCTCTTGAATGACATATGGAGGCCAAGGCTGTGCATTATGTAGTAAGTACCTGAGTGAGTGACTGGGTATCTTAGTTATGGTTACTATGTTGTGAAAAGACACCATGACCAAAAGGAACTTGGGAGGAAAGGATTTATTTTACTCCCAGTTCCATAAAACAGTTCATCCTCAAAAGCAATGAGGTCAGGAACTCATGCAGAGCAGTAAGATGGAGGCAGGAGCTGATGCAGAGGCCATGGAGGGGTCTTACACTTTGGCTTGGTCTACCTGGCTTGCCAGCCGGCTTTCTTACAGCAGCCAGGGCCACCAGCCCAGGGATTGCACCACCCACCATGTTCTGGGCCCTCCCCCATTAATCTCTAAATTAGGAAAACGCCTTGCAGCTGGGTCTCACGGAAGCATTTTCTAAAGTGAAGCGCCCTCCTCTTTGGTGACTCTAGTTTGTAACATCAAACTAGTCATCACACTACCAGGTGAAGGAGTTTGAAAGCTTCCACATAGGACCTGTCTCCGCAGTGAACACCAGTGTTTCCCGCCATTTAGTCAAAGCGACACTTCATTTGCCATTGCCATAAAGGGCAACGGACTGAAAGCCGAGTATGAACAGGAACACTGTTCACCTACCCGCTCAAAAACCTTGAATTCTAGAGCAGGCAGGAAGGCTGTGGAACCAAGATCTCCTAAGCTATTCCATACATTCCTTTTTCTGTGTGACTGGAGAAGGAGAGGTGTTTGTGTGTGTGTGTGTGTGTGTGTGTGTGTGTGTGTGTGTGTGTGTGTGTGAGAGAGAGAGAGAGAGAGAGAGAGAGAGAGAGAGAGAGAGAGAGAATGAGAGAGAGAGACGGAGAGAGAGAGAGACAGAGAGGTGGGAGGGGAGTTGGATGCACCATCTGTGCACATGCAGCAGCCAGAGCAGGAGGTTATATGCTGTCACCTCATTCTCCACTTTGCCACCTTGAGATGCCCTCTCACTGAGCTGGAGGTACAGGTTTTGGCTAGGGTGGTTGGCCTACTCACCTTTCTCTGCCCTCCAGTTCTGGGGTTAGAAGTATTCATGGCTATGCTTGACCATTTACATGGGTGCAGGGGAATCGAACTCAGGTTCTTAAGTGTGCAGAGCAAGTTCTCTTAGCCACCAAGCCACTACTTCCCTTTTTATTATTATTATTTTGTAATATTTATTTATCTTACAGAGAGTGGGGGAGGGAGGGAGGGAGAGAGAGAGAGAGAAAGAGAGAGAGAGAGAGAGAGCATGTGCACATACCACATGGTCCAAGTGGAGGTATTAGCTCTCTCCTCCCACAATGTGGAGTCAGAGGATAAAACTCAGATCATCAAATTAGAACCATCTCAAGCTCCCTTGGTGCCTAAGAAATTTTACATGATTTGTGTATAGTTATGCACATAAAGCATTTACTGATGACAAAGCGTAAGTAAATTTTTACAAATAATTCTTTGTTATACATATAATTTTATCATTTATTTACAATGAATACAAATCTACATGCTAATGAGTGGGTATGCCTATTTATTTTAAATAAAAAACTAAGTCTTGGCTGGATGTTTAGCACTACAAGACATAAAACATATTCAATGCCGCAGAGCTGGTGGATATTTTTGGTTTTATGATCATCAATGCTGAAAACACCACTTCACATAAATACATAGTACAAAAAGCAGAAGTATGTAGAAGGCCATCTAGAAATTTGTTGGTAGTCTGTCCTAATCCCAAACCAAAATTCATTTAACCATTTCTTTTTTATGAGATTCAAGTCATCCACTCACACAGCAAATTTGAAACTCAAACATTTTAACAGAACACAATCCAAAAGGATACTAATTTGATTTTTACACGACAGAGAGAATATATTAAAATTCTTGCTTTTCTTAATGGAATCATGATGTTCTTATAAAAGCAGAAAAATTTCCATGGACATAAGAATATTGCAACTGATAACAAATAATAGTCTGGAGTCAGAGTCGAGATGTCCAGGCATGCTGACACAGTGTGGTGAGTCAGCATGAGGAATACAAAGTGTGTGTGTTCTGTGTTCAGAACCTGCCTTCTAAAGGCAACTGTAGTTGTTTCAGTGAAAAATGCCCCGCATGGATGGTGCTATTTGAGAAGGTCTGAAAGGTGCTGTCACCAGGGACAGGCTTTGAGAGCTGTCCATCCACCCGAGTCCTTGTTCTCTCTGCTTCAATCTTGCAATTGAAGATGTGAGCTCTCGGTTTCCAGTTCCAGCCACTGATCGATCCCTGCCACACCTCCCTGGTCATGAGGGACTCACCCACCTGGAGCTGAAAGCCCACGTAAACTCTTTCTACTACAAGCTGCCTTGGTCAGGATTTATTGCAGAAACTGCACCGTAGCTCACACAGGAACCCAGGAACACACTTCCAGAAATACCTTGCATTCACCATGCATCTGAGTTTGAATTAATTTTTACCTGCTGTGTATTCATAAATTATTGCTCCTGCCAAATATTTTCACAGTTCCCATGTTCAGTGTTATGAGACCCTCTGTGAGGTTACAACCCATAGTTTTAAAAGCTGTGCCTGAAATAAGAAAGCAGGTTACAGGCATTGAAGGGTTCTAGTGCACGGAGACCAGCATGGCCAAAAGTGGATTCTTCCAGGCTGGATTTTAGTGTCAGCATCCACAGAGGCCTTGTGCAGCTCTGAAAAACTTGCAGCATGATTGAAGGCCCAGCTGGAGGGGAATGGCCAGCCCCCAGCAAACCGACTTTTTTCCTTCCTTCCTTCCTTTCTTTCTTTCTCTCTTTTTCCTTTCTTTCTTTTTTAATGGAAAAAATGTATGTATGTATGTATGTATTTATTTATTCATTCATTTTTTCTGAGTCAGAGTCTCACTGTTATTCTGGTTGTCCTAGAACATAGACCAGACTAGACCTGAGCTCATGGAGACCTGCCTCCTATGTATTGGGCTGAAAGGCAAGCAGCACTTTGCCCAGCTGCAAACTTGTTTGTTTTGTTTTGTTTAAAAATTTTTCCCCATACTCAATGCTCCTCTCCTGCTCCTTCTCCCAAACCCCACCCCTTCACTCCCCAAAGAGGGCAAGGAATCCCAAGGTGAGAAAATTCCACCTGCATATCCAGTTGAGGTAGGGCTGATTCCCTTCCACAAGTATCAAAGCTGAGAAAGATATTTTCCCTTTAGACATGGGTTTCAAGGAGCCAGTTCATGGACTCGGGGTAGACTCTGGTCCGAGTACAAGAGGCTCCAGAATCTGCATGCCGAGGGTCCAGATTCGTTTCATGAAGGTTCGTCAGCTGATATTTCAGGGTCTGTGAGCTCCCAACAGTACAGGACAGCCTACTCCATGAGTCTCCCCATCATGATCCCGATCCCTCTGCTCATGCAGTCTCTCCTCCCTCCTCCCTCTCTTCAGCGGGATAGGTGAGCAAACCAAATTTCTATCCATACAGTTGGGATGTAATTGGAAGGGAAAGGGAATTCAGCAATTGAAAGCACCAATGCCCTACTCTGCATGCCCTCAAAATCCAGTTCCAAGTATGAAGGTTGAATATATGACCAATAATTTGTTTTTCCTCCTCAAATAGCAAAAGAGTTACAAGGAATCTCAAAAAAAAAAGCCTCTTAATTTTTTTAATTTATTCTTTTACAATCTCATACATACTAAATATATTTTGATCAGTTCCACCACTACCCTGTGTTATCCCCGCTCCTATTAAATGCTTCTGCTTTTCAACACTTTTCCCACTTTAATGTCATCGTCATCGTGTCTCCACCCCCCCATCCCCCTACCCCCCTACCCTCATCACACCCCATCCCTCTGTAGCTGTAACTGGGATTGTTACAGTAGCATGACTTAGGGGAGATGACTTACCTGAACAAGGGCAATTTATCAGTGGCTACACCACTGAGGAATGTGGCTTACCCTCTCCCAACTACCATGAACTGTCCATGACTTCTCAACTATCCTTACCTGAGGTGGAAGGCTCGTGCGCTCAGCCTTGTGTGGGTACCACTGCTGCTGAGTGTTCAAGTGTAAGACAGCACCATAGATCCCTCCTCCACTGTCCAGCTCTTAAATTCTTCCTGTTCTCTCTTTTGTAATGCTCTCTGAGCTTTAGAGGGGATGAACTAGGTGTCCCACTGAGGGCTGAGCCTCACCCATTATTGTCAGAACTCCGACCAGTTAGAAATCTCTGCATTAACCACCACAGACTTCAAACAGGAGTTCAGACCAAGGAATAGGCCTGTCTAGCATGTAGGTATAAACATGGATATTTAGAAGGCACTTAGGAAAGCATTAGCAGTAGGATCCTCCCACTAGAAGGAGGTTTACATCTCCTTTAATTAGCCTGTTTGCTTCCTCTTCTTCCTCGTCTTCTTTTTTGAATTCACATGTTACATTGTGGTGTCTTTGCTTGGAATGATGACTCTCCTTAATTCAGAGATATTCCACAGCTCTGAACTCTTCAAATGCCAAGGCCATGAAAAATAAGACCAGATGAACTGTCCCAGATTAAAGAGGATAAAGAGAACTTAACGTAACATTCAGTAAGGGTGGTGTTTCTTTCCTTTGCAATAGAAGATGTTATTGAAACCACCGGTAGAAAATAAATAAACAAAATATGAATAAATATTATGTCAATGTTAGTTTCCTGATTATGATAATTAATTAGGATTCTATAGAAAATATCTTATTTTTAGATTTATGAGTGAATACTAACCCTTGAATCATTTAAGGTCAAAGGTGTCTTCATGCCTGAAATTTAAACATTTCAGAAAAAAAGGACAAAAATGTAAAAACAAGATAAAATGTTTATAGTTGAGAATAGCAATGTAAAATAACATAATTCTTTGTACCATTATTTTCTATGTTTATTTATAAATTAAACAGTAGAGGCTTAGAATTTAGTTCAGTGTTAGAACTCTTAAAAATGTGTAATGCCCTGGGTTTAGTCATAAGTACCACAAAAAATAGTAATAATTAGACTCAGTGTCCTAGTTAAGATTTCTATCACTGTGACAAAGCACCATGACCAAAACCAAGATGGGAAGGAAGGGTTAATTTGGCTCACACTTCCACAGTGATGTTCATCACCAAAGAGAGTCAGGATGGGAACTCAAACAGGGGAGAAACCGGGAGGCAGGAGCTGCAGCAGAGGCCATGGAGGTGTGCTTCTTAGTGGCTTGCTCCCCATGGCTTGCTCAGCCTGCTTCCCTATAGAACCTAAGACCACCAGCCCCCGAGTAGCATCACCCACCATGCAATGGGCCTCCCTTCCCCATTAATCACTAATTAAGGAAATACCGTACAAGCTGTGTCAAGTTGACATGAAACTAGACAGTACAGGAAGGTATGGTGGCACATGCCTGTTATCTCAGCACTTTGCAACAGTAGCTGGAAAACTGCCAGGAGTTCAAGGCCAGCCTGGTTTATATAGTGAGTTCCAGCCCAGCCAGAGATACATAATAAAAGTCTGGCTCAAACATGCCAAAAACTAGGATCTGGGAGGTGGCTAGTGAATAAAACTGCTGCCCACACATGAAGACTTGAATTTGATCTCCAGTGGCCACATAAAAAATCCAAATATGATGGCATGCCCTTGTAGCTTCATCACTAGGAAGCAAAGGCAGGTAGATCCTGGCACTCAGTGGCCAGCAGCCTAGTCACATCAGCAAGCTCCAGGTAAGAGGAAGACTCTCAAAATAAAAGGTGGACCGTGTCTGAGGAATGATGCCTGAGGGTGACCTCTGGCCTCCACATGCACTCCTACACACATGCCGGTATCTCCCCTATTTATTCATAGATATATGCACATACAAGAATGCATAAAAGTATAAAAGTTTAAAATAAATAAAAATAAACATTAAAGATAGATTTTTAATGCTATTACTTAAGGTAATTACTTAAGATCTAAGCAAATACTTAGCATCCCTATAAGTATTGATAATATATGTTTTAGTCTTAATGACATACACAAAAATTCTAATGGGAAATCCAATTTTACATTTTATGGGGCTTTCTAATTGATCTCATAATGTCACTTGGAGTAGCAAATCCTGTCAGTCATCCTCCAGCAAGACTTGTCCCTGAAGAGAACTGAATGTCACTTAAGAGAGCTGACAGGCAAGGCCCACAACACATGTGAGCAAATTAAAGTGAAAATATCACCTTACCAATGTCCGTGTGCTCTGTATCTTGCCTGAGTTTTCTTTCCATATTTTGTCTGTGTGAACCATTTTAAACTTGCGGTTTTTCAAGGAAACAGTCACAGCTTGATGAGATCTTTATAAGTATATATATTTGAAGCTGGTTAAAAACAACTACAATCTGAAAAAAAAAAACCTCTTGTTGTCTAAAATGGGACTAAAAACTTGTGAGAAGGATTTTATTATTCCCAAAGGACCCAGGAATGTTAAGACTTGCTTATTTTATATAGACCATGATCCTAAAATCTAAAAACTGCCCTGAGCAATCTGTCAGTAACAAATTAAAGTCTCTCTTCCTTATGACAAGAAGACTGATAGCAATCCAACTGTCATCTTGTTTCTATGAGTATGTATTTGTCCTAATCTATTATAGTTCTGCTAATTATAGCATTATATTACAAGACCTTCCATCTAAATCAGGCCTCAAGATAAACAGATTTGCTATTTGTCCTCCTTGTATTTATCCAACTCAACTGATGAGTTATTAATAGTTTTTCCCAAAGTCAATAATATGTATTTGAACTTTGCTGTGGGATAATGCTTTTGTACACTGTAAAGATTTGTCACTTGAATTGGTTTAATAAAACACTGACTGGCCAGTAGCCAGGCAGGAAGTATAGGTGGGTGACCAGACTAGAAGAATTCTGGGAAGAAGCAGGGTGGAGTCATGAGTCAAAAGCCAGATGCAGAAGAAGCAAGATGAAAATGCTTTACTGACAAAAGGTACCCAGCCACTAGGCTAAAAATGAATAAGAATTATAGATTAATTTAGGTTGTAAGTGCTATTTAGTAATAAACCTGAGCACCAAGCAGTTTATAATTAATATAAGCCTCTGTGTGTTTATTTGGGACAGAATGGCTATAGGATCAGGCAGGACAGAAACTTCTGCCTACAGAAGTTGTCACTATATTGGAATTGCAATGAGATAAAAAAAAAAGAACTGTGTTGATGTATAGAAAATTGCAGCCTTCCTGAACAAAATTAGAAACCAGATCATTCTAAGATGGGAAATACAGAGAAAAGACTCTTGAGTTTGAGTCGTTGGGCCTCTCACTTTGCTCTAGCTTCGCTCTAGCGTTGCTTTAGGTTGCTGGACATGGCTCTCCACACTTGAAATACCAGCACTTGAGAGGAGGAGGCAGGAAGATCAGAAGCTGGAAGTCACATTCAGCTACAAAGCAAGTTCAAGACAGCCTGGAATACAGGGAACCGGGTCAAGATCAAAAAGAGAAAGGGAAGAGACAGAGAAGGGAGGAGGTGGGGAGGGGAACAAAGGGAAGGGCAGTGTTTGGAAGGAGGGAAAGGCAGACTGTCCTGGAGTTACTTCTACTGCCTGGAATGGACCATCACAGATTTCTACTTGTTTTAAAACTCATCAGTATCCCGAAGGCAACATAAAAAATCTAAGACCAATTAAGTATTTGCCTAAGTTTTTACCAAAGACAAGGGGATAACCAAGTGTAACACAGCAGATCAGTGGAAGATTCGATTTCCTCATTGAACACCAAGGAGCCTATCTGGCCTGACTCTTTATTGGCAGCAGCTTCATGCCAACAACCAAGGGACCATGCTTGGACTCCTGTCCCTCTAGAAGGCTGGAAAATGGAAGGGAAGGATTGCCTGTTGCTGCCAATCTGGAAAATGTTTCCAACTCACTGCATCCTTGGGCTTTAGCAGCTACAATATCTGTTGAGGAGGAAATCATAGATGGTGACTCCAGACCCATCAGTGAACACTGGAAGGGACCAGGTCACCTCTCCTTAGTGGAGATGCTGATGAACAACTCCCCAAACCTGTCCAGAAACTGTGAACCAAGTGAGAAAAGAGAGAAGGATCAAAGAGAGAAGGGAGAAAGATTGCCAGGGAGAGAGGAGACCATTGATTACAAATCAATTTCAATTAGTTATAATTCCTTAGAATGCAGCAAGGGCACAATGCTGAATAACAGCAATGGGGTACAGTTGCCAGCCAAGTGGTACACACACTGACAATGTCAGCAGCAAGAAGGAAGCTGGGCAGAGATGGTGTAATTGAAATTTAGTAAGAAATTCCAAAGTATTTTTCTAAGTATCTTTCTTATGTTGTTTTGTCTTACTAGTCACATTTACATCAGATGCAGATGACTGTATATGCTGGTTCTTTCTACATTGTTTCTAACATCTGTCATTTTTCCTCTGAAAAGTTGGTACCCTGACATGCCTCCAGTGTCAGCAATGATCAAATTGGTTGTGTCACATCACACCCACTTATACAAGACAGCACATTGGCCCCTTCATCTTTTCAGAAAGCCATGTTTACACTCCGGTGGTTAATTAGAAAGGAAGCTAATTAATTAGGGTAGTTTGTTGAACTTGCATCTGAGGCAGATTGAGTGTGTTTGTTTCTCTTCTGTGGCCATCGCATCCTCAGGATCCATCCAATCTCATCAAACTCAGGATAAAGGATGAATTCCACTGTATGTGAATCAATATCCATACATTATCAAACATGATAAGCAACTCAAAATGTATGCACAATGTGTAAGGATTCCTGGCACGCCATGTGGTGAACCCAACATGGCACCAGGTGAGATAAGAATACCTGGTATGTAGTGGTGTATGGAGGGCACACTTCTAGGCATGGTTACATAAATCTGTGCCCACTCGTTCTCTTAAAAGAGGCCCAACATGTGGAAGTCTCTCTCTCTCTCTCTCTCTCTCTCTCTCTCTCTCTCTCTCTCTCTCTCTCTTCTCCCCCCCCCACCTCTCCTGCTTCTCTGCCCCTGTACTCACCTGGCAACTCTCTTGAATAAACTCTTGTGTGGCCCTGGTAGTGTGTGTGTATGTGTGTGTGATCTCACTCATGAAACCAACGCAATGATCACTAGTTTTCACAAGTGAAAGAGAGGTATCTGTTTGAATATGGTTTGTCCTCCTAAGGTTGCTATGGTGGAAGCTTGGTCTCCATAGTGGTGTCTTCAGTCTGTAGAACCTTCTACTGGAAGGTGGTTATGTCTTGGAGGCACCATCTTCAGAAAGACTGATGCAGGTCTTGTAGCATGGATCCATTCCCATGAGAATCCATTGTTATAAAGTGAGTTCAGATGTTATAATTCATTCTCTTGCACAAATGTCCACTTCTCCTTTCTCCTTCCATTTCTCTATTATGCTGTGTAGACAGAGAGCCTTCACCAGGATATTGGCAAGATGCTCTTTAGATCCTCCAGCCACCAGACTCACAAGCTAAATAACCCTCTATGCTTTACGTTACTTAGCCTTGAGTAGTCTGCTATAGCCATACAAAATGGGCTGTTAAAATATTGTTGCTCAACAAAATGTGGCAAGTTGAATAATATCTCAAAGCTAGGATCATCACTCAACTAAAGGCACATTCCAAACAAACAAGGAGAACACAGATGTGGCCTTTCCGTACATTTTAATTGTCAGGGGGCCAAATGAAGAGAAGTTAGTGTTTGATTTAAGAAAAAAAAGGTGGGGGAACTAGAGGGATGTATTACTAAGATCCTGTATTAATTTTGCAGAGGACCCCGGCTCAGTTCCCAACTCGTAACTCATATTAAGCTGCAGCTCCACAGCATTTGGTGCCCTCTATTGGTCTCTGAGAGCACTACACACACACACACACACACACACACACACACACACACACACACGCACATGCACACGCGCACACACACACACAGACACACACTTAAAATAAATAATTTTAAAAGAATTAAGAAAAGATAATAACTGAGATTTGTGTGTTTATGTGTATATGGTTATTCTTTCTGGATATAATTTTTCTAATATTCATAAAATTGCATTTAGATTTGGAGCTCAACACCTCAAATCCATCCTGTTATGTTTCCACAAATTACTATGTATCATTTACTTGTATCACAATCAATATTTATTTAGCCTCTCTCTCTCTCTCTCTCTCTCTCTCTCTGTCTGTCTCTATATCTCTGAGGGAAGCAGTACACATGTGCCGCAGTGTACATGTGGAGGGCTGAGAACAACTTCCAGTAATCGACTCTCTCCTTCCACCATTTAGGTCCCGGGAATCGAACTCAAGACATCAGCCCCAGCAGCAAACACTGTAGCTACACCGAACCCTCTCACTGACCCACAGTGAATATTTAGAGCACAGTATATGCAGACTACAACATCAAAGCACCAAGTTTAAACAGAAAAATCCTGATAAAATGACAGCTGCTTTATTTTTCTCTGTGTACTGTTCTTTTTCAAGTAATCCACCACAAAAAAAAAAGTAACTATCTTAGTAACTAGAGAGAAGGGAAAAAATCATTTAAACAGCCATCCAATTAAGAGAATGCCACTTCAGATCTCCCAGCTTTTAGTACAGGGATTCTTTCTCTGCCCCCTTTCTCCTTTAAGCCGGTTCGGGAAATGAGATGCTGTGCTTTCATAGTGGGCACAGATCAAATTAAACTACTGAATTTTATGAGGCTAATATTTCAAATTAGAGATTTCAGCTCAGTTGACTTATTCTAACACACTTAGGCCTGATGAAGCGTTACTTATGTGAATAATTAGCTTGAATAACGTCTGAAAGCAAAGGAAAGTTCTTAAGGCAGGAGCTAACTCTTCTTCCTCTGATGATTTTACAAATAAATGTGGAGAGGAAGAGGAGGGTGTGGAAGGTGGTGGAGCCACTTCTCCTCCCCAGGGCCTCTCCTGTGACCCAGAGCAGGACTACTGTGTGGCATCCAACAATGAGTCTAATGAGCAAAAATATGTACCCGGTCATGATGAGCAGACTTTATGCTCAACCAGGAAAATTAGTATGGAGATAACCATTGCATGGCAACTTACATGTATTATTATTAGTCTTGCTATCTGGCCTGTGGAACAGAGAGGAAGAAGCTATGTTTGGGTCTATCGGAACAGTCAGGGCTGTAGTGAACTAACTGGTTCTGCCACATTGATAGTTTTTTGTTTAATGATCTACATTCATACAGGCAACTTGTAAAGGAAAAAACTTTCCTTTTTCTTTTTTAACTGTTCTAAGTGTAAAGCTTTATTCTTTTGATTTTGGATTGAAAACGGTATCACTCTGTAGCCCAGGCTGGACAAAACTCAATCTGGAGTCCAGATTGGCCTCAAATTTAGGTAACCTCCTTGCCTCAGGCTCCTGGGTACTAGGAATTACTGGCAGGAGCCGTTGTGCCCTTCTTGAGAGCAAAGGAAAGCAGACAAGAACATGGAGTGTCTCCCTGGCTTCAACCACATTCAAACTGAATCACTTCCCACCTCCAGCCCTGGATATTCAGAGTCTCTTATTTTGGAGCTAGACTCAGCTGGGGCTTGAAACTGGCTCCAGACGCTCCTTAGCATGAGCAGATGGTGGAATCTTCCAGGAAGCAATTCGATGGTGCCTTTTCTATTCCCTAACCCAAGTCTTTGAAACATAATGTGCTTTCTCACTGGTTTCCCCATTTCTTAACTAGTTTCTATCTTATCACAAGGAAGAAATGGCAGGAGGGAAGGGAGAGGCCAGGCTGCTAGTGCACGCACACCAGAAGAAGCCTGGATCTTTTCTTCCCAGACATCAGATCTTTTCTCCTTTGCCATGCCTCCTGTTTCTACTTTTTTTTTTCCTTGTGGGGGGTGTTGTTTGCTGGTTCGACTGGCCAGTTTTCTGTGTGTGTTTTCCATGTGTCTGCTCACACAGAGAGACCAGGGATTGACAGTAGCTAGATCACTCTTCACCATTTTAAACATTTTATTTTTTGATTAGCAGAGTCTCTTCCTATACCTGGAGTTCACTGATTGGCTAGTGAGCCCTTAGGATCCTCCCCTTTTCTCTTCCCAATTCTGGGTTTACAAGCACACACTACCATGCCCTACTTTTTGTGGTGCCAAGGATCTGAATTTAGGTTCTTATGCTTCCGCAGAAAACACTTTATACACTTGTTTTTGTTTCCTAGATAGAGTCTGACTGTGTATCCCAGGCTGGCCTCAAACTCATGATCCATTTATCTCAGCCTCATAAACTGGGATTCCAGTGATATGTACACATGTGCCACCACACCCAGCTCCTAGTTATTTATTTATTTATTTATTTGTACAGTCTTGAGTGAAGGCTGTCCTCAGACTTCCTACTTAATGTACAATAACCTTGAGCTTCTGATTTTTCTACATCTACCCCCCCCACCTCAAGTGCTGCTGAGATTGCTGGCCATGTGGCACACTGTTGCTGTTGTGCATGTGCAGTTTGTGGTGTAGGTGGTGAAATCCAAGAAGGTCTTGTACATACCAGGTAAGCACTCTATCAGCTGAGCTACAACCACAGCCCTTTAGCTTTGTTTTGTTAAAAACCACTTCTTTTCTTCAGTCTTACCTGGTTGATTCCTTTAAAAAATTATTATATCTTACTGTTCATATGTGTAACATGCAGAGGTCAGAAAACAACCTGTGGGAGTTGGTTTTCTCCTTCTATTATATGGGACATGGGATCAAATTTAGATCATCTGGCTTAGAGTCAAGTCTCCCTAATCTGGTGATGGCAAGTTTTAAGATGATAAGATGTTTACTGAGGATCCCAGAGAAGGAACTCACTGGATAGGAATTAGACATGCCCCTGTCAATCTTAACCAGCCAATTGTTTTGTTAACAAATGATGGTTGTTAAATTTTTCTTAATTAAAAAAATTTAAATCTGATGGACATTTCCTATGCTTCTACAAATTATTTAGCTGCTCATATTAAAAATATAAATATAGAATCATTTCTCTGAAGAAAACATTGTAACAAATCTCTGCCAAAACCCAAAGTAAGATTGTTTTAAAGATAGTTGCTCCATAAAAATAGCAATGTCTTATTTTCTTGCCTTGTTTTTATTTATTTGTTTATTTTTGTTTTTTTTCTCAGCTCTTTTCTAACCATTTCCACATCTAGTCCATCTCTGCAGTTTCTAGGAGTTCCCCAAATCTGTCCCATAAATTCCCCTTTTCTTAAGTAAGCTAGCTTTGGCTTCAGCCTTTCAAAAAATATTAACCAATATAACCAATTTCCATATTGCCTCCTCTCCTAGGGCTGAAAATTCCAGTGATGAAGCAGAGATTAGATAACAGTAATCTAAATGTTATCTCCCAGATACATTTCCCAAATCTGCTGCCTGGAATGGAGGGAGGGAGGCTAGCAGTTCGGCTCTGCCAGAATAAGCTTGCCTCAACTTGGAAACCAAGGGCTGTGTTAAGATTCATCCCTTGGGGCTGGAGAGATGGCTCAGCAGTTAAAAGCACTGACTATTCCTTCAGAGAACCTGAGTTCGATTCCCAGCATCCACATGGTAGATTACAACTATCTGTAATTCCAAGATCTGACACCTTACACAGTTTTACATGCAGGCAAAGCATCAATTCACATAAAATAAAAAAAATATGTAAAAGATTCATCCCTTCTTTTCTGATACTTTCCACATCTCAGAAATAAAGATAACTGAGCCCAAGTATGAGGCATAGTGCCAGCTTGAGCTATTATAGCAAGACTTTGTCTTAAATGCACTACAGACAAAGGACCACTGGGGCAGAGATATAGCCATTGACAGGCAGGGGTGGTTGTGGCTAGACTGCTTCACAGGGATGTAAGGAAACCAAGCTTCAGAGAGATGGAGCTTTCCAGGGATCCAAGGCTGAAACCCACATGTCCTGGCTTATCTTATAAACCAATGGTTCTCAGACTTCCTAATGCTGAGACTCTTTAAAACAGTTCTTCATGATGTAGTAACACCCACCCACCCCCAACCATAAAATTATGTTAGTTGCTACTTCAGAATTGTAATTTTGCTACTATTATGAATAATATAAGTATCTGTGTTTTCTGATGGTCCCCTGTGAAAGGGTCCTTTGACTCCCAACTGGTTGCAACTCACAAGTTAAGAAACACTGATACAAACCAAAGAGGCAATGTAATTGTATAGGCTGAGAAGCAAGTGGTTCAATAGAAGGCATGTCTTCTATTGAAACTAACGCCACACCACCTACCCCCAACTAGGTCCTGGAATGAGCCCCTTACCTTTAAGATGGAGTAATATCTGGCTGTCCCAGAGAAAAGACAAAGAAAGTACCAAGCGTATAGTGAGTGAATTCCATAGGTAACACAATGGAGGCCCCAACACTCTGTTAGGTGTTTCGGTTTAGCAGAACCCACGCATTAAAAACCCTTGGCACGCGTTGATGTAAGAATGATGCTTTTAGATCAAGCTACCCAGCTTATTATTGGTCAACTGCAAAAACTTTTCCGCTCAAATTGTACGTTTTACAACCCTCAGTGGCAAATCCCGGCAGAAAGCCTTAACTTTAGGCTCCCGCTCGCTCGCTTCCCTCTTGGCTCTTACAAACCACCTGGTTGTTGAAGTAGGAATCTTGAGAAGAACAGTGGCATAGCGGGAGCCTTTGATCACGGTCCTCTAGTGCCCGGACAGGCGTCCCTTGGAGCTGCAGGCGACAGCAGGCTAGGAGGAGCGTCGCCCAGCGGCAGAGGCCGTTTCGGTACAGAGATGGGGGTGGGGGTTCCCACCTCCGGCAGCTACAGGCGGTGCCGGGGAGGCGGGGCTGCAGCCTGTTGGAGCTGCGGATTGGATGGCGGGGCTGGGTAGGAGGGGCAACTAGGCCGTGATTGGCGGAGGCCGGCGCCGGAGGGGGCGGGGCTACTATAAAGGACTCGTGCCTGTCTCGGTGCAAGCAGTCGGGCTGTCCGAGTGGCGCGGCCGTGGAGGATCCAGAAGCGGGCTCTTGCGGGGGTGGCGGGGACACAAGCGGCAGCTGCGTGGGGTGCAGGGCAGGCAGCTGCACCGCTTCACCTTCCTCACGGAGCCCAGATCAGACTTAGAGCCACTGCAGTGAGGCGACAGCCCCGGCGCACACCCGAGAAGAAGCAGCCGTGGCGGCGGTGGCGGCGGCCCCAGCCATGCTGTGCTATGTGACGAGGCCGGACGCAGTGCTCATGGAGGTGGAGGTGGAAGCAAAAGCCAACGGCGAAGACTGTCTTAACCAGGTGAGGGCGACGATCGGAAAGGGGATCCCAGCCTGTCCCCAGGAAGCATGGAGCTTCGGGGATGGTCCTTAGGAGCCAGGCGACGTTGCAGCAGCGGCCCGTTGGAGCGCGCCTGGGATGCCAGGCTCTAGCCTCTTCCCCACCGCGAGCAGCGGGGGTGGGAGGAGTAGAGGACACGTATGGTAGGGGGATCCCAGGCCTGGGAACCAGGTCACTGCCGGGATCTGCAACCCTGTCCCTTATCCCGGCACTTTTCTCTAAAGAGGGTGGCCTGGCACACCTGCGGCAGGTGTGTGCGTGATGCCTCCCATGGGGTCCTCGCAAAGCCGGGCAGCACCACCCGCGTCCCGGGATTAGGTGGCTGCAAGCAGTCGCGGGTCCCGGGGTTCCGTTGCTGGCCAGGGTGGGCCCATGTCTCAAGCCCGCTTCTCAGAAGGAGAGTTCACCTAACACTCAAGGCTACCTGGGGATCCAGAGTATCCTGGGTAATTTGCGGGGAATGGTGACAGTCTCTTGCTTGGAGTGTTTGCACGTGTGTTTTCTTCTGAGTGACTAAGGCTCTGAACAGTATTTGCATAGTAGATATGGCAGACATATCTGATCCCCTTGAAACACTGTGCCTTGGGGACCTGCAGACCAGAGCTGATTGGAAAGCCACTTGTAAAGCTTGGCTGACACTTGTGGCATGCTTCCCCAATGTGTTTGTGTTTTTGGAATCCAGATGGTTAAAACTGTCCAGATAATAAGCTGCCAAATCAGCTGTGCAGATGGTGTTAGTGGAGGGAATTCCAGCAATTGGAGAAAGAAATAGAATACTCTTGGGTTCTTCCTTCATAGCCCTTTTAGGAAGTCTCTTTTGGGGGACTCTTTTCTCCGTGCTGTTGGCCATACACTAGAAATATTTGAGCAAGGCCGGACCTCCTTTGGAGCGCTGGGTTTTGGAACCTCTGGTACCTTGCTAGTATTGTTTTCCCACTGGAAGTTCAACAAGCTCATAGTAGGTGGCTCAGATGGAGCCCTTGAGTTTGCATTGCTTCTACCCACTACCTCTGTTTTTGTTTCTAGGTGTGTAGGCGATTGGGGATCATAGAAGTTGATTATTTTGGACTGCAATTCACCGGCAGCAAAGGTGAAAGTTTGTGGCTGAATCTGAGAAATCGAATCTCCCAGCAGATGGACGGACTGGCACCTTACCGGCTCAAACTGAGAGTCAAGTTCTTTGTGGAGCCCCATCTCATCTTACAGGAGCAGACAAGGTAAAGCGAGGCAGAAACAAACCAATGTCAAGCATACCTCTGATTAGAAGGGACTATCGGGGCCTTTCAAAGATGTTCCCGGGCAAATTTGACTTCGTGCAGAGAAAGTTCAGGAAAAACTTAAATGTGTTTTTCAAAGCACAGTTGGCCTGGATGGGTTTTCCAACTCTTGTTTTGGTTTGTCTGGTCTGTATAATATTAATGGGAGAGCAGGGTTGACTTCTTATAAAAAAAGAAAACCCCGACACCGACTTCCTGACTTCAACTTCTAATGCCCGCTAGTAACCCCGCCTCAGCAGTGTTACTGTAGGTCATTGTGGACTGTTCTAACCGAAAGCAGGAAACAGTTCCTCTTGGGTTACTTAAACTTGGTCAGTCTTCAGCCAGTGTCAGATTACAGTGTGTGGCAGGAGTGCTCCGACTAGCCTCCTGCAGATTTTAAAACTTTGCTAAGTTTCACAAGAACTTAGAACTATTTGAAGGCCACTGTAATTAAATTCTACCCTACAGATATATTAAACATGATTGTTGGGCATTAGATATTTTTTCCCTCATTGTTAAAATAAGGGCCACCAGCCATGTTAGAACAGAAGCATGTGTTCTCCTTCAAACAACCACACACACACACACACACACACACACACACACACACACACACAAGCACACAAAAGTATTTTCCTCTGGACTGACTCTAATACTTTTCTCAAAAATAAACCGAAATAGGAAAGTGAGGTTTAATATTTATTACCAAATTGCAAGAGACTCACAGTGGCAAGTTGAAAAAAGGAAAATGGTTGCTTTTAAAACCACAGCAAACTTTGAATCCCAGCCCTGATGTTTTCCATACTCCTGTGGCTTGGAAAAGTGCCATGCATGTGAAAAATTTGATTCTGTAGATTTCAACTCAAAATCAGGGAACAGGATCCTCAGAGAGATTTTTTTAAGAAACCATGTTTTGTTTATTTACCAAACAAATGGTGGAAACATTTAAAAATTCCATTTGTTTGGATTTGAAATATCCCCTTTGCTTTGCTGTGACACTTTAAAGGTTGAGAGAGATTTCATTTATGAAGGGAACTGGCAGAATAAATTTTCAGTGTTTCTGAAAATACTTTACAAATATTCATGTAATGGCATGCTTATAGATGCTGAGCTGTCTCTGCTAGTCACAAGAGGCTCTATCTTTTATTAAACTTTTACTCTGTATCTGTGTATGCATGCCTCTGTGTGCATGCACACCTGTACACCTGTGGAGGTGAATGGACAGCTGTCAGAAACTGTTCTCTCCTTCCGCTGTGTGGGTCCCAGAGATTGCACTCTGGTTGTCAGGTTCAGCGGCAAGCATCCTACCCTCTGAGCATCTCACTGGCCCATATCTTTTATTTTTTTAATCTGATTTATGAAAGCTTCCTCAGTTCAATACAAGAAAAAAAATATGACACAGCATTGGCCTTTTTTTTTTTTTTTTTTTTAATGGCAAGCAGTCATATTGTGATACTACAGTGATTTCAGGGTTTCCAGGTGCAACCCATTTCTAGTGATACAAATTTATTTTTGAAATCAGCCAAACCAGCATAATAAATTTGTACTGAGGATGTGTTTATGTCTTTATGATGGACTATGAAATGGTCTCTACCTAGTCTCCTGTAATTGGGTCAATATCTATTATCAAGTCTACTTTATTTATGTAAGAGAGATATGTTTATGAATTAGTATTTGAATCAAATTGCCTACATTCTTTTTTCTTTCTGTTATTGACTCACTTGTCTTTGACTCTTGAGATTTATAGCTAATGGTACTCAAAGTATGTGCATTCCTAGTTCAACTAGGTAATTTCAATTGATATTCATTACTTTTAGAAATTCTGTAGAATGGTAAGTATAAACTGGTCCTGTTAACAAGCTATAGTCCCAGATGCCTGAGAGACAGAGAAGCAAAGATTACAAGGTCTGTTGTGCCCAGGCTACAGTGTGGGTTCAAGTCTAGTCTGGGGGACTTAGTGAAACCCTGTACCAACATAAAAGGTAAAATAATTGAGAATGCAGCTCAGTGCTTGACCTATGAAAGCCTCAGGTCGGACTAAAGAATTGAGGTAGAGGGAGGGTAGTGCAGTGTAAATCATTGAGAACTTTTATTATATTAGTGAATTTTGCATAGTTTTGTGGAGTTATCCAAAATATACTGCTTTTAAGAAAATACCTAAAGTTGGTGACCTCTCTGTTTTAATATATTCATAAAATACTAATTTGCATTTGTACTCTTTAATTAGGATGTCAAAAGTTGTGCTAGGTCCAACTTAATATTCTTTAATTATTTATTTATATTTAAGTGTATGAGTGTTTTGCTTGCATGCGTGCCTGTGTACCACTTGGTGCCTGAGGAGGTAGAAGAGGCATTGGATCCCTGTTGTGATCCACCATGTAAGCTTTGGGACTGAACTTGGGTCCTCTGAAAGAGCAGCACGTCCTCTTAACTGCTGAGACATCTCTCCAGCCCCCTACCATGAACAATTATTTATCATAGTACTAAAGAACAAAACTATTTTTCTCTCATGTGGTGTTAGAAAAAAAAAAAAAAAAGCCTGTTGACAAACTTTTTTATGTCCTGTGGTTTCTTATAGAATATTATGTTAAATGCTATGATTCTAATGTAGATCTTTTTGTATAGTGAGTGAACACAGCTTTGACAATTCAGTTATAAGAGATGGCTTTATTGAGGCAAGCCATAAGGGTGCATTTAGTGTGCTGAAGGGGTCTGGACACTTCATTAAAAAGAAATAACTGGGTAGAGTTGCCCTCTGCAGACCACTAAGCAGTGTGCTAGTTGTAAAATGAGTTTAATGTGGATGGGCTATTAATGTACTGCTTACCATCAGACCAGACAGACATGGAGAGGGCTGCAGGCAGGAAAACCTGGGTACCATTGTGGGGTGCTGGGATCTAGTAAGAAGCCATTTCTCTGAAGAGAAGCACAGGCTTGGTTCAAATGTTCTCTTAGGTAGGTAGATTGGGCTAATCTGACTTTAGGTTTAATTTTAGATTTAGTGACCATACCCAGGTTATTCCATTTGCTCTTGAATGGGGGGAAGGGGCTGGGTAGAAGGAGAGTCTTGTTCAGCTGGCTGGCATAGTTTACAGATGGAGACAACAGGTATTTTTAGCAGATGTTTGCCATGATTCGGATTGAAATGAAAAGGAAAACAAATTAATGTGCTCTGGAATCTGAAATAAGCATCTTAGTAGAAACTCTTGCCTTTCAGGGGCATTTAGTTCTTCACATTGAATTTTGCCAACATTTTCAAACCTGGAGATTAGGGACGTGAAATGTTTCATCTCCACAGTGATGAATATACCATCCCCTGCTGGCAAGGTCTTTATGTTTTCCCTGGCTTGGCCACATTTCCAGAGCTCTGTGGTTTCTATTCATGACAGTCCAGTGTAGTTAAGGTTACCCAACATCTGGATACCACCCCCCAAAAAAAGAACAGCCCCAGTACAAAACTTTGAGTGTTGAACTGAATGTTCAGATAAATTCTGTAATTTTGGACATGACATTTCCTCAAAATTTCCAAGTTAAGGCAGCAAGGATTAAACCCTCCCCAACTCCCAACCTTAACATGCCTTCTCTAGCACTGCCTGAAAGACTGCATTCTCTCAAGATATCATCTATCTCTCTTATAGAGCATTAATGTGCTTCGTCTAACTTATAACACATTCATTGTCAGTTACTCCAATAATGCAGATTCCATCAAAATTAATCAGTAATGTATCCTCAGAACTAGGTCTGAGGGCACCAGACATTTGCATGGTATATATATATATATATATATATATATATATATATATATAAATGAAGACAAAACACTCATGCACATAAAATAAAAAATAATAAATAAAATCTCAATAAAACAAAAACAAACAAAAAGCTCATAGATCCAAAGCCTCAGACAAATTTAAAACCAATGGGATGTGGTCATTTCAAATTAATTTAGAACCAGTCAGACTGGCTCCACCTGGCCAGTCTGGAAGTTATGTTCAAAGTCTTAATGTTGTCAGTATTGGTAAAGGCTGCTTACATAATTCACCTCTGCATGATTAAGGGTGAGTGTATTCTACATGATGTTGCAGCTGCAGCCAGTGTGTGTCTGCTATGAAGGTTCATGTATCTGCTATAAAGGTTCATTTATGTTCTTTTTATTGCATATAGAATGGCAGAATCACCCTCCCTCTCATCCCTAACTTTCCTTGTCTCCTTCTTTCTTTCCTCCACTCCTTTCTCTGTTTTTACTTGCCAAAAATATAAACTAGGGTGCAGGAAAGTTAATTGAACAAAAAGTAAAAGCATACATATGTATTATTTCCAGAGAAATTATAAGTTAAATATCTGAATACTATTTGTAGAAAAACTACAAAAAGTTTTGCTTTTTGCCAAAACTAAAGGATATTTGCATTGCGTGTAGTGTTTAGTTTTAGACAAGGAACTCTCATTTGTGTACCTTCAGCTTGTACACTTAAATGAAGTCTTCAAAGAACATTTTTAAAGAATGATATTTCATGTATCCACTTTGTGCATGGGAGTATTTTTTATGCATGTGATATGTGTATGTGTGTGAGCATGCTGGTGCACATGTCCATGCATATAATGCAGAGGCCAGAGATTGACATCTTCCCCACACAGGCACCTATTGCCACGGGTGAGGATGTTCTTTAGAGGTACAGACTTTGTGCTTTTTAAATTACAATATTCTCCCAGCACAGGCAGTGGGCTCTCCAGGCTGGAAGCCTCCCTGTGACAGTCCTCACATCTTATCTGCTTTAGGATTGGTTCAAGGAGAAACATCTTTCAGAGTAGTTCCATTTGGGGCTTGACAAAGATCTCCTTAAGCCCAGGTAGGGACCTGACTTAGTAACACTATGATAATCTGTCCCTGACAGGTTTTTTGACAGCAAGCCCTCCATTACCAGGCATGGTGGTTTGGATAGCTGGAGCTATTAATATGCTGGCATTCTGAACCTGGACCCTGAGGTTATTTTCTCAGCCTCCTAAAAATTTCAAACATGGGAGAACTTGAGGATTTTTATCATGAACACCCACATAGACCCCCCTAGATCCTATTATTAAGTTCAATGTTCCTACTTTATTATATAGTTAATCATTTATCAATCCCTCCAGCCATCCATCAACTTTTTTATACATTTTTCAACATGTCATTTCTAAGTACCCTTCCTTCTAAATCTTATAGTGTGTTTATCATTAGTAGAAATTACTTGCTTGCATTTGGTTCTTTTTTCTTTCTAGTTAAAATTTACATAGGATAAAACATACAGACCCTAATTAGAACTCTTAATGACATTCAGTGGGTACATGTTTATACAACACCTAAGCTGAGATTAAGAACAGTAGCATCATCCATCATCTTAGAAAATTCTTATCTTTCTGTACTCAGCCCACACTGCCCACCTTACCTACTGTCTGCCCGTCAACACTGATTTTCCACTCTAGACTTGTTGTGCCTGTTCACTTTTATGTGCGGGGAATCATTTCTGCTTTACATCTGCCTTCTTTTATCCATCATACATTTTGTTGAGGTCCATCCATACTGCTGAGTATCTGTAGCGTTTCTTTACTTTCTATTTTTTTTTCTTTGTTATATGCTATAAGTTAAACAGGGCCTTGAACATTCTAGGTCAGTACTGTGAGCTAAATACCAGCCTGCTTAGTTTCTTTCTCCTATTGGATAGTATTCCGTACCGCTTGTTGATCCAGTCCTACTGAGGAGTGCATCTATAAATAAAGATGCTATGAACATTCTAATACAAGAGGGTTTTTTCTTGTAGACACATGTGTTTTTATTTTCCTTGAGTAAATATCCAAGAATCCAATAGCCGGGTCACGGTATGATTGTTTAGTTGTGGAAGTTGCTGCCAGACCTTTCCCCACAGCATATGTGCTGTTCCAAACTCCTACTCTCAGAAAGAATGTAAGAAAACTCAAGTGTCTCTGCATCCCTGCCAGCCTTCTGGTGGATACATGATGGTATAGTGTTGTGGTTTTAATTTGCATTTCTCTGATGATTAACGATATCTGTCCGATTTTTCATGTGCTTATTGGCCTTTTGTACATCTCCTTTAGTGAAATGTCCAAGTCACCCATTTCGATCATTTGCCTTTACTCTTGAGCAGTCCACATTCCTTATGTATCCTAGATACCAGTTCACTGTGAAATCTGAGTTTTATAAATATATGTTCTCTTGTGGCTTGCCTGTTTCCCTCATGCCTTTTGGTGAGTAGGAGTTTTGAATTTTGGTGAGGTCTAATTTATGCTCTTTTTTTTTGGAACTTTTTTTTTTGTTACGCTCTGAAAATCCTTTTCTGCTCCCTAATCATAAAGGTACTCTTAGGTTTGGCTCTCAAGCCAATATGGTTTAACATTTACATGTAGGCCTATGTTCCATCCTGAACTGATTTTATTTCATGAGAGTGTTATAAGACTTTAAACAAAAACTTCTCATAGCAATTTCTGTTTCCATTGGGTTGTTTTTAAATATAACTTGGCAGTCGGGATTTGGTTTAAAATAAATGTATGCAGTTCAGTGACTCACTGGACAGTAAAGGGATGTTTGATTGTAATGGGGTCTGCATGGGGTGAATGGCAGTCCAGACAATACTTCATATGCACTTTAGGAGAAAGCATGGTTCAGTTATTGGCAACTGTGTTCTTAAAAAGTACTAGTTAGCCATTCTAAAGACGTGTTGGGTTCATTTTTTGCATTTGGAATATGAGGTTGAATCTAGCTATTTTACATTTGCTTTCAAAGGCTCTTCAAAATGGTGTCTGACAAGATTACTAGGAGGTTGTGCCCAAGAGTGACTGTCTTAGCTGTCTTCTGTTGCCATGGCAAAACACCATGACCAAGGATCTCACAATTCCACAATTGTATTGTCATCAGGGCAGTGAGCAGGCAGGCATGGTGCTGGAAAAGTGGCTGAAAATGTATATCCTGATCCATAAGCAAGAATGGGGTGGCAGAGACAGAAAGTGGGGTAACCAGCATGCTAACTGGTAATGCCATGGGCTTTTGAAACTTCAAAGCCCACACCCTCAGTGATACACTCCTCCAACAACACCTCCCAGTCCTTCCCAAACAGTTCTTCTGGGGAACAGCATTCAGATATAGGAGCCTGTGGAGCCCATTTTCATTGACCGGTAGAATGAGCTTCCAATTGGCTTCTGGAAAGTTCTGTTGTGAGTCCTAGAGGATTTTTCTGTGAGACTGGTCAGTGTTCAGACGAGAGAGTCCTCTGAACACAAACCCTCAAGATAAATGGTTCCTGTTATCAACACTATGACATGGATTGTATGTATATGCACCACATGCATGCTTGATGCCCACAACACCAAACTTTTGCCTTCTTCAAAAACAACACAAACTCTTAACTGCTAAGCATCTCTCTCACCCCTGAAAAGGCATGGATTTTAAAAGAGAAATTATTGAAGAATTTTGAAGCAAAAATATATCAAGAGTAAGCGCTCTGTGGCCATGAAGATGGTGCAGGAGATAAAGGTGACACCAACCTGGTATGAGTTCAGTTCCTGAGAT
Organism: Sigmodon hispidus; assembly: GCA_004025045.1. Classification (NCBI taxonomy): domain Eukaryota; kingdom Metazoa; phylum Chordata; class Mammalia; order Rodentia; family Cricetidae; genus Sigmodon; species Sigmodon hispidus. The sequence continues at coordinate 266,566 of PVIH01000920.1, forward strand.
TCACATGGTAAAAGAAAGGATTTGACTCCCACAAGCTGCTGTTCGATCACCAAAAATTTACCGTGGTACTCACCCAAAAATATACAATGAGTGAATAAGTAAATGCAATTTTTAAAAGCTTTTCTTCTCATTTTCAAAATTAAAATTTGACATCTCAAATTTTGACCAATTTAAGATTTTATACTTTTACCTTGCGTAGGGGTGTTTTATCCACAGGTCTGTGTCTGTGCACTACATGAGTGCCATTGCCCACAGAGGCTATAAGACGGCATCGGATCCACTGGAACCAGAGTTATAGATGGTTGTTAGCCACCAGGTAGATGCTAAGAATTGAACCCCGGTCCTCTCTCCAGCCACTCACCCTATTTTTATAGCATGTATAAATTCATTTGTACCTATGATACAAGCATTTGATGTAGCTAGGATAATGCACCTTGAGGCCAATAATGTAGCCCTATTGGAAATACCTATGTTCTTAGTAACTGGGTAAAACTTTAAAAATTAATTTCCAATAATAACCCTAAGGTTACATAGAAAATGTAGTATTAGCTTGTTTATAGATACTTGCCTAAGACAATGCAGGTATTTTTCAAAGCCTTTTGTGTATGATTCCATGTTGTAGCCTATATGCAACTAGATAAGTTATCTGATTGTGAAATATACTTTAAAAAAATATTCCCTACAGGCCTGACTTTTTCAACTACATCTATTTGTTTTGATATTAATTGTAATCTATCACTGTTTTCATTAAAAAAATAATTATATGAAAAATAGTTGCGGTGAGAAGATTTAGTGAAAACTCATTCTAACTCAAAGCCACTGAAATCCTGAGCCCTTACTAAATTCCCTTTTTAGAAACATATTATGGACAGTGCCACTCTCCCTTTTGGAAGGAGCATACTAAGTCTTCATAGCTCATCAGGTGACATTGGCCACCCTTGCTCTCTTTCACTGGTGCCTGGACCCTTGTCATCCAGAAGCCCATCTGTGTCTGGAGTTATTTTGATAAGATATGCTTTTTTCCTCCAAATATTGTGTGTTCAAAACAAACAAAACCATCAGAAATGTCCATTCCATAACCCCAATGCGGGATGAGGCACAGAGACAGTGTGTGACAAATCTTTATTGACTTGAGGAAAGATGACCATAAAGCCATGAAAACTGCAGCATGCAGGAAGAGGTGTGCATGGACTGTGAGGAGGACGGCTTGTGCTGCTGTCCTCTGTGAACGCTGGAGACCGCCAGTGTGTCCCGCCCCACCCCGCCCCCACGCCTTGTTCCAGTCCACTCCGGGAAGGATGGGCCCTGCTCTAGGCTCCTAGCCACCTGTTTACATTGGGTTGCCGCTTCGCTTTGCTTTTGGCAGCTGTCCCTCCAGAAGTAGGCGTAGAGAATTTGGAAAAAGAAATTGAATAAATTTGAAAAGTCTTCTTTGGCAGCTCTCTGTACTGTTTAATAAAGCAGGAAGCAGTTTCAAACTTTATGCTAGGAAAATAAGTCAAAAGAGACCTTTACATCCACAGTAATTAAATTGCGAAGGCTCAGTTTGTGGTACTAATCTTAAAATCTTTTGGCACATGATTTCTTCTTGAGTGTAAGCATAGATTAGACACAGACTGGAAGCTCCTGAAAACATACCCTCTGGTTAAATAGACAAAGGTATGTCAAGATTTGATCTTTCCTGCAAATACCACCAGAGTTTTGTGAAAATTTAGACCTGTGTCTTCTCATTCCCTGATAGTATCTTCTTATTTTTTATTTTCTTCTTTTTTGAGACAAGGTCTCACTGTGTAGACCAAGCTGACCTAAACTCACAGAAAACTGCCTATTTCTGCTTCCAGAGTGCTGGGGTTAAAGGTGTAGGCTACCACATTACTGGCTGGATAGCTATTTTAAAAGTATTTTGGGGTTAACACACCCCCATGACAATTCCTCGGCCCCAGCTGGGCCCCTTCCTCATTTTAGCAGTATGGAAGAAATACTTTAAAGACTACCAGATGTCTGGATTAATAAAAGCTGTGTCTGTTTTCTCTGAATGCTACTATACATCTCACAGAGTCAGGAAGCAACTGAACATTTAAGGATATCTCATTACTTTAAACAGTTATCATTACTGAATATGCAGAAGATTGAACTCTTTCTTAGTTAAGGGGGCTGGATGGCGCTTGTCAGCCTGGTAGTTCGAGGCTCTCCACACAGTCCTGCATTTGTCATCTCTCTTCTCCTAGTCCTTGTCTTACCTTTTCTCAGGCTGGTCTGTCCCTTGGATGGCAAACCCAGGTGTGGTACAAAAGTGAAAGTCCTGTCCAAACCAGGAAGGTGAGGAGCCAAGCTGATACGGGGTTGAGGCCTCAGCAAGGACTAGACTTTATCATTATGCCTTTTCAGCACATTGGAGAGGCTACCACAAGTCATCAAAGAAAGTTCAAACTTCACATTCACCAGAGACAAACCTTAGAGCCTATCTGTCCTCTGTGGTGACTCAGCTAACCTCTTAAGAAGATTGGACAATAAAAACAATACTTGAATTTTTCCACAAATTTCTATGGCATACATGCCTTGTAGTAAATGTGGAATTTAATGTTGCATGTACTTAGAGTAGGCTCAAAGAGATCAGAATTGAGATTGGAATATAAAATAAGCACAGATGTGTGGTCTTTTACACGCATTTATGGAGCTCTCTGATGTTAGAAGCAATTAAGCCAGCCTAGGGGCAGCCTGCTAGAGAAACTCCAAGTTGTAACTTCTTACATAATGTAATTCAGAAATAGATGGTCTGTTTTCAAGGTAGATCAAAAGGTAACCACATTAGGGGACAGGAGAGGAGGCCATCAGGACAGGCTACTGCAAGGTTGGATCTTCCAAGTCAAAGGATGGTCCCAACACAGAGCACAGAGACAGGAGGTGTGGCTGGAGCTAGCCAGTGGTTTCAGTCCCCATCAGGCATCCCTGTGAAGGACTTGTGGCAGAAAGATAGAGTAAGCAGCTTGGATAGTGAGCTGGCAGAGTCTGGAGCGGAGAGGGGTCCTGGGGTCACAAAAACCCTGGCCATTTCTAGGCTTTGTGTAGGACCAAGGAAGCCCAGAAGGTAACAAGAGAACTGGATCTGGGGAGCTCTAAGATGGCCTAGAGAGAAGGCTCAGCAAGTGTGAGGACCTGAGTTCAATCCCTACCACCCATTTAGAAGAGGCCACGCATACATTTTCCAAGCAGACTAGCCTAATCACGTCTATGTAGGCCAGAGAGGCACCCTGTCAAAGCAGGTGGATGGTGTTTCTGAGGATGACACCTGAGGTTGTCCCTTGTCCATAGTCTCTGGTAGGTGGGCATTGGAGAAGGATTCTGAGAATTCAGGGTACATTCTTTTTTACTGTTCCTAAAGATCAAAACCTATGATAGGGTAAGTTTTCTAGCTGAGTATAATAGTTGTGTATGTGTATAATCTGCAGAGGCCAGAGGATCCAGAGTTGAATGGCAGCCTTAGCTACATAGCAAGCTTGAAGCTAGCCTGAGCTATTTGACTCACTGCTTCAAAAACCCAAACCAAATCAACCAAAAAAATTGACTCTTAAATTTCCTTTAAAACATTATAATGCTAACTTTCTCTGGTTCTATTATTTAATTTTTTATGACACTTTGTTTATTGGTTTGAAGAGGGAACATGTCATGCTGCACATGTACAAATCAGAAAACAATCCACTGTATGGGCCCAGGGAATCGAACCCAGGTCCTTAGCCCTGGCTGCAAGCTCCCTCATCCACTGAATCAGCCCTCCTCTATACCTGTTCTCCTTGCTTTAAAAAGAAAGTACATGAGTATGAAATTGCAAAGCTAATTGAGCTTGTTTGGGCTTTTTGTTGTTGTTTTGTTTTGTTTTGCTTTGCTTTGCTTTGTTTCCCCAGCACTGGGGATACAAGGCAGACATTCTCTCCCTGAGCCACACCCCAGCTCAGAAGGCTGACTCAGATACTGTTATCCCAGCAAGCCTCAGTCACTCTCTCCTTATTTTGCAGGCATATCTTTTTCTTGCACATTAAAGAGTCCCTGTTGGCAGGCCACCTCCAGTGTTCCCCGGAACAGGCAGTGGAGCTTAGTGCCCTCCTGGCCCAGACCAAATTCGGAGACTACAACCAGAACACGGCCAAGTACAACTATGAAGACCTGTGTGAGAAGGAACTCTCCAGTGCTACTTTGAACAGGTAAGGCCACCATTGGAGATGAGCCTAAAAGTTCTCAGCCACCAACCAACTTGATAAGAACCAGGAAACTGGCCTTTTGGTGTTGTTATGGAATTTATGAGGCAGGCCGCTGCCAGGTTTAACCAGTCATTTTCAGAGGATGTGTGTGCCTTTTATCTGAGAAACCTACCAACACAAAATAGCCCACACAGAGAAGTGCCCTTATATGAAATTCCATAAATAACAAGGATCTCCAAAGTACCTGACCTTTTAAGTATGCAAATCCTGTCCAATAAAAGCCTAGCATGTTTATTGGTGTTTGCTTCATCCCAGCAAGAATTACAGCAAGAGGCCTAACTTAGGAGGCTCAGTCTCCTATTTCTTTGTAACAAGCTAACCCCACACTCAGCTTTAAACGACAGCCATTATCTTCAAACGCACAGACAGGGAAATAGCTGTGACCTGAGGGCAGACCAAGTCCCAGAGGTCAATGTCAGCTAAAAGCCCAGCTGAGGGTGACCTCTTGGTCCTGGTGACTCTGAGAGCCTCTTCTCTTGCCACTTGACCTTGGTCCTTTCATGCTCTGATACCCAATGCGAGTTTTCCAAGAGTAAGAGAGAAGAGCCAGGAAAGAAATCAGACCTTCGTGACTTCATCTCAGAAGTGAGTTTAATACCAGGACTTCCACCATTTTCTGTTCACTAGAGCCAGTCATTAATCCAGGCCATACTCAGAGAAGGCAACATTTTGGAGACCACAGTGGAGACAGCTTTGCCAGAACAGAGAATATAGATCTATGTTTTCTTCAGTCACAAATAATCTAATCAGTCCTGTGCTGCTGGCTATCGGGAAGCTTGTAAGGCCCATGTAGATGAATATATGAGGGATATAGCCTACACATTTGTCCAGTGTGGTGTTTAGAGATTTTTCCATAATTCTTTCAGTTTTCCCAAATGATAGGTTCTCGATATTTGTTGAGATCTTTAAAAAAAAGAATGTGTTTGTGTGTGTGTGTGTATGAAAAGCTGGTGAAAGCGAGTTATTTCCTTCTATCTTGTGTGTTCCAGAGATCAAATTTAAGCTTTGAGCAAGCACCTATACCCATTGAGCTATCTCACTGGCCCCATTGTTGCAATTATAATAGTGTCTTAGAAGTATTTTACAGTAGATGAACTAGTAATATGCCATTTGGTGCTTTTGTGAGCCTTAAATGACTATAATTCGCTAGCACAAATTTATAGGCTTTAAGGAATTCATGAATTGATATGTCTGACTTTGTACTTTTGGATGTCACAGCATCGTTGCGAAGCATAAGGAGCTGGAGGGCATAAGCCAGGCTTCTGCAGAGTACCAAGTCCTGCAGGTGGTGTCAGCAATGGAGAATTATGGCATAGAGTGGCATGCTGTGAGGGACAGCGAAGGTCAGAAACTCCTCATTGGGGTCGGACCGGAAGGCATCTCAATCTGTAAAGATGACTTTAGTCCAATTAACAGGTAACCCAAGTCTTCAACACACACACAATCATATGCATATATCTGTTGCTTTTTCTCTGAAAAGAGAAAATGAACAGACGTTTATTAGATACCACTATGAACAAAGTGATTCATTTTTTGAAAATTTATTAGTTGCATCCAAGCTTTAACTATTTAATTATTTCTTAAATGCTAACTTAGAGTACACCAGTGTGGCAGAATTATTATTTTTCATAGTGGCTCAGGCTATAAATACCTGTGTCTGCTTTAGCATACACACACACACACACACACACACACACACACATCCAGGGCACTCCAGCACTTGTCTCCATGCTATAACTGCTTGTTCTGCATCAGTTTAACATAACTAGAATAACTAGAATCATCATAGAAAACCCCAGGCTAAGTGTCTGGTTCACTGCTGGGTTGTGAGCAGCCTGTGAAGGCATGTCAACACCATGCTGAGCTGTCCCTTCTGAACTCACCCATTTTTCTCTTTTTGCCTTTCAGGATAGCTTATCCTGTGGTGCAGATGGCCACCCAGTCAGGAAAGAATGTCTACTTGACTGTTACCAAGGAGTCTGGGAACAGCATCGTGCTCCTGTTTAAAATGGTCAGCACCAGGGCAGCCAGTGGGCTCTACCGAGCTATCACCGAAACACACGCGTTCTACAGGCACGTACCACCATGCGTCTCCTAAGTGTAGGTCACAGTTTAGTGTGTGTAGGTGACTGGCAGGTTGCTGTGATTTCTCCTAGCCCCAAGTCCAAGAGTCTTGTATAGAATAGAAGAGAATGGCCACTCTGAACCTTCTTCTACGGAGGTAGTGGAGCCCTTACCAGCACAGAATGCCTCACTTCGGTCCCCTGCTTATTTCACTTGATTTTCTTCCACAGCCACCTCCCAGCATGACCCCTGGGTTTATTCCTCTTCTGCCATGGCTGCATCCTTTCCTGGAACAGTAGCACAGGTCTTTCCCTACTGGGAAAGCCCCTGTCCTGAGCCCTCACACCTTACACTCTCTGGATAATTTTTAAGTTTAATTTAATTTTAATTGATGCTTTTGGAGACAAATCTCACTATGTGTCCAAAGCCAACCTGAAATTTACTCTATACTTCAGGCTGGCCTCAATTTCAGCTGCGGTCCTCTGACTGGCTGGCCTCCTGACTTCCAGAATCGCCAATGTGCAACACTACATCTGGCCACAGTGAAGATCTTTAAACAACACTCTAGAGGGTACTTTTAAGCTGAGTTATGATTAGGTTCATACTTAGAAAAAAATTAAAGAGAAAAAATGTAGTTTGTAGGAAGCCCTCAAATTTTATGTTAAAATAGACAATGGAGCAGAACAGAAAATTTGTGGACATGTTTAATGTAAAAGCCAAAACTTCAAAAAAAAATGCCCTTTTACTTCCACAAGCTGCTGGATGGCAGCTTATTGTCCAGAGAATCTCTTTTCCATATTTACAGCTGCTTCCTTGGAAGTATTTGGAGACCCCTGAGTAGCACACAAGTGGAATCATTGAGCTACTAAGCATATAAAATGGAAAGCACTTAGACACAAGAATATTAACTGTCTTGGTGCTTGGCTAAGAGTCATGAAGCATCACATGAACTGGGCATGGTGTGCATGTCAGTAATCCTAGCAGCACCCAGGAGGTGGGGCAGCAGGATTATGAAGCTCCAAATCATCCTTGACAAGAGTTCGAGACTAGCCTGAGTCGTATGAGGAAAAAAACTTGGATGTGGTGGTACATACTTTTAATTGCAGCACTCAGAGACAGAGGAAGGTGGATCTTTATGAGTTAAAGGTCATCCTAGGCTACATGGAGAGTTCTAGAACCTACATGGTGAGATATTGTCTCAAGAAAACAACCACCACCCAAAACAATAATATTGAATATCTGCTAAGCCAGGCATGATGCTACACAACTATGATCCCAGAAAACAGGAAGACTGGAAGTTTTAGGCCAATCTGGGCTACTTTATCTCAAGAAGCAAATAAGTAAGTAGGGACATAGATGGATATCTGATAGATAGATGATGGGTGGATGATAGTAGATAATTAATAGATAGATAAATAGAAGAGATTGATAGAGGGATGATAATAGATAATGACAAGATAAAAGATAGAGCACTAAATGTTGATACACTATTTTTATTGATAACAGTATATAACAGTCTGAGTTATGAAGCTTCTAGAAGCTTTTTTATATTAAATCAGGGGGCTGGAGAGATGGCTCAGCAGTTGGGAGTGCTGGCTGCTCTTCCAGAGGACTTGGGTTCAATTCCCAGCACCCACATAGCAGCTCACAACTGTCTGTAACCCCAGTTTCAGGAGATCTGACACTAATGCACATAAAATAAGATTAAATAAAAAAAATATTAAATCAGATGTTCCCTCTTTCCCTTCAGGTGTGACACAGTCACCAGTGCCGTCATGATGCAGTACAGTCGTGACTTGAAGGGCCACTTGGCATCTCTGTTTCTCAATGAAAACATTAACCTTGGTAAGAAGTATGTCTTTGATATTAAAAGAACATCCAAGGAGGTGTATGACCATGCCAGAAGGGCTCTGTACAACGCCGGTGTTGTGGACCTTGTCTCACGGAATGACCAGAGTCTTCCCAGCTCACCTCTCAAGTCCTCCCATAGCAGCCTGAGCTGCAGCAGCTGTGAGGGCCTCAGCTGCCAGCAGACCAGAGTGCTACAGGAGAAGCTACGCAAGCTGAAGGAGGCCATGCTGTGCATGCTGTGCTGCGAGGAGGAGATCAACTCGACCTTCTGCCCCTGTGGCCACACTGTGTGCTGTGAGAACTGTGCGGCCCAGCTGCAGGTAAGGGGCCGCTTAGCCCTTCTGTCCATTGAGAGAGTTCTCATCAGTGCACGATGCACCGTGGGAAGCAGCCACCTCCACCTGGCAAGGTCTCTGTTCAGTGTCGTAAATCCTTGTGCTCTTTAGAAATGTGTAGATCAGCACACGCTGGCCACCACTTGGTTTCAGAAATGAGGTCCAGATTGACAAAATTAATGCATCTTGAAGCCAAAGCAAGAACTAGAATCCAGATCTGCTTCTCCATTTTACATGGCCTCTTGCTTTCTGATACCACATAGTGGAAATGTTTGTATTATTTGCCTAAAATTGTAGTTAAAAAATATATACATTATTGTTGTTAACAGTGACTTACTTACTCTATTTATAAATAATATTTAATAAATTAATTATTAAATAAATTAATTAATATTTAATATAAATAATTAATGTAAAGTAAATTAATTTTTCTATACTTACTTTTTGTTTATGTGTGTGTGTGTGTGAGAGAGAGAGAGAGAGAACACATGTGGAGGCCAGAGGACAGCTTGCTGGAGTCAATTCTTTCCTTCTATGATGTGGTGGTGGGAATCAAACTTGGTTTGTTAGGCTTGGTTGCCAGCATGCTTACCCACTGAACCAACCCACCAGCCTGTTAATTTCCTTTATTACTGTTCATACCTTTAGAGATATCTTCCCATGGCTGTTCTCTACTAGTAAGTCAACCTAACTTTCATACAAAGAAGTAAAAGCAACTCGTACATAGCGTGTCTCCTTTCTTGCACCTTACATTTCACCTTAGATTTTACACTGGGTTCCACTTCTCCAAAGTTTCTACTAAACGTCACTGTGGGTAGATAGAAACCTAGCCCTGCACGTCACGTAGTCCTTCCAAGCTGTGGTTACAGAGCTACTGTTAGGATTGGACGCTGAACCCAGGAGCCTGTGCTGCTGCAAGGTGGGGCTTCCCTCCAAGTCCTGGGCTTATCTGTTCCTGCCCACAGATTCTGACCCTGTGCCTATCTTCCCTTAAGACCAATGAGGGGTGTGTGCTGGCCAGAAAGCCATCAGATACCTGTTACCCCTGATCACAGGGCATCTATGCACTCACTGATGCTGGCCCCAAGATAGCTGAGTCAAGGTTCACCTAAGACACATCTCTAGCCTGTGGTTAGAGGTACACTGACCTCCTCCTGTGTATATAGTTCCAGCAGGCTGGAAGAAAGGCTGAAGCTAACAGAAGGGCTGGGGAGCTGGCTGAGCCAATAAACTCTGCATTGCCAGACGAGGGACCTGAATTCAGTCCCTAGAACCAGTGTGATTAAAAAGGTGGGGGGTGAGGGGGATGGGGGGTTGAACAATTGCAGAAGGACTTAATCTTAGGGCTGGGGAGGTGGAGATAGGAACACTCCTGGGGGCCACCTCCCAGCTGGCCTAGCTTAATTAGTGTTTTCCATGCCAGTAAGAGAAACTCCACAGAGACAGAAAGCATTTAAGAAATAACACATGGGACTGGAGAGATGGCTCAGTGGTTAAGAGCACCGACTGTTCTTCTGGAGGACCTTAGTTCAATTCCCAGCATCCACATGGCAATTAACAACTGTCTATAATTCCAAGATCTGACACCCTTACACAGTTATACAAGCAGGAAAAACACCAATTCACATAAAATTTAAAAAAATATATAAAAAGAAATGACACATGAGGCTGACCATTGGTCTTCGAGCAGCACACACACACACACACACACACACACACACACACATATACTATAGACACAGTTGGCCAGAGAGTTTAAATTTTTTCAATGATTGTCTGTTCATAACACTCACTAAACCTTATAAAGTGTAAACATTCAAGCCTGTTACAGTGCAACTAAGCTTAGAAATCGCCATGACAGCTTATCTAGAAAACTGAGTGTGGTCGGTACCAAGGCTGAACTCCCAGACCCAGGTCCAGCAAACATTCTAACTAATGTTGGCTTCTTTTCCAGTCATGTCCGGTCTGCAGATCACGTGTGGAGCATGTCCAGCATGTCTACCTGCCAACCCACACCAGTCTTCTCAATCTGACTGTCATCTAAAGCATCTTGTGATACTGGACATGCCATGTCCCACAAGTCAATCTGACTATTATCTAATGCATCCTGCGCTTATGGACTTGCCAGATCCTCGTGAGCTGCAGTATTGTAAACTATAAGAATAAGAACCTTGTGAGGAAATATCTCACTCTCAACATCCATCTGCCATGAGACATTTTTCAGAAACAAAGAAGAAAAGCAAGAAACAACCATTCCTCTTCTTTGAGTGAAAGCAACAGCCCCAGTGGCAGTCAGGAAGAGCTCTGGGACAGACACATTCCTTTGTGGACTTTGGGTTGTTTTGTTAATGTTTAAGTAAAGGAGTAGATAAAATTGCCTTGGTCTGTTAAGTGGCACCATAGCCCGACAGTGGGTACCTTTTAGGAAATGATGTCATACGTCTCCCTAACTTCTCCCAAGGCAGCAGATTTTATAAGAGTTTAAAAAATTTCCTTGGTTCTTTTTGTATGGTCATGGAGCACAGAGCATTTTTAACAGGAATTTTTTTTTTTCTTAAAAGAATAGTCCTCGTTATAATGTCATTTCTGTCTTTACAACTCAAGAGCGACTAGAAAGCAAGCAGATTGAAAAGCAATCCAGTGGCTTCTCAAGGGTTGACATGTCAGATTGAAACCAGTGTGGCTGAGAGAAAAGAGCTAACTCAACATGGGTGACTTCCTAGCCCTTCTTTTCCCACACTCCACACCTCATGTTTTGGTGATAAAATGCTACCCATGCGGTTAAATGACTTCCGTGGCATAGTCAAGCAAGCTCTGGGCTTTTGAGTTGGTGGAATATTTAGAGATTGGAAAGAAGAAGTCCACAGACACAGGTCGAGAATGCCAGTGGCTCCTGGTGTGGTCAGGCAGTTCTTCACTTCCCCCAAGCACTCACTCCAGCTGCACCCATGGGTGTCACCTTGTTTGAAGATCAAATCTTCTCTAGCCTTATCATAGGTCTCTAGATAGTGTCTCCTTTGTGTGTGTGTTTTATTTAGCTCTGTTCTTGTTTTCTTGTCAATGTTTTCCTATTCATTGTGTTTCTTCTGCCCTGCATCTCTCAGAGGTGGGGTTAGCTTTTTGTTTCGATATCCTTAATCATATTTCCATCCCCACTGGGCATTTTGGAAGCTAGTGAGCTAGGGAGTTTTCTGGGCTGTCAGGAAACCTAGCTGACCTCATTGGGTGCAATACTAGCAAAGTGAAAGCTAGAAACCTACACTGTCACTTTACTGAGATTTCTGAGTCTACGTTTCATATTGCCTTAATGTAGCAGTAATGTGTTTATGCATTTGTTTCTTTGCACAGACATTTTGTCAGATATTAAAACTCTACTTTTTTATGGCACATATTAGCATATAAGCCTTTATTCCAAGAGGTATTTATTTTTTCACTTGTAAAAAAAAAAAATGTTTCCACATTTAAAAAAAAAACAACAACTCTGTTATATCCTAGAGGACTTCTGTCTTTTATAATCAGGATAATAAAGACTTTAAAGCAAACAAGGCTTTGTGTTCTTATGATCATCATTGCCGTTTAAACCATTTTCCAGTTGAGTGAGCACTCACCTCTGTCGCGCCCACCTTGTCCCGCAAGGAACACGCAACACTGGATCCTTCTCTCTGCACTTTATTCGGGCCTTTCAGATATCTTCTTATCTTCACTCACTAGCTCATTCTCTCTTCACTCACTCACTCACTCACTCACTCAGACGAACAACCATTCTCATTCACTCACTCAGACGAACGACCCTGGGAGGAAGCCCGCTCTTAGCGAAATACCCTCAGGGCTTCCAATCCAAGATAGCTACGTGGGCATCACCGATAGGCTCAGATACGCGGAAGCAAGCCAGATCCTTGGCCTTAGCCAAATATGGAGTTGTTTACCAGGGAGAGCGCTCAAGGCCAACGCCATCTTAAGGTGTGTCTGTAAGCAGCTCCCTACACACCTCAAGGTTAGAAAGTTTGAAAATGTGTAAGGAGTTTGTCTTCATTGAGAGGATATGCCCGGCTCTTCTCTCTGACATGCAAAACAGGTGAAAAGGAAAAATTGGAGAAGAGGGTGGCAAGAAGGCTTGCCAATAGAAATGCTTGCTACCCAAGCCTGATGACACCAGTTCAATCCCTGGGACCGACATAAAGGTGGAGGAAACAGCAACTGGGCAAAGTTGCCCTATGATAGCCACACATATGGCTCAGAGGGACCCGTCATAGCAGAAACAGTAGGCTGTGGTGTCCAGGGCTGCCTTCCTGCAGCACCACTGCAGGTTGTAATGGCTGGACCTCAGATATAAAGTATCTGCAACTGATACCTTTAAAATTGGAAGACAGACTCAAGTGTGCCTCCCATTGATTTCTAGGACTCAGTTAACTTATTTAACATATTTATTAGAGACCAACTAAGTTGTTACTGATTTCTGTAAAGGAAGAAAATAATCAAAGACACAATTTATCACATACCTAAGGCATAAGAATATTGATTCACAATGCCTGTGAAGTGAGTGCAACATGCATGGATGCTTCTGTGTGGAAGTTAAATACTGCTCAGATGTGTAAGCTTGATAGGTTCAGGATGAAAACCAGGCTGGATGAGTGACAGGTCAACAAATGAATAGCATTGTAGTCCATGGACCAGGGGCTTTGTCAGCAACTAGCATAAAAATCCATATATTACATTCTCAAAGCATAAAGCTTGAGCATGATGAGTGTAGGAGATACTGATCATCTGCCCTTGCTTAGGGCCCAGGCTAAACATGCTTCGGAAGAACCTTTGAGTAAGACCTTTACTCTGTAGTTGGGAGAAGACTACAGGTGCGATGCAGCTGGTGGGTCTGGCCCATGCTCACTTGTCAGTGCAGAGGTGAGAACCTAGGCTCTGAAGGGGCCTGTGGTGAAGAGAAACAGTGAAAGGAACCTTCACTTGTGGACTTGACTATTGACTGTTCTGCCTTCAGAACTAGGAACTGGTAATTTAGAAAAGCGTCAACAGCCACTAATGCATGAGACAGCAAGAAGAACAGAGAAAAAACTCAGTTTTGATTATTGACAGGAAATGAGAGTGGGCCCAGGGAGATGGCTCAGTGAGCAAAGACAGATAAAGTGAAAAGGGCTGGAGAAATGGCTCTACAGTTAAGAGAACCGACTGCTCCTGCAGAAGACCTTGCTTGGGTTCCCTGGCAACGTGGTGTTTCTCAGCCATTGGAAACTGCGGTTTCAGGGGATCTGATGCCCTCTTCTGGCTTCCGCAAGCTCCAGATATGCATGAGAGTCACCGACATATGCAGAGAAAGCACCCATACACATGAATTTATTTTTTTAGTTAAAGGAGATGTATGGAGAGACCCAACTCTATAAAATTGTCCCCTGATATTTCAGGACAAAGTCAGACTGAAAGAATATCTATCTACCAATCCAGCACTACAGAGAGTATTAGAGGGAAAACTACAACCTAAGGACCCCAGACACATCCACGAAATCACAAACAATCAATAAGTCCACAGAAGAATACTCTAGAGAAAGGAAACACAAACAAGTTACCACCAAAAAATGGCAGGAAATATGAACCA
>PVIH01000921.1:0-103602 GCA_004025045.1 Sigmodon hispidus
TTGTATTTATTAAAAAAAAAAACACAGTAAAAAGAATTTAAAATGTGGAAGAGTTAACAATAACTATATAGAGGATAAGAATGATAAGCATGGCTTATCAAGGGTAGACATACAAATAAGATTGCTACACCTATATTTTCTTTGTGTTCATCTTTCCCTCTGAATTTTTTTTTTTCCATCCCTGTATATCCTTATTCAACACACCTCAGTCTTCTAAATGTTGGTATGCCATGTTTTAGTACCCCACTTGGATTCAGAAGTCTTTAATTTGACTTCAAGACGAGTACAGTTCAGATTTCTAGAACCTTTTCATTGTGCAACCTGGCATTATACCTAATTAAAAAACAAAACAACCCCCCCCTGAAAACCCAACAGTGATAAAAACAAGGTTCTCCTGACAGAGAGGATTCAAAGCCAGTTATTCCCCAAGGGTCCTTGCTGTCAAATTTCTATTAAACACACACTCCAAAGCCCATCAGCCTTCAGCTACTCTTGAACAATTCTCATGAAAAGCCTTCAGCATTTCTTCTTTTTTTTGGGGGGGGGCAATGATCTGAAGAAATAAGTCGGCATTATTTTAAGAGCAGACCGTAGGAATCTTGGGAGGGTGAGCAGAAGAGGCAGAGGAATGTTGATGAATAAGTGTCCAAGCTGCCAGGGACAAAATATGCTCTTGAAGAACAAAATATGCTTAGAATGTATGTCTCTCATGGAGCCATTTATGGGGCAAAGAATGGAGGAAAGATTGGCCTAAGAAAATGAAAGGCAGCCTGTGAAATTCAGTGACATGTCAGAGATCACTGGCAAAAAATGTCTGGGAACCACTGTTACACTCTGGCTGAACCTTGCAGGGCTGCACCCACTACCTCTCCACGTCACATGTCACAGTGAATATCCTCAGTGTCTCTCTCTAACCCTACTGGAAATCCCAACAGAACCAAGGGCAAGGAACGCCCCCTTCAGAAGCTCCATGCGGCTCTGAGGCAAATGTCATTCCAACTTGGAAATTTTCATTTGAGCTGGCAGATACCAACTTTACATTCGTAAACTGAAAATTTCTATTACGAGATTTTTACAAGGTACTCTTAATTGTCATATTGTGAAACGCCCATTAGGACCCGAACCTTGCCTTGTCCTTCTGCTGGATGGCTTAGTCTGTGACGGCTGTTTGCCTACTTAATGTTGCCACCAGCCTATCATTTGCTAGCTTTAGTTCCTAAGCAACTGGAGTCCTATTCAGACTGTTTGTCTTCTCACCCACCTGGCTTCTTGTACAGGTTTTCCCATTTCTGTTAATGCCTTTGTCCTTCATCCCCTAGTAGATAGTTATTCTGGATTTTTTTCTTTCTTTGCATGCCCCTGTCCCCACCGTTGGGTAAACCAACTTTTTCTTGGATTGTCACAGGAGACACTATTTGTACTCTGGCCTGACCCTTGGCAGGCAAGTTTCAATTCTATATTTAAGGCTGCCACTTAAAAAGAAACAATGTTATCATTTTTTCCTCTTAATGCATGCACATGCATGTGTGTGTGTGAGCATATATGTCCCACCCTACATAGATGGAGGTCAGAGTAGCAGCTTAGGAGACAGTCTTTGCCTTCTATTTTGTTTGAAATAGTCTCTTCCTCCCTGCCCCCTCCTAATGTGTATCCCAGGCTACTCGGCCTGTGAGCTCCTGGGAATTCTCTTTTCTCTGCCTCTCATCTCCCTGTAGGAGCATTGGAATTGATTGCAGACTCACATTCATAGCTTTATTTCCATTCTAGAGATTCAAACTTAGGATCTCATGCTTGCATGGTATGGTAGTTTGAAGGAGAATGCCCCAGCCCCTGCCATAGGTTCATATATTCAAATGCTTTGTCCCTAAAGAATTAGGAGGTGTGGCTTTATTGGAGGTGTGTCACTGGGTCACGATTTGAGGTTTCAAAAGCCCATGCCATGCAGAGTCTGAGTCTTGAGCTCTCTCTGTCTGCTTACCATCACACTCCCTCCATGCCCGTCATGGACTAACACTAGGAAACTGTGGGCAGCTGGATGCCTTTCCTTTATAAGCTGCCTTGGTCACTGAGCTGTCATCCCTATCCCTGGTATTTGTTTACTTAATGCCTGACATGCTGGAATCCCAGCTTAGTTTAGATTTGCTTTTCTCTAATGCTAGTGAGCTTCGACTTTTTACATGTTTATCCGTCATTTGTATCCCACCTTCTGAGAGCTATTTTCTAGCTCAATTATGGATGGTGCTCTTTGATTTCTCGTAGTTTTATGAGTTTTTTACGTATTCTAGATATTTTCTGTCGGTCCTATGTATAGATGGCAGTATTCCTCTGATCCTATTGGCTCGATATTCAGCTAGCTGGTTCCTTTTTAGTTTAAAGAGGTCTCATTTGTTGGCCTTATTCCCCAAGCAACTGGAGTCCTTTCTGGAAAGCCCTTGTCTGTGAAATGGTTTCCCTATTTTTTTCCCTCAGAGCTTCAGGTGCTATATTAAGGTCTTTGACCCATTTTCAGACTTTTTTTTTTCCAGACTGAGAGACAGGGATCTAGTTATATTCTTATATATGTGGCTATCCAGTTTCCCCAACACTATTTTGAAGAAGCTGCCTGCCTTCCTTGGCTATACCAGCTAATGTCACTTCTCTGTCAATTACTATCTGTAACATTATTCTGTTTTATTTTGCTTCTTGCATGTTTTACAATTTAAATGACCCACATTTTCTTATTTGCCTTATATGTTAACTATAGGCCCGGGACAGTTTCCCCAGGTCTACTCCGCCTGGAGCCAGAACTGAGCGCTGGATGATGCTGAGTACAAGGCCCTGTTCTCTTGTCTCTTACCCTCACTTCCTCCCGTTTCCTTCCTCCCCACTATCCCTCTCTTCTCCTCCCCTCCCCATTTCCCCCTCCTCTCCTTCAGAATGGGAACCTCACCGTTGCCTAGGCAAATCTCCAATCCTTAGGCTCAAGAGGTCTTTGTGTTTGAACCTCTCACGTAGCTGAGTCAACAGGATGTGCTACAACAGGACTTCACTCCACAAACACTTATTGAACAAACAAACAAATATAACCTGAGTCTATTATTTGCCCCCCCCCACGCTTTGTTTTTTGGGACAGGGTTTCTCTATGCCCTGGCTGTCCTAAAACTTGTTTTCCAGACCAGGATGGCCTCGAACTCACAGAGATCCTTCTGCCTCTACCTCCTGAGTTTCAGGATGAAAGGCTTATGCCACTACTGCCCAATGTGTTTTTTTCTAACTTTTTTTTTTTGTTGTTAAACTGGAAAATTTCAATTCACAGAAAAGAGATGTATATCCATCTATATTTATCTGGGGTGAATCTAGGATGCTGGAAAAAGATGAATTTATGTTAAATTGCTAAATTTTACCAAACTGTATGCCTCCTTTCTTTATAAATATCTCTCTATACATGTAAGATCTTCTTCCTCCCCAACCATGTGAGAGCAGAATCTTGACAGTACAATTTATCCTTGAGTACTTTATTGTACATCTCCTGAAAACAGAAACCTTTGGTGTTACCTAAAGAAAAGTCCTGCTGATGCCACAATAAACCCTATCAGATGGCCTACAGAAAGTTCCTATTGCTCCAGGGACACCCTTCAGATTCCTGTCTCAGTGCAGGTCACATGACACCAGCATTTAGTTTTGATAGTCCCCTCTAATCTAGGACAATCCTTTGCATCATTTTCTCTTTGTCACAATGATAATTTTCAAAAGTACATTTTAGTTATCTTAAAAGAATATTCTACAGATGATATATGCTAACATCAGTGTGTTAAAAAAGTGAATCCATTTTTCTTTCTCTGTTGTTAATATAAAATAAAAATAAAATAAAAATGCAAACTCATTTTCCTATTTGTTTTAAAATTTAAGGTTTGTTTATTATCAACTGTTAAAATATATTTCAATTCGTATTTTTTTTAAATGGTTCCAAAGTCAACACCAACTTCAAAGGTGTCTTTAGTTTCTCTCTCACAGAACATTCACTGTGTCTATACACTTTCTGCAGTGGCCTTTCCCACTAACTTTTCAAATTCTTTCAACTTTTTTTTTTTAAATAAAAGGTTCTACATATAAATGCCCACCTGTAAATCACACTACATGCATCATTATATTAGTGAATATGTTTTTATATTGAAAATGTATATTGCTGCCCCTTGTTACTTGCCCAGGGAGCATACCATCAGAAGACAGGTAGGAAACCCGTTCATTATTCTAGGACTCACAGTGAATGGTTACTGGACTCAGATTCAGGCACAAGGTAGAGAGGGGAATGTGGGCATGAAGGACTTTAGTGGCCTTGGCTCTAGGACCTGGTGGCAGCTGTACATTGTCTTTCTTCAACAAAGCACAGTAAGGATGGAAATGGCCTGGTTTTCAAATGCTAGCCTTTAAATGAGGAGTGTAAAAAGTGGTACATCCTTGAAGCAGCAGCTACTGGAGAGATTTCATATACATCCCAAGCTGAAGTTAGTCTATGGGATGACATCTGAAAGCACATGCCCTTACAGATGCTCATGTGTGTCTGAAAACATCCACAGAAACTCATGTTTTCTCTGTCTCAGGACACTACCCATGGGAGGAAGCAGGTAGGCTCTTCCCACCCTCCTGGATTTCTTTACGGTCCCTCAGCATGTCACCTGAAGGCCACAATTTCTTTCCTGGGGATGTTTAGGGTTAGAGCCTGAACTAAATCCTCTGAGAATAATAGCCACTATTTCCAGAGAGAGGGAGGGAGGAAGGGAAGGAAGGAAGGAAGGAAGGAAGGAAGGAGAGAGACAGAGACACAGAGACAGAACACTCCGAAGACACACAAGGAGGCAAGGTTTCAATGCTGTAGGTAAAGTTAAATGCAAACCAAGCTCTTACATTTAAAAGTCATTTTTTTATATGTATTTATTTGTGTCCATCGGAAGACGATTTGCAGACATTGGTTCTCTTTCACCATGTGGGTCTCAGGGATTGAACTCAGGTCCTCAGACTTGGCAGCAAGCATTTCTACTCACTGAGAAATTTTGCAGATGCTGAGTCCTCTCACAGACTAGGAACAATGGTCTAGCTCAGCGGTTCTCAACCTATGGGTCGAGATCTATTGGGGGGATCAAACAACCCACTGATAGGGGATATCATATCAGATATCCTGTACATCAGATATTTTTAGTATGATTTACAACAGTAGAAAAATTACAGTTATGAAGTAGCAATGAAAATAATTTTATGGTTGAGGAATCACTACAATGTGAAGAACTGTGCTATGAGAGTCACAGCATTGGGAAGGTTGAGAAGAGCTGTTCTAGCTTTTTCTGCTGTGGAAGTGGTTTGGGAATAGGGTCTCATATAGCACAGGTAGGCCAGGACTAGCTGAAGTCTAGGATGACCTTGAACTCGTGATGCTTCTGCCCTACCACAGGAGAGGCTGGGGTGACTCGCTTGTGTGCCATCACCCTAGGTTAAGAAGGTGCACTAGATGCTACCTGCTGAGCTGCAGTAGAGCTTTTTGCACTTTTATGTTAGAAGGAACTAGAAGAAGTCTAGGTTTGCCTCTTGAGATGGTTTCCATTTAACTGCTGAGACCATAGATACTCAGCTGAGATCCAAAGCTGAGGGGTTTCGGGCACCTTGAGAGTCCTGAATAGCAAGAAGGATCCAGGAAAGATGGCGGCACCTTTGGAACAAAACCCATGAGCAGTACAACCTTTGAAAGCACAGGAAGCTATGTTGCATTTTTATTTTTCCAGTACTATGCCTCATAATTTATCTAATATTTATTTTCTTCTAATAACCCTATATACTGTTATCACAGAATTAAAACAACAGGCACAGTAGAATATTAGAAAAGACAGAAGTCTGGAAGTGATGATGCACGCCTTTAATCCCAGCACTTGGATGGCAGAGGCAGGCAGATCTCTGTGAGTTTTAGGCCAGCCTAGTCTACAGAAAGTGAATTCCAGGACAACCAGGGCTACAGAGAAACCCTGCCACAAAAAACCAAAACCCCAAACAAACAAACAAAAATGCAAATAAACAAAAACACCCATTGTTTTCCTGTTCTTCAGCATTTTATCACTGCTGACACATTAGCATGTCCTTCTGGGTCCTTCCTTGTATACACACTCACACCCATAGTTCCTAATCAGACTGCACTCACACTGAACACATTATTATTCCTCATCATCCCCTGTCCCTCCATCACCTCTCAGCTAGCCTGCAGATCATGTTTGAGTTTTTCCAATCCTCCCATAATGTCCTCCATACTGCTTGGTCTAACCCAGTCATTACTGCAATGCTAGTTCAGGCTTCTAGTGTCTAAGGCCCTTACATCCTGTTTAATCCAGTCAGACCCATTTCTATCTCACTGATTTACTTAGGAAATCAGGCTCTTTGTTTTACAGAATGTCTCTAGATTTGTCTTTTTTTTTTTTTGTGATGTTGAGTTTTTTCTTCTAATTCTCAGTATTTTTTTTCATTTGGAAATTATATCTAAAAGAGATCAAATTATAAACTGGAGGTAATGTGTATTTCATGAACATTTATACCACAAGACCCCCTAATACTAGCTAACTCTTGAGGAGTGAAGCATAAATTGATCAGTTCCTGGGTTAGCTCGCACAAACAGTCTGATCCTCTGGGCTTCACTGAAGGCTCTAGCAGGGAGTGCAGGGACTCATCTACCCCTGACCAAAGAATGGTCCGCTCTCAGGGATGGGAGTCCTCTTAGAATGCGATGTGGATCAGTTAGGGAGAAAGGGGACAGCTGTCTAACCAGCCAGATCAGATGAATCAATCCTGATGATCAGTGTAGGACAGAAGCCGAAATGAAGCCTGAGCACCCTCATATCAGACTCTGTGCTTCGTGTACAGATCTCACTTTTCCTTGTGCCTGAAAGGGTTAAGGAAGAAGATGGGAAGGAAGTACAGACAGAGGATGTGCACTGTTGTTGCCTTGGCAGCACTTTATTCTGTGCTCACTAATCATTCACCAAAATGGTTTTGAAATTTAAAATTTCATTTTATTTATTTTTTTTGGTGTGTATGTTTCTCATGCTTGTAAGGACTAGTTAACATTGTTTAATAATACCTCTTAATATTAATGGTCTTAACCACTCAATAAAGAGACACAAACTAATAAACTGGATCAGAAAACAGGATCCATTGTTTTGTTTCCTCGAAGAAACACCCCCATGATCAGTGAGACATGAAGGATGGAAAAGGGTGCTCTAAGCAAACTGGACCAAGAATCAAATAGGTGTAGCCATTGTAATATCTGACAAAACTACATTCAAACCAAAACTAATCAGAAGAGATAAGGAAGGGCACTTAATACTCACTAAAGCAAAACTCCACCAACGGGATATTATAATTATAACACATATGCACCAAACACAGAAACACTCAATTCCATAAAGAAACACTTTAGACTTAACCTGTAGACTGAGACAGTGGGTAGTTTCAATAACCCACCCTCATCAATAGACATTTGGAAAGAAGTTAGAGAGACACCATGAGTCAATGACAGCATAACAAATGGACCTAACAGACACCCACAGAATATCCTGCCCAAACAATAGGGAATACATGTTTTGTTCAGCAGCCCACGGAACTTTCTCCAAAGTAGAATGATAATAACATACTTTCTGGGAATCATAAAGATATACTTTAAAAAACTGATCTTATACAAAGCTGGAAAATAAAAGAAATGAATGAATTTCTAGCTATATACAGCATACCAATGTTAAACTAAGATGAAATAAATAGTCTATAAACAGACTCATAATGTTTCATGAGATTTAAGTGGTAATTAAGGATCTCCCAAGTAAAACAATCCTGGACCCAGATGGATTCAGTGCAGAATTCTACCAGACCTTCAAGGAACTAATACTCCTCAGATTATTCCAGAACATGGAAAAGAAAGGGTTGTTTTCAAATTCCTTTTATGAAGCCACCATTACCCTGATACCAAAACCAGACAAAACTCAACAAAAACCAAATTATAGGTCAATATCTCTTATGAACATGGACACAAAAACTCTTAGAAAATACTTGCAAACTGAATTCAAGAACATATAAAAATATTACCAATCATGAGTTCAAGTAGTATTCATCCCAGAGATGCAGAGGTGTTCAACATATGAAAATCACTCTGCATAATCTACCACCTCAATAGACTAAAGGACAGAAACCACATGATAATCTCTTTAGGTGTAGAAAAGGCCTTTGACAATATCCAACATCTCTTCATGGTAGAAGTCTTGGAGAGAACATGAGTACACACAGAACATGTCTCAGCATAATACAGGTGATGTGCAGGTAGCACACAGTCAACATCATCCTAAACAGAAAAATTAAACGTTTCCAGTAAAATCAGGAATAAAACCAGGAAGTCCACTGTCTCTCTCCTGCTTACTTTGTGTCCCAATAGTTGCTCTACTTTAGTCTTAGAGCAACGAGACAAAGGAAAGAGATAACAGGAAACAGGTAAGAAGAAGCCACAGAGTCAGGATGTTCAGAGGACAGGATTCTACCCCATCCCAAATATTGGCTGGACATGCTTGGAATCTGTCATCTCACTTACAAGGCACAGTCCAGTTTGCATGCCTATTTGCAGATGAAAGAGACACAAAGGCTGTCCCCATATAGTCCAAAGAACTCAGTAGGAAAGAATGACTGCACAAATGAGTGAGGCCCTTAGGCTGGCTAGCAGCTCGTGTCCTGGATCTTTAGGAATGTTCCGCCTTTCTCTACCCTTCTCTTTCGGAAATGAGCAATACAACTATAGCAGAGTTTATGACACTAGAAGGAGCTCTTTAGACACATCCTTTTCTTTCCCCTTCAATGTCACTGAGGACTGAACCTTGGCCTTGTACCTGCCAGGCACATGTTCTACTTCAGACCTCTGGAGTGACCTATATACATTCCATTCTGACTCATGCCACTCAGCATGGCCTGACACACAAGTGTAGCCTTGTGTGGATGTGTGCTCTGCCCCACTCAGCTCTGGCTGCTGCTGCTGCTTTTGGGAATGATGTCATCACTATCACTTTTAGGAAGAATAATCTATCATTTGGTTTTGTACACATACAAAGATAAAGAAAAAAATCAATGGAACAAAAATGGCTTAGAAAGAAAAAAGAAACATGAATAGCGGTGATATTTATCATCTTTTATAAAAAAAAAAAGTAAAATTAAAGAGTGGCTACTTTAACAAGGCAGAAGCTTGCAAATGTGACCTCCATCATTTTTAGATTTTCCTCTAAACTTGGGAATCTTTTATTGGCTACAGCCCAGCCTTTCTCTTCACCCTCGGGCCAACGTTTCGGCTTGGTTGGGAACAGCTGTCAGTATTTCTCTTTGCTGCCAGTCAGTCAAAAAAAAAAAAAAAAAAAATGCTCATGTTGAAGGCTTGGCTCCAACCCACCCAGGGTGCCGAAGGCATTAACTTTTTCACAGCCAGTCTTCCCCGGGCTGTGCATCAAGTCCATCTCAGTCAGTCAAGTGCACAGTTCCACTAGCCAGCTTGAAAGTGGCCAAACATCAGACAGACTTTCAACATATTCCAGAAGTCCATGACAAAGTGATGATTTTTACTACGTGCACCATGTTAGGGGGGGCAAAGGGAACACCTTTGGGGTGACAGGGAACAAACAGTGCCAGTAAATAATTGCTCCAGTTCTCAAAACAAAGCAAACCAATCCTTTATGTGGCCTAGAAATCTGGTTAAGAACTAAAACAAATGATGCTTGACATTAACCAATTAGTGCATGTAAGTCTGTGCTCCTCCCATGCTCCTAAGAACTGACGTCACTTTCTTTTTAAATTGACAGCCCCGTCACTCCATGCTTAGATACAATATGTTTCACTTAAAAATCCCTGAATTAACTTTTCGACTCACTGCATGTCCATCCGATCAAGACTGCAGGTGTCCATACGTAGCAAGGGCATCTTTCAAAGGCTTTCGGTGCTTGTGACTGTACCCTCACAAGACGTGCCGTGAATGTCCTTACAATAGAGCCAGAACCCGAAGCAGTCTGGTGATATTCCAGGTTTTGAATGGAATGTGAATCCATTATAATTATTAAGTAACTTTATTGATATCCTCAAACTTTGTGCCAAATGTTAAAACTGCCAAAGAAAAGACAGAACAGAAAGTGGCTCCAGGACTCCAACTTTGGGTATTTTTGTATAGAAATTGTGTTTTCTGGTGACTTACTTCAAAATCACGCCATGCTCTGTTTAATTGCAATCTCGGTTTTCAGGAAGCACAGAGAAATGAAATACATAATTGAAGTTTCTCTTCCATTTGGCTTTTAGCCTAAACAGTTCCACTGGCAAGTAGGGCAGGTAATGGCAGTGAATAAGAAAGCTGTTCTAAGAAACGCTGGATCAAATGAAGTGCCACTACAGCATGGGTGACTCACCCATCCACTCAGGAGTGCTTACTCGGCAGCCATGAAGCCACGCTAATTGGACAGCGGCTTATTGCCAGCTCATGTTGACATGACCTACAATTCCCTGGCTGCCAGCCATTCTGTCTCTTTATCAAACTTTTTTTTTTTTGGATCTGGTTGGGAAGTGAAATACTTTTAAAAAAACTCTCTTAAGTGCTATTTAACTTCTTATCATGAATTAAAAGTTTAATTAAATACTCTGTCTGAGGCCTGGGTCCTATGATTAAATATGACAAAATAATAGTTATGATTACTGATCAAGTAAGGAACTTTATAGCTCTGAACTTTGTCTTAGAAGCTATTATTAACTTTAATTGAAACAGCTAAGAGTCTCCATTATAGGAGAAAGAAATGTTGAGGGATATTTTGTTCACATATAAAAAAAACATTTAAAAATGAATGAATATACAAATTATTTTATAAAGTTTAATTTGAACTCCATGATGGTTGCAGGGCACATTACCAATGCATATCAAACGTTGATTGTTGTGGTCATTTTATTATCAAGGATAAATGGGTATAATGAAAAGAATCTTTTAAAAATGCCTTTGGAATCAGGTCACTTAAAAATACTTTTTTATATGGGTCTTTGTTTTTGGTATATTCAAGTCTTGCTACTATGCCAAAAGAGAAACATGTTTCGGAATGTTTCTTTAAATAGGATGCACTGGCCTCAAGATTTAAAAAAAAAAAAAAAAAAGAAAGAAAAGAAAAAGCAACAGGTTTGAAAACAGCTTCTGTGTCTCATTTAAAATTATCTGTTGCTGTGGCTGTCCGTGCTGGACTTCCCTCTCTGCTGTCAGTGCCATTACAGCCTCCAGAGAGAATCATTACAGCCGCGCTCCCTGACTACAACTTTGCTTTCATTCACCCGACTGAGACCAGTTTCAGGGCTGGAAGTCACCTTTGTCTCACTATAAATAAATTCTGCCTTTAGGCATTTCAGAATCATCAGCACTCAGTTATAGCACTTAGAAACTTCCTATTCGCCCGTAAGTAGTTGCTTGGAATATTTTGACTTCTTATTTGTTTTGTGTTTCTTTTTTTTTCATCTCCTGCCAAGTCTCACTAATGCAACTTGGAAAATTGCAACACAGCTTTTAATGAGGATTCTGAGCTAACAGCCATTTCACCAGAGAAGACTGTTCTCTCCTTTTATGGGAATAATAACACCTACTGTTTCTATAGCACCAGCCTTCCACGAAGTTGAACATATCACGTTTCATTAATCTGAATGGCAACCTGCCTGTCAAGCTGGGATCTAGCATTGCTACTCTGCATACTCATATTGAAATTGAGGTCATTAAATGAGATTATTTTCCCAGGACTATAAACCCTGAAATAGTTATGGACTCATGATCTGTCTGCAGCTTGCATAACTCTATGTTCTAGGTTGTTGCGTATTTGCTGTCCTCTGGGTTCTTTTGCTACGGTCTCCTGTGAACATGTAAGACATCTTCTTAGAACTGGGGGTTCTGACAAAAAGCCTTTTGGTTCTTTCCTTTTCCGAACAACTTGTCTGTCATTTCCATGGTCTTTTCCTGCTTCCCAACCCAAGCACCTCCTCCATTCCTGGCCAGCTACACTATTTCTCTTTCCCTCCAGCACCAACCTAGAAAATTTCAAGGATCAGAGACCTATAACATGGGGTTACACCTCCAGATCACCCAGGTCCACCCCACCACTCAGATAAGGGTGTACTTTGCAAAGTGGAATCAGTCCTTTGGTCAGTAGACCCAGTCTTCTCCTGGGCACACAGACATCTGTTCTGCTCCCTAGACAATCAGCCAAGTTTTCTTTTCCTTCTGGAAATTTTCCATTAGCTTAAGTATTGCAATTGGTTAGCTCTATTGCAGTAACAAATCAAACAACAAGTTCTTTCTTCCTTTCTTTTTTTCCCCTCCCTCCCTCTCTCTCTCTCTCTCCCTCTCTCTCTCTCCCTCTTTTGAAACTATTGCCAAGACTGGGTTCAAATGATCTTCCTGCTTCAGTTTTACAAGTGGCTACAAGTCCGTCTCACCATGCCTAATTGAAACACAAGATTTTTTGTTTTGGTTTTCTTTTTTGGTTTTTGTTTCAAACAGGGTTTCTCTGTGTAGTGCTGGCTGTCCTGGAACTCACTCTGTAGATCAGGCTGGCCCTGAGATCTGCCTGCCTCTGCTTCCTGAGTGCTGGGATTAAAGTTGTGCTCAGCCACCGCCTGGCTTAAAACACTAGATTTTAATGGCCTAACACAAATGTTGGTTTCTTACTCTTTTCCGATGTGATTTGGTGAAATGGAGAGGCTCCCTTTTGCAGAAGGTAACTGTTAATGCAGTATTCACTTCTGGACAAAAGAATGCATAGCTTTAAGTGGGACACCCAAACCAACCCCTTAGGGATCAGAGGACACAGAGGAGGAGGGAGCAGAAAGAACATGAGTGCCAGAGGATGAGGACACATGCCAGAAAACGTTGCCATCCAGATACGACATGGCCAGTGGACATCTGCACAAGACTGGGCCCTGCAACATTTCATCACGACTTAGAGGAGGATTTACAAGGCTCAGTCCATCCTGAGAAGGTAGTGACAGTTAATGGTAGTGGCTGGGTACAGTGGGTACTATCAACTTCTTACAGGTGTAGCCACTTATGTCAAGAGGGATGGCAGAGGGTAATGAAGGGTGAATGTAATCAGAACACATTGTATATATATGAAATTGTAAAAAGCAAAGTGATTTGAGCCAGATGGCTGTCCTTCAGCACTGACTCAGGGATGTGACTTCAGCTTCATTAAATTCTGGATACCACCTAAATTGATGGGAAAAGTCAAGAAGGACTCAGACCTACTTCTGACAGTCTCAGACTGGAAGTGGCAAGATACTCCATCTTCAGGCTACTGGCTACACTCAGTGATATGGCTCACTTGGCTACCAGTGTGTGTAGCCTTTCTTTTTATGTCCAGGAACAAAGTGGGTGTGGTAAACACTAGTACCACTTGCTGTGGTGTACAAGCATGCTGGAATCTTTTCCTACTTAACAGAAAAACTATTTCCCTCCGGCTACTGGCCTAGTTCTTTGCTTCAACTTGAGCAGCGTTACAGTCAGCTGAAATCAGGCTTCTCTTCTGGGGAATGCAGGGGAGTTGGCTTTCTGTCTACTGCATCTGCCCGCCAAGTGCTCAGTGAAACCACAAGCAGCATCTCCATTTCTGAATGGCCTTTAATACCCTTATTTTCAAATCCCTCATTCCAGGGTAGATTTTGCCCATGAATATACATACATATATATATACATATATATATGAATACATATGAATATTAAGGCACATATATATGTATGTATGTATATACATATCTATTTTCATATGTAAAACTGGGCATTAACCACTTCTACTTGGATGTCAACAGGCATCTTAAACTTCACACATACACACAGGATTCCCAGGCCTGCTGCTCAATGCCCTTACCCACACACTTACTCACCAGGCTCTACTGATCTCTGTTAATGGTAACATGATTCTTCCATTATCTTTGGAGTTAACTGTTTCTCTTTCCTACTCTCCACTCTTCTATCCTGCTTGTAAGGAAATCCCCTAAGCTCTGTCTTCAGAACAGCGCCAGACTGTCACCGACATCCCTCCCTGCCATCATCGAGGACCTCACATTATGTTAGCTATGCCAGCGTCTGCTTTTACTGTGGTTCTCCCCGTGACCCCTTTCAATCTATGTACATGTACGCAGTCATTAAAAAACCTCTTGTGAAACTCTTCAGTGGCTTTTCTGTTTATTCTGTGCAAAGGTCAAGTGCCTAGCAGGGTCACAGTCTGGCCTCATCATCTCTCTGACATATAATGTGGCACCATTCTATGCTTCTTCATTTTGATACTGTGTCGGGCATTTGGGTCTGCTTCAGCTACTGCACATTTCCTTGTTGCTCCTCTGCCAATCAATCTCTCTCTCTCTCTCTCTCTCTCTCTCTCTCTCTCTCTAGCTGTCAACATGGCTGATCCTTCATCTCCTACCTCTCTGTCCACAGAAGCCACCCTTGCAAACAAGCCTTTTTTGACTGTACTAAGACCTCAGTAACTGTGATGTGGCATTCCATAGCCCCCTCTGTTTCCTTTTCCCCAATGGCATCTAACAAAGTACATTTGTTATCTACTAATTTTCTCCCATTTGGAATGTAAGTGAGGTTCACCCAGCATCCAGAATGATCCTTCTGGGTGCACAATAGGACCTGGACAAATGTTTGTTTAATGAATAGATAAACGTATGAGAAAATGGTCCATGGAGGTCAAGTCCTTGGGCCTTCATACAAGAGGGCACAGGGGTTCACGTGGTGCTTCATCCAATAGCTCCTCCATCCAGAAAACTTCCCTTATGGCTTTTCAGGCTAGTGGTGGTGACTGAGGGAGGTGGAGGGATTGATTGGCTTGATGTGGAATGTCTTTCTGTATGCTGTGAATATAGTTTGCTACTATTCATTTGTTAATAAAGAGGCTGTTTTGACCTGTGGCAGCTTAGAGACAGGTGGGAAATCCAAGCAGAAATAACAGATGAAGGAGGGCAGAGTCAAGGAGAAGCTACTGGCTGCCACCCAAAAAGCAAGATGTAATGGGACACAGATAAAGCCATGGAACTCCTGGCAATACAACAGAATAATACAAATGGGTTAAGCTGTAATGAGCCTGAGCCGAACAGTTTGTAATTAATATAAGCCTTTGTGTTATTATTTGGGACTAAGAGGCTGCTGGACTGTGGGTCTGGACCTTGGGGCTAGGTTGGACTTCTGGCTACAGGGGTGTGTGAGTGCCCCGTCTTTCTCCCTTGCTTTGCCCACACATTCCTTAGAACTTCCTCTACTGCCTCACCAGACTCAAGGTTGACAGATAGCATCCTGGACTTTAGCATTAAGTACTTTTCATAGCATTACATATTGCGAGAACCATCCAAAGATGATCATGGTGCCTCACTGCTTCTTTGAGGGTCGTAAACTACCCTAGAGATATTAACAATTTTCATACTGTATAGAAGCCCCCTGAAGAGACGGCATTATGATCTTGTTATGGCCTTTATGCTTGGCAGCACCATCAGGGATGGGTCTTATCACACCTTAGGAACAGAACTCAAAAGGTGCCTTTTCCTCCTAGTGCTCTTGGGCCAGATTTTTCTCCCCCCCCCTTTTTTTGAGGGGGACATTTTGAGACAGTGTCTCACTCTCACTATTTAGGCCTACCCATTTTAGCCTTGAACACCCAGAGATCTGCTTACTTCTGCCTTCTGAAATTGAAGAGCAGTATAAACTATCATGCCCAGACTCTACACCCCCATTTTTTTTAAATAATGAGAATAGAAAAGATTTATCCTACATGGTTGGGATAGGAGCTGAAAGACTAGCATAAATGTAAAATATTTGTAATGCTAAAATATACACCTCATATTATGAAGAGAGATGGCTCAGCAGTTAAGAATATTGACTATTCTCCCACAGAACCTGGATTCAGTTTTCAGACTTACAACTGCCTAAGACCCCATTTCCAGGGGACCCAGCATCCTCTGGCTCCTTTGAGAACCTGCATGCATGTGGTGCACATAAACTCATGCAGATACACACGTACACACAAAAAGAAAAACAAATGAAATTTTTGAAAATAAACGGAAGGCCATCTGACAGAATATACTCATTTCTACCCCGCAACCATGCTCTCTCTGAGTCTGAAAGGAGACAAGAAGCCAGAATAAAATGGTGGCGGTACTAAGAGAGTAAGCGCCGGACAGCAGCTCTTTAGTGCTTTTGAGGGGAGCCATCTGACTTCTGAAAATGGTGGTGTGCACCTCTCTCCTTAGGACACATAGCCCGTTCCTATCCTCTGTACTCTACAGATCACAGGCTGAACTTCATGACTATGAGGCCATTTCTGGGATGGTGAGCATCAAGCCTGAAATGCTCTCCATGACTACAGTTAAGGAGCTGTTTGCTGAGCTATCCTTAGTCTGATGAGTAGTGGGAGACCATCGCCTCTCTCAGCACAAAGCAGTTACATTGATAAATGATCGGTTCAATTATGGAATAAAAGCACTAAGCCCTCTACCTTGGCGCACGTGTGTGCATGTGTATGTGTGTGCCTGTGCGTCCATCCATCTGTTCAGTTTAGAGCCTGTCAGTGGCTCTTGTCTGTAGGCAATCATGAGTCAGGACTATGTAGGACTGGTTGGTAGTTGAAGAAAAGAGCTGAGTTTGGACTAAACTGAAAAAGGAGGGGGGGGCAGGGTTGCAGTTTGTTTTAGGAACTTTCCCAGTTCGAAGAGGAACTCTAGTCTGAAACATACAATGTTGGCTGTCTGGCACGTGGAGGTGTGGCAAGTGTGAGCATGGAGTGTACAGGTGTGGTAAGTATGAGCAAGAGTGAGGGCAGGCTAGACATTTATTCAAATTCAATGACAGGATTAGATGAAGTTGAAGATATCTAGGGAGCAAATCCAATGCTTTTTCTTAAAAGACTCAAATACAATTAATCCTCAGCAGTTACTTTTTAGAGAGATGTGTATCTATTTGCCATTTCAGTTGACTTCTATGAAGTCATCCACTGGGCTAAGGGTGAGCCTACAAGGATTCTTTAGTACGCACACAGCAAGCAGCAAGAAGGTAATGCCTAGTGCATGGGGCCATGGACAAGTTTCTGAACAGAGAAAAGGCTCTTTTCAAGGCAGGCTTTAGGACAACACAGATCTACAAAGGAAAATGCCTCTGGGGCTCATTTACAAGTCCTACTGTGTGCTGGTCTGAAGGTGAATGGTGTCCATAGGTTCATATATTTGAATGCTTAGTCACCAAGAAATTGTTCAGGATTAGGAGGTGTGGCCTTGTTGGAAGTGTGTGATGGAGGATGGGCTTTGAGGTTTCAAAGGCCCAAGCCAAGCTCAGAGTCTCTCTTGCTATGGATCATGTTGTAACGGTGGTCAGCTGCTGCTCCAGTGCTTGCCCGCATGCTGCTACGCTCCCTGCCATGATGATAATGGACTAAACCTTTGAAACTTGAAGCAAACCCCCAAATAGATGACTTCTTTCCTAAGAGTTGCCTTGGTCATGGTGCTTCTTTACAGCAGGAGATCAGTGACTAAGATACACTAGAAACATACAGAAGGGCTGTGTTACTATTAATATAAACTCATTAACTAAGGGAAAATATACTTGTATCTACTTATAATTGAAGATTTCCAGGGACATACATAACAAGAAGGTTTTAATAGTTTAAGTCTGAGATGTCCCCAAAGGCACAAATGAAGGTCCCCAAATGCGGCAATGCTCAGAGGTAACTGGATCATGAGGGCTGTAAACGCATCAATGAATTATCTATGGGTAGCAGAATACTCATCTGAATTTCCTGGGGTGCATGTGTGTGGAAACTATAGAAGGCAGGACCTAATTGGAGGAAGGCTGTCACTGGAGTGCCTGCCCACTTGGAAGATGTATATAGCTTGGTCCTTTGTCAAGAAAGCTCTCTGCTTCCTGGCCATTATGAGCCGACCAACTATACTCCACTCGGCGCTTCTGTCCTATGCTCTGTGTTACCTCAGGCCTAAAAACTACACAACTAAGTGATCATGGACTGATAACGGTGAACCACAAGAATTCTTTTGCTTTAAGTTGTTTTTCTCAGGTATTTTTTTCCACTGACAGAAATACATGGATGACCCAGACAGGGACTATGTAGCCAAAAGTCACTTTATAGGGCCCAAAGCAACAAGATCAATAATACATAGCCAATTCACTCTTAACTAATACAACCAAAATGGTCAAGTTTACTCTTATTGTTTGTCTTTGGTTGTAGTCATCATCCACTTACTCTGAATAGATATGAGCAATGCCATGGAAAGAAGCATTTGTATCAAGGGTTTGATCTGGACAAAAACTTGAGGTTTTGTAACATTTATTTATAGCTTGGCTCCATTTTTATTTTACTGGACAGGTATTATATTTTGATAAATAATTTAAAGGCTTCAGATAGAGACTCTTAAAAGTAAGAAGCAAGCTCAGAAAGGTTAAGTAGACCAGGATTTAAGTTGTAACTGGGAACCGGCGGGGGCTTAGGCTCTATATTCTAGGAAATATGAGGTGGGGCTAACACAGTCTTTAAGGAAAGATGATTACATCAAGTAAGAGTTTCATTTATGTGTGTATTTTAGCATCTAATTCTGGAAATGAGTAACACACACACATGAAATATCTCTCAAATAGAAAACACTAACAAACAGTGGCCATCACTTCCTGAGACTACTTTGAATTACTGGAAGTTTTGTAAATAGTTCCAGAGAATTCTAGAGCTGGAATAAGTAAGGAAGGTGTTCTTGTTCCCATCTGGGGAAGAAAGACTTGCAGCATCTGACACATGGCCTGCTCCAGGATAGGCTGGATTGAAAGCTTTTACATTCATGAGCTCAGCTAAACCTAGTGGTAACTCACTGACTGCTGTGCCTCCATGACTTCGGCTGGGAAATGCTCACCCTGTGTAGGACCACACCACAGCTGCCACTGCTCTGCCTTCTCTTGTTACTGTTACCTAACAGTCTGCTTTAAATGGTTTATTCTTTTTCTTCTTACACGACTGTACAAGAAATGGAAATGGGGCTGTCTATGATGACTATGAAAGGATGCCTATGTGAAGATATTGCGAACTTATGCGGTTCATCAGCTGGCCCTTCTGCTCTGTGCAGGCAGTCTAGAGAGGGCCTCAAATCTGGTGTTTCTTTCCATCCCCCATATCCTGGTTTTAGTGCTGTGGACTGAACATGCTAGGCAAGTGCTTCACGGATGAGCTGTGTCTCCATCCCTTTCTGTCTCTTTCATGTTAATTTGGATGAGTTCTGGTTATGCAGATGCTTATTCCTCCACTCCATACTGTTTTACATGTAGTATTTTCCCTGCATTTCTGAAAGCATCTAAGGTTTGTGAGCCTGCAACTTAGTGGTAGTTGCAATCTTTAACTCCTTATGTTTTGAGTGTTTAATGTCTTGTGAGACTGCTGTGAAGAAGCTGTGAAGTGGAGAAGGTAATTTTGGGGAAGTGATATATTTCATATTTAATAAAATCAGCCTGGAATATCAGAGAGAGGAAACAGACTACAGTCAATTCTCACCCAGCCAACTTCTCAGAGTAAAAGCTATCTCTAAGAGTCCTAAGCCTGACTCGTTGCTTCTACAGAATACCTCAATGTCTGCCTATGTTTGCCTTAAATATCTTCTTCAACCAGTTGTTTTACTTCTGGGTTCAACTCTGCATCATAGTCCTAGAGTTAGGATTAAAGGTGTGAGCTACTACTGTTTGGTAGATAGGCCTTAAACTCACAGAAACACAGAAAGATCTCTGTCTCCTGAGTGATGAGATTAAAGGTGTAGGTCACCACTAGGTCTTTCCTGTGGTGGGATTATGGGTGTGAGTTGCCAACTGTCATTCATGTGCTGGTATTAAAGGTGTGAGTTACCACTCTCCACCCTTTTGGCTTGACTGTGGGTGAATCTGTTCTCTGATATTCCAGGCTGATTTTATTAAATATAGAATATGTCACCACATCCTGGACCTCATTTATGAGGAGGTGGATGTGAGCCAGGCCTCTGCACATTGAGCAGTGCACATCCTGGATCTCATTTATGAGGAGGTGGATGTGAACCGGGCCTCTGCATGATGAGCAGTGTACAGCTTGCAAATGGCGGCTCATGGCTTTGGAGTTGTACATCACACTGGTGTTACACAGAGAAACACTCTGTCCCACATGCAAAGTCCAAGGGTGCTGAGCATTTTCTCCAGTCTTTGGAAAATATGGGGACTCAGAATGATTGAGAAATCATGAACAGTTTGAAGACTGATCAATTCAATGGCTCACCATTGTGAAGCCACCTTCTGGGTCCCCTGCCTCTCAAACCACTGTCACAGGGTAAGCCCAGCTAGTCATGTCCCCAAAGTACCAAAATGACTGTCTTCACTGAAGCAGTTAAGAAACCTGAGTAGGGGATATTTTCAATACTGATGAGAAAAGCAATTTACACTTCTTAGAATCTCACTGCATTAATGGTGAGAATTGCTGGTTGCTTTGTTTTTTCTCCTAAGCAAGGGAGGTCCTGTGAATTCTTTCACTGTTTTATTCTCAGGGGAAATCTAATGATCCATTTGAAAGTGAGAAGGAATAGGAGTGATTCAAATC
Source organism: Sigmodon hispidus (assembly GCA_004025045.1). Lineage (NCBI taxonomy): Eukaryota > Metazoa > Chordata > Mammalia > Rodentia > Cricetidae > Sigmodon > Sigmodon hispidus. Next base: position 20,640 of record PVIH01000921.1, read on the forward strand.
CTACACAGAGGACTGCATCAGACTGAGGCTGAACTAGTCAAAACCTGATGTTTAAGTGAACTAGAAACTATGAGGCCTGGGCCCCAGGTGAGGCTCTGTTCCCTTAAAGAAGCACGTTCACTTTGTATTCATGGTTCTGAGGCTTCAAGTGGCTCACACAGAAACTGAGGATGCTATGAGCCAACATGTGGGTGATGTGGACATCAATGCGGCATGGTGCACATGCAACCTCTACCTTCTTCTTTGCCATTAAAAAAAATAAGTCAAAAAGCCTCCTGGAGCCATACAAACACACCAAGTAACTGTACCTCTTCAGGCAAGCTGACCACCAAGTCATCTTTAGTCTGTCCAACCAGAGCTTGCCAGAAGTATTCACTGCAGGCAGCCAGTACAGCCCGGTGGGCTCGGAACTCCTTCCTCTCCACAATCAGAGTCACGTCACAGAGAATGTCCTTTTTCCGTTGGTCATTGAGGCCGAGGAGGATGTTGGCACAGTGGACTGTGGACTCATACACATACATGGGGGAGTCAGGCTTCTCATCCACAGACATGCCGTTCAAACCCTGGAAGAAAGCAAGCCTGGGTCAGTACGCTACAAGTGACAGAGAAGGCAAGGAAGACCATGCCAGCTCCTCATTCTCCCAGCTAGGAGCCTGGAAGAGGGGAGCAGGATTGCTAAGAGCACAGTACTTCTGGGTTGGCATAACAAAGTCAGAAACATCTGGAAGACTGCAACCTATTGCTTCCCTTCCACCCACTGCATCTCGTTATCCTGCATCTTTTAATGGAACACCTTAAAACTGGGTTGTCTTGATGTCATTAGGAGGCAAAGTGGAACTTGTATGTATAGTCTAATTACTAACCGAGATTTGTGTTAAAAAGGAACAAATCGTTTTTGAAGTATTTGAAATGCGTTTTGATGAAATACATGCAAGCTCCTAATTTAGAATCTGGCAAAGAGGTAAAGTAGACTAAATATTAAACCATGAGATATGATTTAAGGAATGCATGAAACTATTTGTGCACTAAAATGTAGGCTTAGTCTGCCATTCCATTCATCCTCTACCCTTCATGGCAGAGTGTGAACAATACAACATGTCATTCCTGTCCCAGTTATGGAAAAATGCTGTCATGACCTAGGAGGACCCAATGAACATCTTTAAGAAAACAATACTGCAATAGAAACCATGAAAAAAAGATACGTTCAAAGTAAGATTTATAAAGATTCCTTTGCTTTCAAAAGGACCCTGGGAGTCATTTTGAAATGCACTGCCCACAAAGGTGGAGTCAAAGGTTAGGTTTTCAACAATGCTTATTACCAGCATAAATCCCAGTAACAAGTCCTTCTTCTGTCTTTATTTTCACTTTTGAAAATAGCTTTAGTATATGATGCTGCAATATTTGGAGTATGCAATTACCATTTGACACGTGCATGCAACAGGGAAGCCATGAACACAAGAAGACAAACCGCCATCACTCAATGCAGCCACACTGCTGTACCCTTCCACCTCTCAGCAGCTCTGCAACTACTGCTCGGAATAATTACTGTGTCTTGTACTCATGCTGTTGGATATTTCAAAGGTTTGTTCCTCCTTACATTCTATTGGTAAGAATGTAAACTAGTGCAGCCATTGTGGGAACCAGGGCTGAGCTGTGTCAAAAAGCTGAAACTGGACTACTCATATGGTACAAAGTATAACTTGTAGGTATCCACCTAAAGGAGTTTAAGTTGGCAAGCTTCAGAGATGCTTGTACATCTGTAGTTACTGCAGCATGATTAAAAGAGTCAGGAAATGGAAAGAGACAGCCTTGATGCCAATAGACAGACTAATGAATATTAAAAAATTTGGTGCACATACATAATAGAGTTTTATTCAGCTTTAAAGAAAAATGTCATATTATTAGCTGAAAAATGTGCGGAACTGGAAAATGAAATTAGCTAGACATAGAAAGACACTGGTTGCATGTTTTCTCTTACATGCAAAATCCAGGTTTAAATAAGAAATTATAAGGGTGGTTGTATGTGTGTGTGTGTGTGTGTGTGTGTGTGTTTGTGTGTTTGTTTCCCTTCTTTGGATTTTTCTTTTATGGGATTATCTACTTTGTGGTTTCATAGGTGTATCTAGTTTCCTTAGGCTGGAGTTTTCCCTCTAGTGATTTCTATAGGGCAGGACTTATGGATAGGTAATGTTTAAATCTGGCTTTGTCGTGAAATGTCTTGTTTACTCCATCTATGGTGACTGATAGTTTTGCTGAGTAATCTGAGCTGGCAGTCATGTTTTTTAGAGTCTGTATAACATCTGACCAGGACCTTCTGGCTTTTGTTGCTTCAAATGAGTAATCTGGTGTTATTTCTGCCTCTATAGGTAATTTCGTCTTTTCCCTTTGAAGCTCTTAGTATTCTTTATTATGTATTAGGTTTACTAGCTTGGTTATTATGTGGCGAACAGACATTTTTGGGGGTCTAGTCTATTTGGTATTCTGCAAACTTCTTGTATTTTTATAGGTATTTCCTCCTTTAGGTTGGAGAAGTTTTCTTCTATAGTTTTGTTGAATATATTTTCTGTGGATGGATCTGGAGAGTATCATTCTGAGTGAGGTGACACAGGCCCAGACATGGTATGTACTTACTCATAAGTGAATTTTAGACATTAAGTAGAGAATATCCAGGCTGCAAACCACAACCCCCGAACAGCTTGGGATCAGAAGGAACTTAAGAGAGACATTCAGAGATTCCCCCTGGGAAGGGGAAATAGAGAAGATCTTCTGAGTAAATTGGAATCATAATGGGGAGCGAGTAAGGACATGTGGGAACAAATCATGAGAGGAGATGGTTGAGTGTGTGGAGCAGCAGAGAGGGAGAAAAAAAGAAATGGATATCTTGATAGAGGAAGCCACTGAGCGTTAGAAAGAAACCTAGTGCTAAGGAAACCTCCAAGAACCCACAATATGTCCCTGGTAGGCTTGGAGAGATGGCTCAGAGGTCAAGAGCACTGACTGCTTTTCCAGAGGTTCTGAGTTCAATTCCTAGCAACCACATGGTGCCTCACAACCATCTATAATGACATCTTGTGCCCTCTTCTGTACACTGTGTATATAATAAATAAATCTTTTTTTTTTTAAAGATGTCCTTGGCTAGGACATCAAGCAATAGTGGAGAGGGTGCCTAAACAGGGTTTCCCCTGTAATCAAATAAATGACCACCCTAAATGTTATCATAGAATCTTCATCCAGCAATGGATAGAGGCAGAAGCAGAGATCTATAGCTAAACACCAGGTCAAGATTTCAGTCCAGCTGAAGAGAGAGAGAAAAGAGAGAAGAGAGCAGATGAGCAAAGGGATCAGGATCATGAGGAGGAGATCCACAGAGATGGCTGACCAGAGCTATTGGGAGCTCACTGACTCTGAAACAATTGCTGAGAAACCTTCAGGGAAAGGAACTAAGCTCTCCAAAGATAGACGACTGTCAAATGATGTGGGCAGTTTGTGGAGCCTCTTGCAGTAGGATCAGACTATGTTCGTGTGCATGAACTGACATCTTAGAGCCCATTCCCTACAGAGGAACAGCTAACTCAGCCTTAATACTGGGATGAGGGACCGGTTGCATCTTAATTGGATATGCTATACTGAAGTGACCCACCTTGGGACTCCTTGCCCGCCTTGGGGAATGGACGGGGGGATGGGGGAGGGGGTTGGGGGAGGTTGAGGGAGGATTGCAGGGACTGTGAGGAGGGAAGGGAGGGGGAGCAGTGGTAGATACGGAAAGAACCTTTTTAGATTAAAAAAAAGCAATTAGGAGTCTATATTAAAAGGAGAGAAAATAATAGAGGAAGATAAAATATCTTATTTTCTTTCATATGTAGAATCTAGAATCACACACGCGCACACACACACACCAGCAAGTGGTGAGACGTGGTGTGAGGGTAGAGGGACCAAACATGAGGAAAGTCTATGTATGATCTCTGTCTATGAAAATTCCATCATGTTTGGGAGGGAGGTTCAAGTGAGAGCAATGGGAGAGCAGGGCAGAGGAGGCAGGAATAGCTAAGACTAGCTAAAGGTTATATGGAAAGCTACTATTTTATAAGCTTCTTAAATATATAAATGCATAAACATCTTTAACTGGAGGTACCCCATATAGGAGACTATGCTCCTCCCTTAAAGAAGCCTTTAAGATGCCAAATAAAAATCCCAGTTTCGGATATGGGATTCCTCCCCTCAAGATGTTGGCTAGAGGTGTGCCAATCATCCCTAAAACAAGTCTTGACTGTTCACCAGAACTTGCTGGTAAAACTTTATTGTTGAAGATACCACCCACATTTGTCACAGGACATGACAAAATCAAGGGGGCATTGACCAGGAAGTTTTTTCCCAGCGATGGCTTTCATAGTACTGGAAGGTGCTAGGTAGGCTGTTGGGAGAAAATGTCATCAACAGTTTATGAACCCTGCAAGTTACAATAACAACTTGCTTGGCAAGACACTTCCATGGTGCAACAGAAGCACAAGTATTATGGGAGTAGCCAACTGCTTTGTGATTGAATTTAAGGCTTTTTGTTCAGGAGGAAACAAATGCCTGGTACTGTAAATATGGCCAAGAACCTATGGTTAGAGAACTCCTAGGTCCCAGAGATGAATCTGCTACTATTATCCTGCTAAATGGACTGCCCCTAAATCCTTGTTTCTTCCCATAGATTTAGTGAGTGAAGTTCTCAAGCCTCACCAGAGAAGTTTCTTGGTGCAGTGAATGGTGGCTAAATGCAGAAATGTGCAGGGGGCCAAGGTACAGAGAACAAGTCATGGGCTATCTGAACAAAGGAGATAGCTGTGTTAACCCTCTGAGAGGCTCAGGGATGAAGAGGGGCAGAAAGGTTCTAAGAAGCTGGAGAGAATCAGAGCAAACTGTTTTTGCAGGACTTGATAAGGCTGATACACTCATGAACCCAGAGCAGCAGCGGCTGTCTGCACAAGAGCAAGCCAGTTAACATTCCAGCATACAGAGAAGGTTCAGGAGCCCCCACCCATAAATGGGGAGCTGTGGGCAGCTGATCACTTCGTGGGTAGGGAAAGTCAGTTTTCTTTAAGTGTGTGGCCTCTGGTAAGTCCGGTAGATAGTCTCACATCATGAATAAATGGGCTGTATAAACTGAATTTGATAGGCTAGTTGGGGGGGGGGCAAAAATGGTTTGGGAGGTAAAAAGGTAGAAATGAACTTGGGAAGAGTTAGGGGAAAGAGTGGGGATGAGTATGATAAAAATACACTGTATAAAATGATCAACTAATTAAAATATTAAAAAGTAAATGCCAGAGGCAAAATCTATTATTTTGTATGCCAACTAAAAATTAATAAGAAGTTTGTTATAATTATTGCTGAATTTTGTTTACTACATGGATGTAGTATAAGCTTCAAGCCATTTACATCTGCTGATGGGGTATCTGGATGGTTTCCAGTTTGGGGCACTATAACTGAAGCTGCTGGGAACATCAGTGCTTCGGCCGCCGGACAGACAGGTATTTGACTTTCTCCTGGGAAGGATCCATGGGGGTGGGTGGATGGGTCATAGGGCATGTGTAAGTGTAAGTTTTTAAGACATTGTTCTCTCTTACTCTTTCCTAGGAGCATATGAGCACTGGTTTTTGACATCCTTGCCAACATTTGGTATGGCCAATCTCTGTAACTGGGCATCTCGGAGCTGCCCTGAGATAACGCCCTGTGGTTTGGATTTGACCCTGTAATGGCTGAAGATGCTGAGCACTTTCAAATATTTATCACTGCCTATTCAGATACTTTGCCTGTTTGTTTTTTAATTTAATTCTTGAGGTAGGTCTTGCTTTAGCCCAGGCTAGCTTTCAACTATGGATCCTTTTCCCTTGGCCCTATGAATGCTGGGAATATCTATGACGTCATGCTAGATGCTTCCCATTTTAAATCAGGCTGTCTCTTTCTTACTATGGACTCTTCAGAGTTCTTATTGCTCTCAACCGTCTTTTATGTGACAGGTTAATGTTTTCCTCCCGTTGTTCATTGCTTGCCTTCTTCTCTTAATATTTATTCTTAAGGTTCTTCACTTGATAAAACCCAATTATGTAACTTTTAAGAAATATATTGTGCATCTAGTATCAATTCTGAAATAAATTTTTAGTGCTGTATGAGTATTAATATATTTTCACAGTTTATACCTAAGCATTCAAACATCATTTTAAAGTACCAACTGTTGATTTTTCATTGCTAAATATACAATTTTTTTTCCAGTGCTGGAGATCAAACTCAGGGCCTCTTGCTAGAATTCTAGGCAAATATTCTACAACCAAGCTACATTGATAGCCCCAAGAAATGATTTTGTGTATTGATCCCGTCTAAATTGCTCATTAGTTCTCATAGCCCTTTCCTGAAGCTCCTAGAACATTTCTACAGTGAAGATAATGCTGTCTGTAAATAAAAACAATAACTCCTTTTTAATCTGGGTTATTTGTGTATTTTTGTTCCTGACCATGTTACCATGTAACACTGAGCAGAGGTGATGCCTTGCTGATGTGAACGGGAAATATTTCACCAGGATGCAAGATGTTAGCAGCAGGTGTCTCACAGATGCTCTTGCGGTGGTGAATAGACAGGTTTCTTTCCTGTCCATTCTTTTCACTTGCATTGCTTCAAATAAGAACCTTCCCTCAGAATCCCAGCCCTGGGCAACCTGAGGACACCACAAATGTGAGGCTAGCCTAGGCCACACAGCAAGAGAGAGAGGAGGAGAGAGGGGAGGGGGGAGGGCAGGGGAAGAGAGGGGAGGCAGTGTTCAGTACCCCTCTCTGTATCATGCATTTCTCTGTGGAACAATGTGACTGGAACACTGTCATTGTCTCCTTCCAGCCTTTTGGGTCTATGGATGTGGAGCTTTCATATCTGAAGATACTTCAGCCATCATTTTCTCAAGTGTTTTTGCCAAATATTTTTGCTGTCTTTTTCTCTTACTCTTAAGATGGTTCAAGACTGGCCAGGTAGAAATTGTCTACCAGTTCAGAAGTGCCCTGCTCATTTAAAGAGGTTTCCTTCTTTTTCCTCTTCGTCTTACATTCCAGCCTGGATGGTCTCCATCTCAGTAGTCTTTTCTTCTGCAATGGCCATTCTGTCATTTACCTTTATCGAAGGTAAAGCAATTTTTATCTCACTACTGTGACCTTACATACTGATGGAGAAGTCTCACATGGGTCTTCCATGCCTCTACTTAAGATTTTTAAATCTTCTTTCTGAATAAAATCACAATCACTATTACAAGGTGTTGGGCATCTGTACTGTTGCTGTCTCACATCCTTGTTTCTTTGCATTGTTGAACAAACTTGATTGCATGCCAGACATTGTCATTTAAATCTTGGACTCACTTTTGTTGCCGATGGATATTTTGCATTATGATATATAATTCTGAGCTTTGTTGCAAGACAAAGATAAGGTTCTTGGGAGCAGTTTGAATCTTCTGAGTTTTGCATTTGAGGTTGTGTGAAAAAGCATTTAGTCTGGGTCTCTTTATTCCCCACTATGAATTCATGACACCTGTGAGCACTGTACCCTGTGTCTGCTTAAATCTGGGTCTTCTGGTCTGGCTATGAAGGACAGGCATCAGTCCTAGACTTTCTGAACTCGTGTTCTGCGCAAGGCTTTCCTGATGTTTGAGATGTCTCTGCATCCCGGGCACCGGGATTACAGGCCTGTGTCATTGCCTTTTTTGGTAGTTAAGTCTCTTCCATTTTCCAGGCTTTTGCTCCTTCTGCTTTAACCTGCTTGGATCACAGGGGTGCTGCAATACCATGCCTAATTTATCATGGCGCAGGGAAGCAAACAGTGCTTTCTGCATTCGAAATAAGAACTTTACCAACTGGACCAAATCTTCAGTCCATCACGGAGCTTTGTAGCATAGGTTCCGCAGATCAAACTCCAACCCTACGCTTGCAGGGTAAGCACTTTATGAACTGAGCTGTTTGCCCAGCCGTTTAGTGCATTGAGAAGCATTATTTCATGTATTTTGCTTTTAATAATAGTTCTTCAGATTGTTGCTCAATTGTGACTAGAAGAAAAAAAATCCTGGATTTATTTTTAGGATTGTTCTACACATGTGTTTATGGTGTGTATACATGTGCATACATGTGGAGAGCAGAGGACAACGAACAGATATTTGTCCTCTCCCTTTATCGTGGGCTCTGGGATCAAACCTGGTGCTTGCCTTTACACCCCCCACCCCAGCCATCTCAGTGGCACTCTGGATTTATTAGTTATAATTTCTCTAGTATTTTATAAGCAATAACTTATCACATTGCTAACAATACAGCATGAACTACACTCCACTACAAATGGTGCTTTTACAAAAAGTCTTTGTGAGGAAAGCATATTAATTCTTTGGCATTTAAATAAAAAACGAAGTATTTGTAAAGTTGCTTATTCACATTCAATTAAAAATGAATTCAGAAGAATAACACTGTAACTGACGCAAGTCAGCTAAATCATTCCTAAGGCATGGAATAAAACTAAGGTTTCTGGTGTCTGTTTAACACTAGGAAATTGCAGGTAAATTCTTCACTCTCTAGTAAAAAACACTGTTTTCTACTGCCTCTCTTTTAAAAAGATTTATGTTATTTTTAATTATGTGTATATGACTTCATGTGGTGTCCTGGCTAGTTTATGTAAACTTGACACGAGCTAAAGTCTTTTGAAAGGGGGAGGTTACTTCAATTGAGAAAATACTTCAATAAGAGCCAGCTGTAGGCATTTTCTTAATAGTGATCAGTGGGGGAGGGCCCAGCTCATTGCAGGCAGGTGGTTCTATAAGAAAGCGGGCTGAGGAAGCCATGAGGAACAAGCCAGTAATCGGCTCCAGACTCCAGGTACCAGTTCTGTCTGAGTTCTTGTGCTGGCTTCCTTGGTAATTGCTTTTTGATTATGATGTTTCATCACCGCAATATAAACCCCAAGTAAGACATGTGGGTTTATGAACATAAGTGCAGGTACCAAAGACACAAGCAGAGGAGATTGGGTCTCCTGGAGCTAAAGTAACAGGCAGTTATGAACCACTGACGTGGGTGTTGGGAACCGAACTCAGGTCCTCTGCAAGAGTAGCCAGTGCTCTTAGCCTCTGAGCCCCCTCTCCGGCCTCTCTATTGTCTTCTAATTAATTAGCCTTTATTTCCTTGGAATGTTTACAGGATTTTCTTATCTACCACATCAAGTCTCAATCTTTATTTCTTTTCTCCATTTTCAAATAATTACCCTTGGTCCTATCACATCCAGTTTTTTTTTCCTTTCTGCTAGTCTACAAAAGGTACCAAGTATAAAAATTATAACAGGTTATATGTAGGAGGCAACACTCAAAGCCTGGTTGAGCAACTGATGTTCTAAAAAATAGGTGACAGACTAAATTCACCAAAAGGGGACTCATAAAAGGACCTCATTTACTTATGGGTCATCTATAGCAATTTACTTATGCAATCTATAGCACTGTAACTATATCGAGACAAAAGCTTGCTATGCAGAATACAAAGCCATAAACTGAGTGAAATATGAATGGAAGAAAATACAGAGAGCAAGGGAAGTGAGATGCAGTAGAAAAGGCCGTGGCCTCTGCTTCAGCTATGGCCTTGACCCGCTCCATGAACACGGACAAACTGCTTCTCTTTTCCAGGTTTAAAAAAAAGGAAACCGGGGCTGGAGAGATGGCTCAGTGGTTAGGAGCACTGACCGTTCTTCCAGAAGACGAGGGTTCAATTCCCAGCAACAACATGGCAGCTCACAACTGTCTGTAGTTCCAGTTCCCAGTTTCAGGCAAAAAACCAAGGAAGGTAAGTAAGTAAGTAAATAAAGTATACCAAACCATTGACTACAAGTTCAGCTGTAATCTTTCAGACCCCAAATCTTATGGCAGTTCAGGAAGCTATAAGAGAAAGCGATTCAAGTCTGGTTCTCAACCTGTGGGTCATGATCCCTTTGCCAACTACCTCCAAAAATCTTTTCATAATAGTGGCTAAAATACATTTATAAAGTAGCAACAAAATTAATTTTATGGTTGGGGTCACCACAATAGGAGAAACTGTGTTTTAACATTGGGGAGGTTGAGGACTACTGCCCTAAGTGATGGTAGGGTGGGCTATTTATTACCTTTTCGTTGAGAAACTATCTTTCTTTGGCCCTTTAAAGACAATTTTTGAATACAATTTTATTGTAGAAGCTGCATCAAATAAAAACTTGTCTCTGAAGAGTTAGTTGTAGGAAATGAGGTAGACAATGTGCAAAGATTTCTGATGTGAGGGGGAAGCAGGATTCCAGTACCCAGCTTTGCAGATCCCAGTTAAGAAGATCTGCCAGGAAGCACTAATGATATTCCTAGGGAAGGCAACAATGCTCCTGAAGTCAAGTTTCTTTTAGAAACTGGAAACTCAAGTGCAGAGGACACATGGGGGCATCATGGAGAAGTGATGCTGTCAGTGGCTTCAGCCTTTAGCCTGGTCTGGGAATGTCACCTGAGCAAGCAAACATGAACTAAAGAATAGGTCACTGGGGACATTCACATCCAACTGGGAAGCTGTAACCTTGAATAGTGGCAAAACATGGCAGAGGGTTAATTATCATATTCCAGGATACAAGCCAGGCTGGGCTACCTCACAGGAGGGTCTTGGGGACCCAACCTTTTCCTAAGAAAGGAAAGAGGATATAAACATATATGGAGTCCCAGCTGACAAAGTAGGCTATAAAAGTCACATTAACATGGATATCTACTCTTCTGTCTAAATCAAATTTCAATGACATTTAAACAATATTAATGCTGTCCTTCAAACAGTATAAGCTAAATTGAAATCTATTTTGGAGTGATGATGGGGAATTGAATCCCATCCACATGTTTGAGGTCTGAGTTAGTGTTTCTGTTGCTATGATACAACATCATGACCAAAAGCAACTTGAAGAGGTGAAGGCTTATTTCACTTATATTTCTATATCACAGTCTAGCACTGAGGGAGCTATGGTGGAACCCTGCTTACTGCTTTGTTTCTTGTGGCTTGCTCAGCCTGCTTTCTTAACCACACAGGGGTGTCTATCCCTGTGGGATGGCTCACCCATGTCAATCATCAATGAAGAAAATGTCTCCTAGGCTTGTTCCCAGGGCAGTCTGACCGGGGAGGGGGGGAACACTTTCTCAACTGAGGTTTTTTTTTTTTTTTCCTTCTAGCCTGTGTCAAATGGGCATGAAAATCAGCAAACACTGGAGTTCATTATCATGAAATGGTTGCTGGACTTTTATCTGGTGATTTTCTGGATGTTGTTACCTGACTCTTGGATAATTCTTTCTGCTATAGTTGCCCCATTGTCTTCCTCTTATTCTTACCTCTCTGCTGACTCTTCTGCTCCCCGAGTCTCTCTAAGTATGATGGAACACACTGTTCATTCCGCATCATCATGTTTTCTGTGAATGCTGATCTGACTTTGGCTCTGTCTGAGGCGGCGGCGGCACTGTGCACTGGTTTTCTGTTTCCCCTCGTTCCTAATGTTAATTAAGCAACACTTGCCGCCTAATGCAGCAAATCAGCAGGGATCGCAGGATCTAAGAATGAAATACTTCGCAGTGTGGGGAGCAAGGAACCCAGAATAGCATGCAGGAGTCTCACAGCTAGTCTTTCCTCTAAGCAGTAGACAATGTGTTAAAGTATGTAGACATTAGCTGAAGTCAGATTGTGAGAAAGCCTTCCAAAGGTTCTGATTTGGGTTTTGGCTGGATCTCATTCTTTTTGCATGCCAAAAAACCCCAGCTGCACATGTGCATAACACACACATCCCAGCCATTTCCTCATATGGTTCAACGGGAAAAGTTAATTACTACTGTATTATTGTAGCGTGTTCATCCCCTCAAAAGAAGCTACATGGGCTGCAACTCTTACCAGTCAAATATGCAATATTAATGAATGCAGACTCTTCTAACTTATCCACTCTTCATTCATTACCAGATCATATGCAGATACTAAAAGTGTCTAACAGCTCTAGCGTTAAAAGTATAATTCACCAAGTTAAAAAAAATCCACAGTGGGAAATCTGAAAAGCTGCAATTCACAAAAAAAGTAGAACATTAAATTTTACAGACAACCTGTCATGTCTAGAATGCTTGAGATTTAGAAAAAAAAATGAATATGCCTTGTGGGTGAAGAAAAGGAGTAAATTATAAACCATTTCACGTGGTGCTCCCCCATTCCTCCCAGAAACAGTGCATTAAGTAACTACTTCTATAAATCAAACACTAAATTATTTAGTAATTGCTGAGTGAATTTCTGCTTTTATCAGGCATTTAAAAAGTTATTTACTGTAAATCTGTAAGGGTTACTTTTTAGAGGAGAAAGTAAATCTTTAGAGATTCTCAAGTGCACAGCTATTGAAGTGGCTTTGGCTTTGGATTGAAATACTTTCTAAATACATCAAACTTCCTACTGGAACTAGAAAGCAGTGGATTTCAGTGTTTCCTAATGGGTAAGTGAGTGCTTGTCCCTTAACGTCACTAATGCCTCAATAACTAAGGGGAGGCCTCGGTGGAACAGGTAGAATGTTCTCTCTGCTTTATTTACCCAGACTCTCCATTAGCAGTCTTCTGCTTAGAGCCAAGGGGACTGACATTGAAGGCTCTTGTTCAGACTGAAGACCTTACAATTGCATCACTGAGTCCTTAGCAGTTCTCAATGGTTTCCCTAGTTCAGCACAAATGTCCATTTGCCTTGACCTTTCAGGATGAAGATCAATTTGCTAACACCTTTGTGACAATAGCTTTGCTGCACGGTTGAAAAAACTCACCCAGATTTGTACAGGGAGCAATCATGAGAGACTGTGTAACTCTGGGGATAGTTTCATTTGTTCTTTTACACAGATCAAAACCCAAAATATTCTAAACTTCAAAGTATCCAATAAGAACATAGTGACATGACTAACTTTTCCCATTTAAATAAAATCTGAGTGAGGAGCCAGGGCCTTCCCCAAAGGCTGACCTGGAAAGTACATTACAATGCTTGAGGCAGACTGTGTGGATCCATCTAAAAGCAACACAGAATTAAAGATAACACATATGCATCTGTGTGAAAAAAAGTAGAAAAATCTGACAATATTAAGTTTGTGATGCTGTGAGGCAATAGGAATTCTTGTTTGCTGATTGTTAGTTTTTAATAGCTCCAAAACAACCTGCAGTCTTCAGTGAAGTTGATGATCAGCATGGATTATGACCCATAATTCCATTTCAAGGTTACAGTGTGGGGAGTTCCTAAATAAACCATGCTTTAAGAGCATTCACAGGAGTGTTATTTATAATAATCCTCTAGTAGAAAAAAAATAATGTCTGTCAGTAACACTGACTTATATGGTATTTATAACATTTATATCATGGAATAATACAGCAAATTAGAGCCACGTGTAGCATGCAGATTGATGTCACAAACCTAACGGTGAATGGTAGCCTACAGACACAATATAAAAATCATAATATGCATCCCAATTCTATTATTATGTTAAAAATGGACAAATCTTAAATGCCTAATGATATATAGTATTGTGGAATAAACTATTTTCCCAACAAAGTCCTATATTGAAGCCCTAACGCCCAGCATGATGATGATGTGGGAGGTAGGGCTTTGGGAGATAATTAGACCATGTGATGGCAGAGTCTTCATGACCAGGGTTAGCTCCAGTACTAGGGGACCCTCATTCTCTTCCTACCATATAAGGACACAATCAGTTGATGGCCTTTTAAAGCAGCAAGAGCCCCTACAAGAACCTGAGCTGCTGGTACCCTTGCTCCAAATTTCCAACCTGCACAGGGAAATAAATGCTTGTAATTTGAGCCAGCTAGCATGGAAGTTACATATTTGTTTTTGTATCCACAATCCATTTTACAAAACAAAGTGCCCCTGAAACTAGAAGGGCACAGGCTCCTGAGGCTCTGTCCCATTCATAAACTATTTTCAGAGATCCTATGCTTTCCTTTCTCACAAAAGCCAAGCTGCTTTGCGCACCTCTGTTTTCTTATTTGTAACACGAAAAACAAGTGAAACAAAGTATTCCTAGTTCTGTTTTCTGTGTTTCTATAAAATCACAAGAGCTTTGGGGAAGTCTTGAAATCTAAGCATTTCTAACGGCAGCTCCTAAAAGGAAGTTAGATATGCTGGAAACAATGTAACTGGTTGGATGAAAAAAGCCAGTCTAATACTCTGAGGGAGATGTCAGTGAAAGCCCTTCTCTGGGACTATGTGAACCTTCCTGTCTACTAACAAGTCAGTCCAAAGAAAAGATGATTCAGAAGCCAATGCCCCATCCAGAGAATTTTGCTTTCTTCCTGCCTCTAGGAGGCAGGACTTGACTCTGGTAGCATCTAAGAGGGTGTTGGTCCTCTCCTCCTGCATCTCTGCCCAGTTTTCTCGGGTGAGACCACACTGTTTAGGAAGCCAGGGAGAAGGCCACAGCTTGAACTGAACAGTATAAAGGGACATAAACCATTCCTGTCATGAATGCGGCATTGAAGCTGCCACGTGAAAGGGTCTTTATGCCAGGCAGTCCAGCATGAGTGCTCACTGTCAGTGGTGACCAGACAATGATGCGGGTGTGGGTAAGAGACCACAGAGAGAGAAGCGTGTACCTGGGAAGGGACAGAGAGGTCAGGCAGCTGGAGAGCCGTCTAGCATGGAAATATTCTTCCCTTTGACACTTTTCTTTCTTTTCTTTCTGTTCTTTTGTGGCAGTTTTCCCGTCTAAGGGTGCAGGTGACATTCCTATCTAGTGTCCTGGGTCAGGCCATTTTCTAAGATTGGCCAGTTTTCCGAACTGTTACAGTGTCACTCTGCTGTGTTCTCCATTTCTAGTCATTCCTCATCCATCAATTTCTGCTTCCCATTAGTGTCTGCCTCTTAAAGGACAGAGAAATGTCATCTGTTTTCTACATGTTTCTTTATCAGGGCATCTGTGTGAAATATTCTTTCTCAATGTCCCCTTCTACTCGGTAGGATATTCCCCTAGAGCTTCGCACTGTTAACGTGAGAAGAATCTGTGAATAGTGATTAGGAAGCTAAATGAGGGTGGTGGAGCCTGTTTACTTCATTAAGGTTCCTTTAGGGAAAATTTGAGGATGGGAAACTGAGAGATAAGGGTTAATACTAAGAGAATAAAAGAGTCATTTGACTCAGAGCAATCTTCAGCCTGCCTGGATTCTATCAGACACCCTTCTCCATGGGGAAATCATTACAGAGAAACGACATGCAAAGTGCACCATAAAGCGTCTGAGTCAAACCAGAGGAGGATGACTCAACGGATCACTTTACATTTTAATAGAAGGCGCTGCAGATCTGTACTGAATGCTCAGTTCAACAGGGGCTCGCTTCTCCTCCCCCCAAAAAATGTCTTCATCGGGTGGGAGGGGAGTTCCCAGAACCTAGCAGAAATTATTCTGTCTCAAAAAAGAACCGAGTCAAAAAAACTCACAACAGAATCAAAGGTGAAGAAAAGACAACAGATAGTCAAATGTGGAAAAGGGGGACGGCAAGCCTGCCTAATTCTAGCTTCATCATGACTGTCGGCACTGAGGCAGAGCTGGGGAAATGGAACCCAGTTGTAAGTGGGGAGCCAGACAAGGAAGAAGAAGAAGAAGAAGAAGAAGAAGAAGAAGAAGAAGAAGAAGAAGAAGAAGAAGAAGAAGAAGAAGAAGAAGAAGAAGAAGAAGAAGAGAGAAAATGAGGAGGAGAGAACAGGATAGAGACAAGAACAGAACAGCAAAAGGCTATAACTAAAAATATTTTTATTTTTATTGAGTCAGTTTCAAGTGATTTACTATGATAATTAACACAGAAAAATTGAGCCACCAGCCCAGTGACAATGCTAGACTGGACTTTGCATTGAATTCCAGAAGCAGTATTAAGAAATGTAATGGTGGCTAGCACAGATTAGTTATTGTCTGTAGATGCGAAGATGTGGAACGTACCAAAGGTAGATTCAACTGACCATGATTAGGATGCTAGAGACTGTATCACTGAAACTAAGTCCTTCTTGGTGTGCAGGACCACTCCTAGACACACAGAAAGCAGCAAGGTCTGCCTGTATGTAAGGAGTATCCAGAGCTAGGTGACTGTTCACTCCTGGGTTTCTACTGATGCTCTTACAGGTTCCTGAGAGAGCACACAGCTTACAGGGCAGAAGGAACAGAGCCACAGTTTCAAAGGCTGCAGAAATACAGCCTTTTCAGAGAACGTTCTTTATATTTTTGTCCTGATGTTATTCATCAATATTATTAGTGTGCATGAAATGTGAATGCGTGTGTGTCTGAGTGTGTGTGTGTGTGTCTGTGTCTGAGTGTGTGTGTGTCTGAGTGTGTGTGTGTGTGTCTGTGTCTGAGTGTGTGTGTCTGAGTGTGTGTGTGTGTGTGTGTGTGTCTGAGTGTGTGTGTGTGTGTGTGTGTGTGTGTGTGTGTGTGTCTGAGTGTGTGTGTGTGTGTCTGTGTCTGAGTGTATGGGTGTTTATGTCTGAGTGTATGGGTGTTTGTGTCTGAGTGTGCGGGTGTTCGTGTCTGAGTGTGTGTATGTATGTGTGTTTGAGTGTATGTGTGTGTGTGTCTGAGTGTATATGTGTTTGTGTCTGAGTGTGTGTGTACACCACAGTAGGCATGTAGAAGTCAACAGATGACCTTCAAGAATCAGTTCTCTCCTTCCTTTGTGGGATCTGGGGATTTAACTCAGATCCTCAGGCTTTGCATGACAAGCACCTTCACCTGCCAAATTGTTCCTCCTCTGGCCCAGGAAGAGGTAGGTTCTGAAGAACAGAGAACTTGCTTTTTTAGGGGGTCTTGTGGACACATTTCACTCTGAAACACTGTCTTCTCTGCAGGAATGCAAGCACAGTGGAGGTGGCTCAGGTGACATGACTCCCCTGGTAACTAGGGAAATAAACACGCAGTGCGCCAAATCTGGCAGCATCTGAGCAAAGCTCATTCAGGTGGTACTCTGAGAAAGGTTGGTGGGTTGCTACTGGAGTCTCTCTCCTTTTTCTGTTCCACTTAAAACTGACTAAACTCCCCAGGTAAAGATGGTCAGCAGTTTGTTAAATCTCACATCAGGTACACAAATTTGGACCATCTGCCACCGTCCAGGTCAAATGGAGGTGGGAGACTGACACAGGTCAAAGTCTCCCCAGAGACATGTGGAAAGCGCAGAGGTCAGCAAAGCGGGCTAGGGGGAACCAGAGTGTGCGTGGAGCTTCCCAGGTGGCTGTCTACCCTTGACCACTTATTAAAGTGTGGCTATTATTATCAAAAGGAAAACAGATGCTTCATGATCCAGAATATGCTGTTAGAACATACACTGCCATACCACACCACTCATACATGTTTACTTTACAAACTATCTTCTGGATAAAGCAAAATGTGTCAAAAAAAACATTGAAAAATATTTATTTTTATTTATGTATGCGTGTGATTGCCTGTATGAATTTATGTGCACCATGTGCATAAAGGTACCTTTGGAGACAAAAGAGACCACAGGTCCCCTTGGAACTGGAGTTACGGTCAGTTGGGAGCCATCTGATGTGGGTACTGGGAGTCCTACCCAAGTTTCTCTGCAAGAGTGGTGACTGCTCTTAGCCAGTGAGTCCTATTTCTAGCTCTATTTTCTTACTCTTTACGGAACGTCAAAATTGATACTGTTATAGGGGTATTGCCTAAATGGTCAGGAATGCATACCTCAAAGCCATTTTGGTGTGCCAGGGGTAAAAGGTGGCTTAGCCTCTTGAATCCACACAGCACCCATTTCCCATTTCTCCTTCCTTCCCTACACAGAGGGCTACCATTTAATTCCTGCTTGCCTGCTTCCTGGATGACAGCTGTGGGCACATTAATTAGCTTCTGTAACTCTTGATCTTTCCATCTACAGAATAAGACTATCTGGGATGAAAGCAGCAGAGTATTTAGGATGTTATTTTTGTAGTAAGTGTTCCACAAATAATAACCTTCTATTTATTTATTTATTTTTTGTTTGTGGTGCTGGAATCAGATGCAAGGCTCTTACTAGGCAACTACCCCATCATTGAGCTACATCCTCAGCCCCAAATGACCGTCACATGAAACAACTATTTGCACATTATATAAGTTTGTAATTTTGTACATACAAGAATTCCTCATGTGGAGGTAAACGGGAATGGTTGAAGGATGGTGCTTGTTTTCATTTGCGCACATTTTCTTTATAAGTTGGGTAAAAGGCCAATTTTCTTAATTTCCATCTGTAAGGATGGGACAAAGAGCGGGCTCTCATGCTTCTTGGCAGCTTTGGCCATGACATCACCATAGCCTGCTTTCCACAATGTCCCCCGGGGACCATGAAGGTCACAGAAGGCAATGGACCTAAGAGAGCTCTGAACAGAATGAAGCACTTGGCTTCCACCAGGAACCATCGATATCACTACTTTAAATCTACACACAACTACATCAAGAAAGTCCGTTTAACCCACATATATTTCTCTCTGATGTTAAAAGAAGTACCTGGTAGATGGGGAACTTGTAGGGAACGTGTACTTGTTATATCTATCTAATAACATTTCCTATAACATCTACCATTTCCTATTTGTTTCATCATGAGCCTTAAATATTCCTCTTTCTGAGACAGGCTTCTCTTGCTTTCTCTCTGCTGCACTTATACAAATTTGAGCCTCCTTTTATTAGTAGAGATGTATGTGCTTTCTCTGGGGCCCTCCTGCCTGAATCTCATGCTCATAATGCTGTCATCTCAGAAAATCATGGGAACTCTGGGTAAGAATACCTCATCAGCACTGAGTTGCCATACAGAGTGAATGACTTAACACAGAAGCAGCCACAGAGGCTGGAAGAGTCCCTGAGGCAGAGTGCAGTATGTACGGAGTATAGCAGGCACACTCGGTACAGGGAGGCAATGGTGATGGGCATGTGCACAGCCGGACTGCCTGAATTTCACTCTGCTGCAAAGCCTCAGGCAGGCCATTTAGCTTTTCTTTGCCTTAGTTTTCCCCACACTTTTAAATACAATGTGTGTTAGAGAGCATCTATTTGATAGGGTTCTGAGGATTAAACCATTGCATATTTATTCATTAATTCACTAATCTACTCATTCAATACCTAGTAAGGAGTCAACAGTTTCTTCCTATCTTGAACCAACTTTTAAAATTCACCCTTCAGTCCCAGACTGACAATGCTTTATATTTTTGTAACATGTGTGGTTCTTTCTTATAGCATTACCTCTTGCCTACTTCAGACTCTCTGGATAATTTCCTATTTCTTTGAATTACAACAGTTCTCAAATTGCAATACACTTTTTGTGTAATAGAGTGGTTAGAAGCCTGCATTTTGTGCCCATAGCAGTGGACCTAAAGCACTCCTCCCCCCAAAATGCCTGGGAATTTCTACCCTATGAATTCCTAGAGCTGGGGCACCTCGGCAGCTTGTTTACATCCTCTGAGTCTCCTTATATTGAGATGAAGAGACCATGTGTCTCCGGAGAGGCTGCCTTGGGATTGAAAGTGACTTGCTCAGTCTCCGATCACCTTCAGGCCTTTGTTGGTGTTCTGTCTGCTCAGTGAGCTGTCTCCAATGTCCCCAGTTTTATGTCACCAGTCTGGCTTGCACACTCCAAACTCCCTCCCACTGGGACATCACATAAAGCAAGAAAAGTTTCAATGACTAATGAACCCTAAAGCATCTTTATTTATTGGTTACAGGCAAGGTGGAGATCCTTGTAGAATGTAGTTTAGCTGTTTACTCTGCTGATAGTGTCCTCATTCCTGTTTCTGAAAGATGACTCTGACCCTACCTGTTTATAAACACAGACTCCCACCTCAAACTGCCAAGATGCTTTCCCTCAGCAGTCCAGCTCTTACAGCGGAGAGTTCAGATGGAGGACCAGTGTGGTCAGCTAAGTGGAGGGTTAAGGTTGTAAATTGGTACCCTAGAGTCACATATGGCTGTGGGGTGCCTGGAGTTAACAGAAGATGATTTCAAGACAGCTTATGATCTTCATTCCAAGATCAATAAGCATGAAGGCCATCTAGTGAGCAGGATCTTCATGCAATCCACTGATAGATTCCTCTTGGATAAATTGGGAGTGTAAGGCATCAGAACCAAGTGCATGAAATCATTCAGTCATGATCTTCTTGAGAATGTGGAGTTGCATTTTGTACAGCAAATCCCAGAAACAACCCCCACTCCCTTTGTTCTTCCCTGCCATGGTTTCTAATCTGCTCAGAAAAAAGGTTGGAAAAAAAAAATCACATACACTGTCAAGTTCCTAACGCTTCAAAATTCCTCAGAATGTAAAAAGATGCTCACCTGCTTGAGAAGAAATTGCATGTTTCTAAAGCAGATGCTTTGAAAAACATAAAGAAGCATGGCCTCTTCAAATCCAATCAAAGAGCACAGCAGACGTTCACACAGAATGCCCAACAATGCATCTTTTCAATAGAAGTCAGGCTGAGTGAAAGGCATTCTTAGATTCTGAGCTGTTCCTGGTTACCTAGGTTGCAAAGGATACTCAAAGAAACTCACTCCAGGAATTCTTCGTTAGAATGCCAATCAAGGAAAAGTTCATAATCCTTTCAGATTCTAAATCTGTGTCTTCGAGGAGGAAAACCATATAGTGTTTCAAACAATTGAAAAAGACTAAATCAGACTCTCTCTAAAAAGATGGGGTCCATAATAGGTTATTCTCACCAAGACCACAAGGAAATGGCTTTTAAGGCTACAGCAGTATTCTTTTTCCTCACACTCTTAGTTATATGGAGATTCATGGTTTAATTAGAATGAAAACTGATATATAGTCACACCAAATTACCATTGTGTTAGTCTGATATTCACAACCTATGCTTGATTACTTAAAATGGATCCAATTTGAAAGATCAAGAAAGACATCTTTATCATTTGTATGAGCTCACAGTTATTGCTTTCTTTTAAGGCAACATGAAAGGAAAAGGATTAAGATAGTACTTTAAAAAACTCTCTCATACAGATTGGACGAGACTCCATGGTCTTTATAGAATGTCTATTACTTAGTTAATGAGCTCAGCACACTGAACATTTTCCAGCCACCTGAAACTTCCAAGTATTGTATGAGTTTTGGCCAATTAATTATCAATTACAACATCATAAAACATTAACACAAAAATAGGAATAATGAAATTTAATTATACATTATTCTTCTGAGTTGCTGCAAATACTATACAAGACTGATTCTGATTAATAATTCATTCAGCAATAAAGTATCAAGAAGATAATTATGCACTGCCACAATTCTCACATTGATTTCTATAATTACAGATTACAACAGTGTTAGCAATTTAAAGGGTTAGAGAGCTGTAGTAATTTGCTATGTCATCCTCAGCTATATTAATGTCTCTCTTTGAATATCAAAGATAATTGAAAATATAATAATGGACCAAATCAGATGGCTTGTCCATGTTCTCACCTAAAACATCTTCAGCCTGAGTGCATTAGTGAAGTCAAGTCCTTGGTAATTAGCTCCTTTCCCTAGTAAGGTTGTCTCACTCCTTATATCCGTTTACAGCTAATCAAATGGAGACAGTATAGAGAGGTCCATGCCCAATATGCAAACATTCATGCACACTGTAGTAGAGGCTCATGAACACAATCACATTTGGAGTATAATATATGTGGTATGACTATCAATCTAAATATGTGTATATCATGTGATCCACCTTGGGTAATTAAAGTAAGCCAAAGTTCATATTGAATGGGAGTTAAAATTCTGACTTTGACAACATAGTTGAGTAAATGGTACACGAAGAGGTCCAAAGTTTGTCTAGTTTTTAGCTCTGGGTGGTTTGTATATTGTGATACATCAAACCATTCATGCCTTTGAGTTCCATTACACACTGAGAATGAAGAGACACTCATCTCTTCTTTCATTCACTGGGGGGTGGGGGTGAGACCTGACTATAAATCAATAATCAATGTAAGAACATTTTCATAGGGATATGTGTAGGAAGAAGTAAATGTACAATAGTACACATATCCAAGTCACTCTCTTCATCGTTCTTGATAATTGTAGCAGAGGTTTTAAGACATCTTGGTTTTATTGCTGTGAACATCTTTGAATCCAAATCCATTTTCAGATAGTAGAGTAGAAGCAGACAAAAGACTCTCTTTGATTAAACTATTTAAATGAGCCCCTTGCAGACTGGGTCTCACCTGGATGGGACCAGAGACTTCTCACCTTGTGCTAAGGGTCTGAATTCAAGATTTCACTACAATGGGTACATTTCAGTGGTGGAAGGGGCTTGCAGGTAATCCCAATGAATCAGCCTGCTTAAAGATTGTGCAAAGCTATATCCAAAGATAGTAAGCAATGTACTTAAGAACACAGAACCATTAAGTACCAAAAGAAGGGAGCATATGTGTCCGGTATCTAGATTTCCACTATATTGCAGAAGAGAAAAATACAGGCAGAAGATGTGAGTGAGCACATGGAGACTTGATTTGTGACTTTCACCTCCTTTCTACAAGAGAGTTATAGATACCACTGGGGGTAGACAGAGGCAATTATCTTCTCAAAATATCACAGAACTGTAGTTATCCAAGTCTTTCTTAGTGACAATAATAACTATCACTCTGTCATGAACTTGATTATAAAACAGAACTGTTTTTAATGGTGTCCAACAAGCTTTCTTCCTGGGATGCCTAAGACCATAACGTACAATGCCTTGTTCTTTTAAAACTGTCTTTCAGATCCTGATGCCCAGCCCTGCAGTAAAAGAGGCCCTTTTATATAGGTAGAAGTTCTTCATATGTATGTAGAAGAGTCATCAGATTGTCTCTATCACACTGTGGGGCCCCTGAGCAGACACCATTTAGGGAAGAGCCAGAACCTAAAGGAAAATACTTGACATTCCAAACATTCCCTTCCTGGGAAGGGGACAGATAGTTTCTAGATATACGTGCTGAGCTGCTGATTGACATAGGTAACCAACCACTGCTAAACGGTGAAATATCCCTAGAATTCAAAGCAGCCAATGAATTCATAACAGTTACTCCTAGCCCGAGCTTGGTCCAATCTCAGAACTGTAACTAGCTCTGGATCCCCTAGAGCCCTCCTCTCAATAAAAGCCTTGCCTCGTGCTGCTCAGGGTTGCTCCTATTCCACCACTGTGTCAGATGGATGAAGTGACCCAAGCTAGCTTGTCAATAAAGAGACTTTGCTGTTGCATAGGACCGGTCTCTTGGTGCTCTTTTTGGGGGTCTGGACTCTGGGCAGAGCAACACGATAGTGTTTCTGTTTCAAGCAAACACGAGAGATGTGGGTAAAAATGTCAAGTGGACTTTGGTGTCATATTTGTACGGTCCTATGTGGTTTTGTGCTTTGATTTTTTTAGAAAAATTATTTAGGTTTTGGGTTTACAAAAATATTCAAATAATTGTACAGCTAACAACAATTACAAATTGTTCCTTAATCTGAACATGAAGTCATCAAACCCTAAAACATGTTTAGTGCTGATATGACATCACATGAAGAAAACTGGATATCATGAAACTTAGTTTCATTATAAAATAAAAATATTGATAAAGTGACTTTTGTCTATATAAAGCATAGATGAAACACCAATGAATTGTTACAGTGGAATCTTGTATCTAAGGTAGTTCATTTTGCGTAGCTAACTGCTTTTTTTTTTTTTTGGATTCTGTGAGTTGAGACATACTCCTTTGAGTACCTACACCAGGCCACACACAGAGTAAGCCGGGGACAACATGATAATTATTTCATTAAATTAGAAAAACAACTTCAACGGTGGTGTGAACCATGAGATTAATTATATGCCATGGGTGATGTGGATGCATAACGAATGGGAAGCCACATACCACACCCTGCACCTGTTGCTCATTTTTAAACTTGCTGACCTGTCAATTAAAAACAAAGCCACACCACTGCCCAGGGAGAGAGAGGGCCCTGGAATCTCCTCAGCATGAACCCAAGAAATAAGGAGGCTTTCCAAAGAGCTCATCGTGAGAGCAACATTGCTGTTCTACAAGGAAGAGAAATAGCCAACGAGAAGCATAAGTCAAAGTCACAAAGGATGCTCCCCAAGGAGCTGAGAAACGCTTCTCTTTGAATTCAGCCATGATATTAACACACTAGGCCCATATTCTCCAGCAGCTGAATTACTGTACAGGCGAAAACAATCTCAGTGCATGGTTCCTTCATCTTCCAAAGCTCCGTGATGATGGACAGCTCTCCTTGGTGATGGACACCTTTCCTCCCTTTAGTTGCTTTTGGTCAGAATATTTTATCACAGCAACAGAATGGAAACTAAGTAAAAGGGCCCAGGAATAAACCCATGTAGATGTAGCCCTCTGATTCTCAACAAGGTGATGAACACAGACTGAAGGGGAGTGGGGGCAGCTTCTTTACCAAGTGGACATTCACAGGCAGGAGACTGAAACTACAAAGAAATCAACTGAAAACAGTCATAGTTAATGGTAACATTAGACCTGAAACTTTGAAACTCCTACAGGAAAATATGGAAATACACCTGAACACACAGGCACATAAGCAATGGTCTTTATTGTTTTGAATAGGCCACCACTAGTTCAGGAAGGAAGGGCCAGAACTGACAAAAGGGTTTTCATGAGATTAAAAAGCTTTTTCACAACAAAGGAAACATTCAGCAGAGTGAAATCTTACAACAAATGGGGAAAAATTTCCAGCTAATCATCTGACAGAGGTTTAGTATCCAAAATATACAAGGAACATGTGATCCAACCAATAACTGGGTAAATGAACCAAACAGATACACTTCTAAAGAAGAAATACTAATGGCCAATAGACACATGGAAATATGTCCAACATTTTTAAAAAGTGAAAATGAAACTACACTGAGATTTCATCCCTCCTTATTGAGAATGGTTACCATCAAGATAAGACCAAAAGCTAGCAGAGGACAAAGGAATCCATATTCACTACAAGTGGAAATAGACACTAGCAAAGGTACTATGGAAATCAGTATAGACGTTCACTAAAGCACACTAACATGACAGGCCTAGCTATACCACTGCTAGGAATACACAGAACAGAATCAAATCAGAATACCATAGAGATAATTGCAGAGCAATTGTTATTGTGGTACTATTTACAGTTACATGAGAATCAGCCTAAGTAGCCTTCAACAGATGAATGTATACAAAACTGTGATATCAATCCATGTATGCATGCATCCATCCACCCATCCACTTACCATTCATCCATCTACCCAGCCACCTACCCACCCTCCTAATCCATAATGGAACACTATAGAGAAATGAATAGTACTAGAGAATACAATTTTTAGTAAAATACAGTGAAGTTCATAAAGGTAAATATTGTATGTTTTCTCTCATGGAATTTAGGGGGAAAGACATGGAAGCAGGCTATGGGGAAGAGAAAGGGGATCAGGAGAAAGAAAGTCTAGACAGGGTAGTGAAGAACTCAACATGATTAGATTGAGTTAAAGGCATTCATGGAAATGTCAACAATAAAACCCACTGTTAGCTACAAAATATATGCTCACTAAAAAGGTAAAAGGGTCAAAGAGCTTAAAAATCTCCATATCTTAGAGCTAGAGAGAGCTTATTTGGTGAAGTGCATGAGGACCTGAGTTCAAGTATGATGGTGTGTAATTGTAATCCCAGATCTGGAGAGGCAGACAGGCAGATCCTGGCTGGACAGCCCCTCCCATCTTACTTAGCAAGGTCCAGGCCAGTGAGAGTCCCTGCTGGGTATAGTGGGAAGATGGTCAGGGACAGCACTGGAGAATGATGCCTCAGACTGTCCTCTGGCCTCCACACATATGCATAGACATGTACATCTGCGCACACACATTAACTCTCATTCACATTCTTTCATCCATATCCCACCCTCTTCTTAGCTTCCCGGACAATGTGCTATTTTCCAAGAGCAACAAATGCCTCCTGCATGTGGCTCTACAGAAATTTTATGCCTATTTAGGCAAAGATACACACATCTATAGACAAATCTTCCTTTTTTTATACAAAAGTTTATGCACTGTATCAGTCTCATGTACCTTGGTATTTCACTTAAAAATACAATTTGTGAGCCTGGGAGATAGCTGTCAGAAAAGTATCTGTCACACAAGCATGAAGATCCTAGAAGCCATGTAAATAAGTCAGGTGCAGTGACATGTACTCATAAGTCCAGTGCAGTCAGAAGTTTCTGACCCATCCTAGACCCAATGTCCAGAGCACCCGCAGCTGCTTAGTCCCAAGTAATCACACAAAGCCTTATATTAATTACATGCTGTTTGGCCTATGACTCAGGCTTATTGGTAGCTAGCTTTCACATCTTAACTCAACCCATTCTATTAATCTGTCTTGTCGTGTGGCCCATAGTTTATTTTTTCCATCTTGTTTTCTGGGCAGCTGGATAGTCTCTCCTGACTCTACCCTCCTTCCCCTGTATCTATGCTTGGAATTTTTTGCCTGCTTTAAGCTGGGTTGACAGACATTCTACATCACCCCAGTGATGGGGAGATGGAGACAAAAAAAAAAAAAAGATCCTTGGGGAGTACTGGCTGCAAGTTCCACGTTCAATGAGAGACCCCGTCTCAAAAAAATAATATAAGGAGTGATTGAAGAAGATACCCAATGTTATCCTCTGGCCTTCACACTCATATGCACATGTACACATGTGCACCTATATGCATATGCACACATGTGAACATGTATACATATATGTACACAAAGATATAATTTGAGTATTATTCCATGTATAAAAGCTTCCTCCCTGTTTTATGTAATTCCACTACTAGCACATTTTATAAATACATAGCTGATTTACTGATACTCAGAAGAGCATAAAGAAACTTCAAGTGCTTTCTTTGAGTGAAAAAGTGTTAAGTTTTTGATGAGATGCAGAAATTTATATGTTGAGGTTGCTAAGGTCCATGGTAACAATAAATTTCCTCTCAGTGAAATTGCGAAGGATGAAGATATTCATATTAGTTTCTCAATCACACCTCAGGACGCAAGCTAAGGCCCAGAGTGTGATTTATGTTTCAGATGGAAACAGGGGCAGCTGAGGTGTGTATGCTTGTAATCTCAGTACCTGGGAGGCTACTTGTGAGACCCAACAAGCAAGCAAACAAGGAGAGCACTGTGTGTGGGGTTTGTCACTCTCCCTACTCAGGTGAAATGGGATTGAAGTATATACTGCAGGAACAGAAGACAGCCTTAGGCTTCGTAGTTCCGAGACTGCCATTGTTCTTTGAGAGAATTACAATTATACTCATTGGTATTTATCAGCACTTCTTCATATGTAGTCTTGCTAGTAGATCATATTGTTAAATTATAAAAAAACTCTTCCTATATTATATAGATTTGATTTACATTGAATTAAGATAAGCTGATTATATTTTGAATGCCCTAGAGTAGTTATTTATATTTTCTATAAACTGATGAAGACCCTTTCCCTTTTTCTGTTTTAGTCATTTGTTTGTTTATATTCTTCTGTGATACAACACATCCTGACTGAATCTCCATCTCCTCCCTCCAATCCTCCTCGTCTCCCTTCCCGTCTTCCCTCTCCTCGGTCCTCCTCCTCCTGTGTCCCTTCTGAAAAGAGCAGGCTTCCCAGAGATTTCAACCAAATACAGCAAAACAAGTTACAAGAAGACGAGGCACAAACCCTCCTATCAAGGCTGGGCAAGGCAACCCAGTAGGAAGAATGGGTCCAAGGAGCGAACAAAAGAGCCAGAGCCAGCCCTGTTCCCACTTTTAGGAGTCCCACAAGAACACTAAGCTACACAATTGGAACACGTGCCAGAGGATCCCTGTTGGTCACTTCGGTCTCTGTGATTGATTCTGTGGGCTGTGTTCTGTTTTTTAAAGTAACTTTCCCTCCGTCCCTCCCTTCCTACCTGACTCCCTCCTTCCCTCCCTTCCTTGTTGAGACAGGGTTTCTCTGTTTAGCTCCCGATGTCCTGGAACTCACTCTGTAGACCAGGCTGGCTTTGACCTTGGAGACCTGCTTGCCTCCTAGGTCCTGTGATTAAAGGTGTGTGCCAGCACTGCCTGGCATAACTCTACTTTTCTTTTTCCTGTTGTATTGCTAGCTTTTTCTTTATTCCTTGCAAAGGTACTTACTGGGGAACCAACTCCTTTATATATTATTTGCAAAAGTGTTTTCTCTACTTTGTCATTTACCTCTGCTTAAGGTTGTGTTTATCTGCCCCTCAAATATCTCTAAATTTCATGAAAATAAATTCATTTTATGATTTATTTCCTTATAGCTTTTGGATTTTATTTTGTCCTTTGAAAGGTCCTTTGCACCTCTAGATGTTAAAATTTTACCCCTAAATTCTTTGGGTGTTTTAAAGGTCAAGTTAAAAAGAATAAGCTTAGATTTACTTAGAACCTATTCTGTCATAAATTGGAGCTATCAAGCATTTCTCTTGACAGTTTTTTGGTTGTCCCAGCACAAATTATGGAATAACTCAGTTTTAGGTTACTGACATGAAATGCATTCCTATGTAAAATAAAATTTAAAATGAAATTGAGACTATTTGTACACCACTGATTTGTCTGTTGATGCCTCTATTCAAATATAATACATTTTATTTCTTAAAGACTAATTCCTATTTTACCTGGACTATTTTCGTTAATTCCCACTCCAACCCTTAGGCATTACTCTGTTTGCTAATAAAATATTATGTTTGCATTTTTACTAGGATTGTTTTAAATTTATAGTACTGAAATTCTCCATTTAAGAAAAGGGATTGATTTTCCATTCATTTATACTTTTGTTTTTAACCTCTGTATTTAAAATTTTTTATTCATTTATACATATATCTCAGATTCTCAAATTCAATTTCTATATTATATACATACCATACTTATATATTTAACATTGATATTTGAACTTCCTGCTGTTGTAAGTAGGACGTTTTTATTTCATTAAATCTTAATGTCAACTGTTATTTACACATACTCATTCTATGAATTCATTGCTTGAGTCTTGTTATGATAAATTTTCACTGATCGCAGAAATAAGTATGCAAGCTAAGCAATTCATATAATATATAAATAGTGTCATTTAACCTGTCTTTGCATTCTTTTTATTTCTAATCTCTTTTCTTTTGTCCTCCATGGATCATATATTCAGAATAACATTAAATTTACATGAACTAGATGTGATGGCATGGGTCTTTAATCCCAGCCTTGGAGGTGAAGGAAAGAGAATTTCAAGTTCAAGGTCAGCATGAGCAAACATAGTAAAATCCTATCCTCACTTCCAATACTTATTTATTGTGTTAAGAAAGTAATGCTTTTAATTTTAAAGATTTTTGATAAATATGGATGCTGAATTATATTAATACCTTTATAGAATTCATGAAGATAGTATATTTTCTATAAAAGATAAATTAGGTAAATTATAAAATAAATTTTAGTATGATGAATTATAGTAATAATTTTCTATCATGCCATCCTTCACTCCTGAAATAAAATTTGTTTGCTGATGACATTGTTCTTATAAAGTGCTATTATACCCTACCAATATTTTGAATTTTCATTAGTGATTTTTAGGTTTGCATGCAAACACATGATCCCTAGCTGTTTGTGAGGACCATGTGGTACCTATCTGATGGCTTTGTTTTGGAGACTGTAGAACCTTTGGAAATTGTGGCCTAGCAGGAGAAATGGGTTTCTGGGGATCAGTTTTGAAGGTTACAGACTCCTAATCCTTTGCTTTCTGATTTTCCAAGATGCTGACAAGCTGTTCTATAAACTCTTATCACCATGAGAGGAACTGTCCACACTCCCACCTTGTAGATGGAGCTTCCCAGCGCCCAAGGCTTCCCCAGCACGACAGACCGATGGTCTCTGAAACCACGAGGCGAAACAAACTATTATCCCCTCACCTTACTTTTATCAGGTATTTGTCTCAGCAGCGGGAAAACTAAAACCATGTTTTCCCACCATGGTTAATCCTAAGGACTTTATAAACATTAGAGGGCTAGATCACATTTTCTTAGAAAAGTATGCATTTCATTCAAGTTTTAAGTTTTTGTTTATAGAAATTCAAGTGAAATGGGCTTTCTGATTCCTTTTAAATATCTATATTATATTTAAAGATGTTATTTCCCTGATCTTTATTGATCAAGTAAGCTAAAATTTCTCTACTTTTAATTGATATTTTCAAAATGTGCCTTAGCTACAAAGCTGTTCGTTGCAAATGTGCCTTTTGTATTTATAATATTAGGTGTGTTTCTGTTGCTGTGATAAATACCAACCCAGAGGAGGAAAGATCTAGTTTGTCTCACATATTCAGGAGATTCAGTCTGTGGTCACTCTGATCCTTTGCTTCTGGGTCTGTGGTGAGGGGTGACATCAGGGCAGTGGCATGTGGTGGAGGAAGATCAAAGATGCTTACCTTATGGTGGCCAGTAGGGAGAGAGAAAGGAGAGAAGGGAGGAGAGAAGAGGTGAGATGGGGGGCAGCCCCACACTCCGTATGCCACTCAAGGGCCTGCTGCCAATGACCTTCTTTCCACTCGATTTCAGCTTTCTTGTCTCTTACTGTTTTTTATATACAAAACGTTTACTAATCATCCAGTTTACATACACTATATGAAATCACTCAACATCCTAGGGATCTAGCAGAGAGTGTGACTGAGTGAAGATTAAGCTTCTCCTCATTGGCATTTGCAGTATATTGACTATGTGCAGGAACAGTGCAGGCTACTAAGATAACAGAGCTACACAGGAAGGATTCCCACCTCCACTGTCCATGCAACTGCCCCACATGAACACAAGGCCACAAGCCTTAAGAGCACAGAATCACAAAGACAGAAGCGTAAAAGCTGGGTGTGGTGGCCGAGGCAAAAAGATTGCAAGAAGGAGCTGGGGAGAGGAAGACAAGAGAAGGGAGATGAAGAAAAGATGGAGAAGGGAAGAAAAAACCATACGGATACAGAAAGCACAGACTTTGATATGCAGATTCTTTCTCTCTGTCTCAAGTACATCCCCCAACACACACAACTCAGAGTCTGTACGGGGTAGAACGTCGTTGATACTGGTTTGTTGCCCCTCAGTTTTAAGTCTTAAGCAGCTGACAGGGACAGTGCTTGAGTGGCATGTGCTCATAGGAGGTTGAGCACCTGTAGCTTGGAGTAGGGAGGGTGCATATGTGACGGGTGGCAAGAGGCTGGGCTTGGCACCTATTTAGATGGTGGGGCTGATGGTGCGAGCTGGCAGACTGGAAACGGGGAGGTATCATAGAATGGAAAGTAATACTTAGCAAGGATGAGTTTGAGAATTTCAGCATGAGTAATGAGGGTACCACTTACAGAAAGGGAAAATTCCAAGGAGCATGTTCAGGGCCAAGAATAAAATGAGTTGTTGCTTCCTGGTAGCTCTCTCGCCACCGCTCATGTCAGACACGTCTCCCATAAGATGGTCGCGTTTGTGGTTCACGGAACGGAATCCTGGCCTAGCTCCATGCTGTCACACCTGCTTTTTAATACACGTGTCCTTGCCACGATCCTCTATCTTGAAACCTCTCGCTCACCCTTCAGGAATAATTGAGAATGTCAGCCTTTCTGGGTACCTTTCCAACTCCCGCAGGCACAGTTTGGGGAATGAAGCTGGAGATACCCGACCCAGCCACAGCAGTGCCACAGGACTGCCTATCTCTGACACCTCGGGTGAGTTCCCTTGGGCAGAATCACATTTTCCTTCTGATTTCTTTTACTGTATCAGAATGTCCAAAACAAAGATGGGAATTCAGTGTTACATTCAGTAATACTGGTTGGCTTCGACATTCAGTGCCTGACATCACACACTCTCTAGGTACCCGAGTATGCAGCAGGAACAAAGCAAAGGTATGCTTCTCAAAGAGCACCTATCTTCAGGAGAAGCATCGACATACAAACAGTTGCACAACAGAACTGCCATAGATAAAACAAAGGCAGGACCAGGGAGAGCTGATGGATGTGGGAAGTGAGGCCGTGCATTCAGCATCTCAGTCCCAGAAAGTCTCTCTTAAGCATATTCTGTGTGGTCTGAGTGAGCAGATCATGCAGATCTCAGTTCATTAAGCCTCCCCAGCAAAATAAGTAGCTGGTTCAACAAAACTATAGTACCAATGGGTTCAACACTATGTTAACAAAAAAAGCCAGAGTGGCTGGTGGTCATGGCCAGAGGAGGGTACACAGGTGGCCAGAAAAGTGAAAAGCCAGCAGTGTGGAGTGGAGACTTGTGCTTAGTTTAAAGGCTATGAACAATCATAGCAGGAAAGTTGCAGAGGACTTAATGTGTGCTTTTTTGACTTTTGTATGGAAAATTGGCTGGCAGGGAGGCATGTTAGGAAGTCCCTGGGGAGCACTAGTGAATGGTCCAGATGATGGACCAGAAGAGAAAGAAGAAAGAAACAGTGTCCAAGTGGCTATGGTCCACATAGATTGGAAAGCAGAAGTGATAAGATTGATACTGAGGTAGATGAGGGAGGGAAAGAAACAGAGTTAAGGATGGCTCTTCCAAGTTCCCAGTTAAATGGCCGAATGAACTGAGGCGGCTTTGCTGACCTCGACATCCTAGGGGAGGATCAGGTGTGAGAGGGAGAGAGGAACATGCCTGGGAAGAAGGGCTGAGTTTCAACAGCTTGTTGGATGCCCTATGAAGGGATCATAAGGGCAAATGAATGGCCTGAGGTCTAGGACAGGGTTGATTCTAGAGAGGTAAAGTGGGAGTCTTTAGTATAGAGATGATATTTAAAAGCCACAAGACTGAATGAGATCACACAGGGAGTGAGGTCATCTGGGCTGGATGAATGAATAAGCAGGCTTATGGGCAGGAAGGAGGTTAACACGTTGTGAGAGTCTAACAGAAATTGGACAAAAGAGAAACACATTCAGGAATGAAAGTGCACAGAATTTTATTTTCTTCCTGCATAGATGGCTGATTTGTATTTTCCCCTCCTTTGGCTTCAATACTGCCCATAGGAGCTGTCTAGAGCAGTTTTAAGTGCCTTGCGTGAGTGGGGTGCCCTGAGTTCCTTTAGGTGGCTTTGTAGCTA
This sequence comes from Sigmodon hispidus, assembly GCA_004025045.1. Classification (NCBI taxonomy): domain Eukaryota; kingdom Metazoa; phylum Chordata; class Mammalia; order Rodentia; family Cricetidae; genus Sigmodon; species Sigmodon hispidus. The sequence goes on from PVIH01000921.1 coordinate 53,713, forward strand.
AGCATTGGACTGAGTGAACATGTAAGTATGTGGAAGAGGCTGGAACCCACCAATTGAGCCCTGGGAAGAAGTGAGATGAACAGATGTATATAATGTGTCTGAAATCAAGAAGGGGCAAGATCTCACTTCCAACATCTGGAGAGCCTTTGTCTGCAGTGGCTTCTCTCCTGAAGAATCAGGCAGGCACCCTTCCCCTAAGATAATGAGATCCACCATACGCCCAGGTTTATGGATGCTGAGACAGCCAAGCTGTATTTCTCAGAAGTCAAAAGCAGGGCAGTGGGTCTTGTCAAGGTCTTTTTTATTATTTCAAATATCCAATTCTCCAAGCCAATCACTTCTCAGGCACATGGGAAAACTATCATATTAAAGGGACATTGGAAAGATGGTAATGCCATGATAACCTCTATGATGATTTCTTTTCCACACATTTTGTAATCAGTATTTCTCTCAAGATCACATAGTTCTGTATGCCTCTATTTTTTGTTCTTATCACAAGGCATGAAAATTGCCTTGTGTTTAATGGATCTAGTCTCCTGACTTTTTCTGACCTCCCTTTATTTTTGTAGCCTCTGGGCCTCTTTTCCCTGTAGACCATGGACACTCTGCTCATATCTGTTCCCCATAACCACAGAAACTCTGTAATCCTCAAAATGGCCAATGAAGACCCCACAATGAAGTCCGATCATCTGCAGCTTTCCAAAGTGTTCTTCTATCCACACCCCAAAGAGTTAAGGTTCTGATTAAGATGACCATTAGCTGCCAGTCAGAATTTGGGGCACCTCAAAATAAACCAACTGAAACACATTGAGCAAAATGCCAAGTCGTGTGGGACTTTATACAGATGGAAGAAGCCAGACCTTTTATGCAAAATACAAGTTCTTAATGTTTCCTACATGCCAGCCACTCCGCTGGGTGTGGTGTCACAGGCACAAATGGAGCTCATTTAGAAGCCAGATCATGGCCACTGCCATGGGAATCTTCCAGTGTTCCGACAAGTGCAGCGGCAGTGGTGATGCCTGAGCAAATGTTAAAAGACAAAAATGGAAATGATGCTAAGGGAGTTGGGAAGAATGACCAATCTGCAAATCCTTAGGTATATTTTCCCTCCTAAGGTTGCCGCTAGATAAATACGCATACCTCACCCATAAAATGACAGAGTAGTCATTTTCAGATGCAGATCAGTGTTTTCTGGGTGGGCCAGGGGTGATACTCGCAGAGAAGGTTCTGTGGGAGGAGGCCGTAGCAGAGTAGGCTCAGTGGGCTACTTTATGTGTTTTCTCCTCAGGCTTAGAGAAATATCTCCAAGAAACAGTTTAAGTATATGAGCATTTGCAAGTGAAATAAACAGAGGCATCAGGCCTTCCCAGTTAGACCTTCAGTTTGGCACAGAATGATTATTAGCAGTAAATAGCAGGTGCTGCATGTTAGGTAAGATGTGAAAATATGAACCACTAAGGTGCCATTATAGTCTGTTCTTTCCCTCAGAACATCCCTTACATTTCTGTGCCTTGCTGAACCCCCTTTGGAGAGTACAGACTGCTCACAGCCTGCCAAAGATCTCATCAGATATTAAGGATAAAAAAGTGAATATGAACAATAACTTTATAGCAGATCAAAGCCACAAAGGCATACAGTCATGTATGTTATGTGCTGGAGAAGGTGACTCTCCATGGTGACTGAACTTGAGGTTGGGTGAAGGAATGGGAGACAATGAGGCCCCAAACATTTCCCACATGTCTGTTACATGTATCTCATGAAATTATGGATCTTGTCTTTCTGATGAGGATATGTTCAAGGGCAAAAATGCCCTCCTAGGAAGATGGATTACAAAAGGTCATAAAGACCAGCACATTAGAAGATCTCTTTACATGCTGCAACCAACTCACTTCCTATGTGTAGGGAGGCTGTGATGCTTTCACATTGTACTAACAAGAATGGAATAAAGGGTGAATTGAAGCCTGAGCAGCTATTAGCAGCAGTCAAGCTCAGGCCTTGACCAAACAGAACTTCATTTCCACAGTCTTAGGTGCACTGAGGAAGTTAATCAGAGAGAACTGAGTGTGGGGTGTCTTGGGTGTAGATCTTCCATGTTCCTTTCTTACAGGAGAATCTCCTCTCTGGGGATAATCTAACCTCAGCCAGAACTCCTCCAGCACCTGGTTCTCAGGAGGCTGAGGCTGTGAACACTGGTCCACAGACATTATGCCCTCCCCACCGTGGTCTCCAGGGCCAGTGTTCTTCTGAAGCTCTAACTCCACAACTCCATACTTGGAACTTCACGTTTCAAAATCACTTCTTTTTTTTTTTTTTTTTTTTTTTTCCCAATTTCTATGGTTTTCTTGGTACAGCTGAGAACCTTAGGGTGTTTCATTCAGTTTTTAAGAAACTGGGTCTGGCTTATAATAACCTCCTATGACATTCCTAAGCAAGGTTATACTGTAATCAAAGACAAATTAAGTTAGCTGATGCCTGTAGAAAGAAAGGCTAGTGCAACTTTCAGAAATCACACCATTACCTCTTGCAAGTAAGCTAGCCCTGAGTTCCTGTAGCTCGCCTCCCCCCCAACCTCCCCCAAAACAACAAAAAATCCCAAACTTAGCTTGGTACTGTACTTCAATTTGAGTTGGAGAACTCAGGAGTAACACAGTCCTAGAGTGCTGCTGTCTAGTAGGTTGTCTGAGCCACTGATTATCTTCATAAATCTATTCTTGCTATTAAAGATTTCAAATCCTCAAACACACACAGTATCCTCTGGGCAGCAGGTGGCCTGATGTCTGCCCCATGTCCTTTATACCATGTGATTCCCAGACAGTCAGTCACAGCTTTTTTACTTTATCTTATGAAGTAAGGGGATAAAAACTGAGACAAGCTTTTGGCTCACGTCTTCAAACCAACACACAGCCAAACACAATATTCTCGTACAGTTACACCACTAAGAAGTGCAAAGGATGGATGTGTATGTGTGTCTATATCTATATTTGGTGAATGAATTATGAATCTCATTGCCAGTTCCTAGGAAAGATCCTAAGAACTTCTGTGCAAAAGGCTGAAGAAACACAATGGTTTCTTGGGAATTGAAGACTGAGGCAAACATTTTTAAAATGTACAAAGAGTTAATTCTGAAAATCTACTGCTCATTTGTTGCAACTTCAGTTTCAGTTTTAATTCTTAAAAAAATTCCCTCATACAAACACTTTCTGAATGACTAGAGACTGATCATTTGGCAGGCGGCTCCTGAAACTCTGGCACCCTGAGCAGTCATCAGTACCTTCTCGGTGTGCATCCATCTCTTTCCTGTTTCGCCGGGGAGGAAGCGAATGGGGTGTGAGTTCTGTTTCCTCACTGAACACTTACTAGCCTTCCACACTGAAAACAGATCTTGTCCCTGAGGTGCTTTTCTGTAACCTCTATAAGTAATACCCAACATGCAGGATTCCAGTGAGATGCGCTGAGATCAAAAGTTCCCTCTGTTATCTAGAGAGACCAGAATGAGTAAAAGCAGCTATTTTTAGCCAAGAACTGATCTGAAGGAGAAATGCTGAATATCCAGTCCTTATGCATCACTCCTCGCTGACTTAATTAGTCCACAGACATTTATGGAGTGCTTTAGGTTTCAGAAACAGAGCTGTTGTGCTGACCAGGACAGATTTGTATTCTAGTTGGGGGAAACAGACAAGAATCACTCAAGCAAATTACTCAGAAGTACCAAGTACTACCATAAAGACAAAACAGGGTGTTGTGACAGAAAGCTACCAGAGGACAGTGGATGACAGACATACCTGAGGTCAGGACACTTGTTAAGAACCAAGTGACACGTGGAAAGAACCATAGGAATGTCTATGACAATGGGTCTCTGTGGATTCCTAATATCTTTTGATTTTTCTTTTTCTTTTTTAATTTTTTTATTATGAATAAAGTCACATTTTCTATCCTTGTATATCCTTATTCAAGGTCCCTTCCCCCTCCCACCCCCTCCAGTAACTCTCTCTTCTCCACATCTCCCCATCTCCTCCCCAGCAAGGGCAGGAGATTCCAAGGTCCCAATATTGCTCAGTTCAGCCTCCACTCCTGGCAGATCCAGTTTCCTCCCCCCAACATCAAGATCGAGTCAGGTGTTCCTCTAGAGGGAGTGGGATCCAAGGAGTCAGTCTAAGGGGTTTCAGATCCCAAGCTGTTCAGTGATTGTGGTTTGCAGCTTGGACATGCTTTGCTTTTTTGCGTTTTTAGACATTTAGACCTTAGAGACCACTAATGAGTAAGTACATCCCCTGTTTATCTTTCTGGGTTTGAGATACCTGGCTCAGAAGGATATTCTCCAAATCCATTCATTTCCCTGCAAATTTCAGGATATCATTTTTTTCTTACTGCTGAGTAGTACTCCATTGTGTAGATGTACCACAGTTTGTTAATCCATTCTTCAGTTGAGGGGCATCTAGGTTGTTTCCAGGTTCTTGCTATTACGAATAATACTTCTATGACCATAGTTGAGCTAAGCCTTTGGAGTGTGACTGTGCATCTTTAGGGTATATACCCAGAAGTGCTATTGCTGGATCCTTGGGGAGACTGATTCCCAGTTTTCTGAGAAACCGCCATACTGCATTCCAGAGTGGCTGAACAAGCTTACGCTCCCACCAACAATCGAGGAGTGTTCCCCTTGCTCCACAACCTCTCCAGCATAGGCTGTCACCTGTGTCTTTTATCTTAGCCAATCTGACAGGTGTTAGGTGGTATCAAAAAGTTGTTTTGATTTGCATTTCTCTGACGGCTAAAGATGATGAGCACTTTTTCAAGTGCCTTTCAGCCATTCGTAATTCTGCTGAGAATTCCCTTTTTAGTTCTGAACCCCATTTTTTGATTGGGTTATTTCAGAAGGTCAATTAAACCAATACTATTTTCATGATACATGCCAAATATTATTTGTGTAAAATGCTAGGGACTAAAAGAATTTGAGATTTGAGACTTCTTTAGAGTTTGGAATACTTGCAAATACATAATGAACTATTTTGGGATAGAACCCAGGCCTGAACAGGATAATTTGTGTCTCATATATACCTGATACACATAAAGCCTGCAGGTAATTTTATTTTTACATGTATGAGTATTTTTACCTGGATGTATATATGTGTACCATGTGTGTGCCAGGTGCTCAAGGAGGTCAGATGGGGGCAACAGATCCCCCAGAACTGGAGTTATGGGCAGTTGTGAGCTGTCATTTGGGTGCTGGGAACTGAACCAAGGTCCTCTGGAAGAGCAGTCAGTGCTTAAAACCACAAAGTCATTGCTCCAGCCACTAGGGGTAATTTTATGCAATATTTTTTGTGAATCTACATTTTGACTGATACTTTGTACTTTTGTTCTCGTGGCACAATGTCAGTACCCAATTTTGCATTTTCAGAGTATTGATCCTCAACTTGTAGTATACAGAATCTTTGTGACTTTCCTACAGCATTGGCATTTGCATTGAGGTACAAATAAAACTGCTGAACAATGCTGGTTCCTTAGCAAGAAGCTGGCACCAAACTGCATTACTTCAAACTTACACTTAGAGCAAACCATAAGGATGGCAGTTTCACTCAAAAATATACTTGTTTATCCATGAAAATTGTTATTCATCTGAAAACTCAAAATGTGAGGACACACATCTTAATGTTCTGTGTAACATACAGTCTTACTAGAAATATGACTATGGAAAATCATTTGTGGGGTGCTCTCAATTGTAAATTGTTTTATTATTATTACTATTATTTTTTTTAAAACTAGTAATTGCTTTTTAAAAAAAGATTTATTCATTTAATATGTATACAGTATACAGAAGAAGGTACCAGATGTCATCATAGATGATTATGAGCTACCATGTGGTTGTTGGGAATTGAACTCAGGACCTCTGGAAGAACCGTCAGTGCTCTTAATTGCTGAGCCATCTCTCCAGTCCACTATTAATAGCATTTAAGACAAGGTCTCACTATGTAACTAGGCTGGTCTGGAACTACGTAGACCAGGCTGACTTAAACTCCTAAATTCTCCCTGACTCAGCTGGGATTAAAGGGACCAGAAGTGTGTGCCCCCCATGCCCAGCCAAATTGTAAGATTAACATGCTTTAACACTGTTTTTTCCACGGAGTGTGATTTTTTTATTCAACTAGAAAGAATAGCTGACACTTTAAGGTTATCTAGACATGGGGATTTAACAGATACCTTCTTGACACTGAACAATGTGAGTGAGCTATCACATCAAGAAAAACTAGTGACAGTATTTGCTGCCAATGATAAAATTTAAGCTTTCAAATGAAAATCAGAGTTTTAGAAAATGTACATTTGCTACTGTTAGCTTGACAGTTTCTCAGAACTTGAAAATTTTTTTTTCTGATGATAATGTTAATAAGTGAAAAATATGACATTACAAATAGGTGTCATCATTTTGACGATCTATTTAACTCGGCAACCCAGTATTTTCTGAATTGTCAACTGTCTTCACACAGCCATACTTGGAGAAAAGATGCATCCACTGTGTAAGGCAGAACAATGAATTTTAGTATGATAGAATATGACGGGCTCATTGACATGGTTTTAGGTCCCATCTTGCAACTAACCTTTAAGAAGTTGTGAGCTGCCAAAAACTTATATGGTATCAAAGAAATGCCTTCAATTCTTTGAAGAGGCTATTCAAATATGCTCCCCTGCTCCAACTACATGTCTATGGAAGGCCAGGTTTTTGATGTAGTGAAAGTAAAACTACCAAGTACAGCAGATTCAACATGGAAGGAGTTATTACAATTCAAGAGCCTTCATTTATGTTGACATTAAAGGAAGCTGGAAAAATATAAAAATTATTTTTGTTAGTTATTTTGAAAGTACAGTCTTTTCATATAGATGTGTCAAATGTTTTAGTATACAGTATGTTTATTATTTTTTAATTAGTAGCTGCTTTAAGTGTTTAGTTTGAAAATTATAATAAGATAACTATAGATTGATAAAGCTCCATTAAGCAAGAGATCTTTGGAGTCCTCAGCTATTTTTTTAGAGCATAAAGGATCTGAAAATCAAAATTTAGAAAACTACTGGTTTGAGGCAGATTAAGTGACAGTTTTAGGTTCTTCTTTAAAAAAATATTTTTATTTTATGTGATAACTATGTAAGATCTTGGAATTACAGACAGTTGTTAGCTGTCATGTGGATGCTGGGAATTGAACTCAGGTCCTCGGGAAGAAGAGTCAGTGTTCTTAGCCGCTGAGCCATCTTTTCAGTCCTAGTTTTAGGTTTTAGACTTTGCTTGAATATTGGTAAAGTAACTTATTGTTACTTTTTTTTTGTGATGACCAATGCTAAGTATTTTTTGGTAGATTCTTTTTATATAGCCCAGGTCAGCCTTGAAATTATTGTGACCTTCTAGCCTCCACCGCAGTGGAATTACAGGCAGGTACTGTCTTGCGTGGCTTAGTGACCACTCTTTAAAAATGTACTTTTCTGTGTTACTGACAAATAAAAAGGCAGCTATTTTTGTATATTGATCTTATATCTAACAACTTCTTTCAATTTTTCTCATGATATTCATTTTCTACCAGTTCTATAATTAGTTCACTGACTATAAAATTATAGTCTGGCCTTTCCGCTCAGCCGTTCTCCTGCACAGGAGGCAGCCATGGCATCCAGCCGGAATGGTATGATCCTGAAGTCCCACTTCCACAAGGACTGGCAGCGGCGAGTGGACACTTGGTTCAACCAGCCCGCACGCAAGATCCGCAGACGCAAGGTGCATTGCCTCTCGCTCCGCGGCCGGTCCCATCAGGCCCATAGAGAGGTGTCCTACGGTGAGATACCACACCAAGGTCCGAGCCTGCAGGGGCTTCAGCCTGGAAGAGCTCAAGGTGGCTGGTATCCATAAGAATGTGGCTTGCACCATCGGTATCTCTGTGGAGGCGAGATCAAATCCACTGAATCCCTACAGGCTAATGTGCAGCGCCTGAAGGAGGACCGCTCCAAGCTCATACTTTCCCCCAGAAAGCAAGCCTTCTGCTCCGAAGAAGGGAGATAGTTCTGCTGAAGAACTTAAATTAGCTACCCAGCTAACAGGACCTGTGATGCCTATCCGCAATGTCTACAAAAAGAGAAAGCCAGAGTCATCACAGAGGAAGAGAAGAACTTCAAAGCTTTTGCTAGTCTTTGCATGGCCCGGGCCAATGCCCGGCTCTTTGGCATCCGAGCAAAGAGGGCGAAGGAAGCTGCAGAGCAGGATGTTGAAAAGAAGTAGTGATGTGTTTTTGGGGTATTGCAATAAATTTTCCATAAAGTAAAAAAAAAAAAAAGAAAAGAAAATTATAGTCTGAATACAAAGTGTGGTCCTACTCTAGTATTTTGTATATGGACCTATTAGAACATGACCATGCTCAGTCACTCAGATAGTCATGGCTGCTATCATATTGTGGTGGCAGAGCTGACTAGTGGTAACAGTAGGGCCTACAAAGCCCAAAATACCATCTTCTTCTTTTTTTTTTTTTAACAAAAAATGGGGTGATTAATATCTGTATTATGAACCCATTCATGTAATCATCTTTTAGGCTGTGCACACTCACTGTACACTATCTTTATTGGTAATTTCATTACAGTGCTCACTGTTTGCACCTAACCTCTCCTCCTGTCCTTTACCTCCTTGAAGCTTATCAAGTCTAACTTTTACTGTATCCTACAAGTTTTGAAATGTAATATTTTCATTATCATTCAAGTCTATGTACTTAAAAATTTCCATTTTAATCAGTTATTCAGAAATATCTGAAAATTTCCACATTGGAGGGGAATTTGAGGGGCTGACCTTTTAGTGACTATCTTGTAACTTAATTGTCATAGAATATGATTTTGATTGTGATTCTTGGAAATCTGTTGAGGCTGGGTTGGCATTCAGTCTGAGGTCAACTTTTTTAATAACTCTTGCATGCAGGGTTGGTCTGCACATTCTAGGAGCTCAGGGCAAAGTTCCCTGTGTCTGTGAACCAAGCCATCCAGTTGTGGCACCTAAATTCATCCACTTTTCCTACTTCTTGTTTGAGCCATCAAGAAACACCTTGGAGAAAGATGTGAAATTTTAATAAAGTTTTACTGATTTTTCTTTTACATATTTTGAGGACATTTTAGAAATAGTATACATCTCCAAAGCCATGTTATTTTTATACATTTTATATACTTATAGCTGTATGTAAGAGCTCCAGCCTTACAATGTCCTTTGTCTGGTTTGACTTGTACTAATGAAGCAATTCTAGGTTCCTTTTGAGGAGTCTTTGCTGAAATGTTTCTCACTCCTTCTGACCTTACTTTGTCCGTGTCCTTTCTTCAACGTGCACAGCTAATGAGCACCTGCTACCTAAGAAATTCTTACTCTAATTCCTATTTAGCTTGCCACCACTTAGCATACACCCAACCAAAGTTTCTTTCTGGATCTGCAGTGGATCTGGGGGTGAGAGGAGGTGGTGGGATTGAGGGGAGGAGGGGGTAGGCTGAATTTGGGATGTATTGCATGAGAGAATAAAGAAAAAGAGAAACAATCTCACTGCATGTCTTAGAAGACTCTTAAGCTTTCATTCATATATGGTGTAATTGCTAATATATTTGCATTTGTTTTCTACAACTGGACTTTTTATTTCCTCTGATTTTTAAAAAATTATTTGTTACTTCTCCCCATTCCTAACTTAAAAATATGCCTAAGGAGCTGTTGAGACAACATGGTTATCAGCACTTGTTGGATCTTTCAGAGGACCTTGGCTCAGAATCTTCTGTAACTCTAGTTCCAGGGATCTGATGCTCTCTTCTGGGCTCTGTCTGCACCAGGCACATGTGTGGTGCATACACATTCGACAGACAGACAGACAGAATACTCAGACACTTCACATAAATCTAAAAAATCATGGCTTGGAAGTTAGCCCTTATCCCTACATTTAACAGTCATTGTTCAAACTTAAGAATTTTAATTCCTACACGATAGTAAAAGGATGTTGGATTATTAACCCTGACTGTTTCCTGTGTCATCTCTGCCAGGTCACTCTGAAAATGCTGTCACACCTGACCAGCTCCTTCCTTGTGCATACTGGAGTTTTGCCTAATATTTTAGCTTACTGATAAAAATTCTTGTATCATACTATTGTAGGCAAACTTTTTAATAGGTTATTAAAAACTACATGTTTGCCATTTTCTTTACTTATCTATTACTCATCCTTTGAGGTTCTCCAGGACATGTTTAAGGGTGATAAACATGCTTAGGTTATGTTTTTCTTGAAAGCGGTATTTCACATTAATTTTTGAAGGTTATTATTATTATTATTTTGCCACATACACAATTGAAGGTTGTTTCTCTTGGAACTTTGGAAGCTTCATTAGCTCCTAGCTGATGCTCAGAAGTTTGCCTTTGGTTTCTTTGTTGGTCCATGTATGCATGTGACCTTTTTTTCCCCTCTGTAGCTCCTTTTGAGATGTCTACCCTCAGTCTAACACAGAATACAAGGCGTTAAGTGCCTTTGTCACATGTCTGTTTACTTTTCATGTCTGTGGCTCACCATTTCTCACCATAGAAAGCTCTTAGCAGCAATCTACCCCAACACTGATATCACTCTGCACCATTTTGTACCTGGGAGCATTAGTGGGCCTGCCCAAGCTTTTGGCTCTCCTACCACATCTAGGAGCTTTTTTCCTTTGGCTTCATCTGTCTGCTTGTGCATCACTGCATATAAATCTGTTTAGTTTAATCTTCCAGTTTACTAATTAGTGCATTATGAGACGCTAATCCATTATATTTATTGATAATTATTGTTTTCATTATTAAATGTTTCCTTTGATATTGAAAGATGCCTGGTGATCTGATGACTCACTGCTTCCTGTTCATTTTTATATTCTGTCTATAACTTAAATCTTTAAACGCAGAATTATTTTGTTTCTGAACCTGTTAATTAAAATACATAGTGTCCTTGGCAGACAAGGGGTAATCAATACATTCTCTGTTATTTTTGTTGATTTTTGACTTATAGCAGTTTGTATATTTGGTGATCTTTGTTTGAGAGTTCAAAGGTTTAATCAGTAAAAATCCTAGAAGATGATTGTATTTGCATCAGCTGAAGCCAGTGCAGCCATTTAGGAACTGAGTAGCTCTGTAGCACTCAAGGCCTTTTCTGGGCTGAGAGCATTAAGCTCATCAGCCCCATGTCCCAGGATAACATATAAATATGACCAGCATGGACAGTTTTGCCTTGCTACTTGGTAGTGCCATCATACCAAGTTTCTTTTACTTCCTAGGAGTTTAAAAATATAGCAGAGATATCCTTGAGAGTGCGTTCCATTTCCAGATGATGGGCCCTTCCTCAGAAGGTTCTAGAGAGCAAGGGAGTGATACCTCATGTTCCTTTTGAAAACCTCACATTGGCCACTTTATACAGGATCAAAGCACAGGGAGGAAAGAATACCAGCACAGACCAGAGAGTGGGGAGGATAGCAGTTTAGGATAGAAGTGAAAATAAGCTAGTGTTATATGAAGACTGTGGAAAATTCCTGGGAGAAATAATTTAAGAGAGAGAGAGAGAGAGAGAGAGAGAGAGAGAGAGAGAGAGAGAGAGAGAGAGAGAGAGAGAGAGATACAGTTTGGCACATGATTCAGTCTATGATTGTGAGATCCACTGTCTCTAGTCTGAATAAGGTATCAAGGCAAAGAGAGAATGTGGCAAAAACTGTGTCTCCCAGCAATGTCAGAAGCTACACCTGTGAAGTCTCACCAACATGGGTGACACCAGTGGGTGGGTGTGCTAAGTTGGACCAGGAAAAGCTCAAAGCCTCAGCCCTTCACAAGAACTCCAGGCACCAGAGAAAAGCTGGAAGTGGGAAGGGTGCTCTTCCCCAGCGAAGGGCACACTAGTTGGTTGGTCAGTGCCATATGGTCAGGCCTGAAAACACACACACTAACAGTGTACAGACTGAACAGGCTATATCAAGGAATACTTATATTTAGAACCATATACATATACACATGCAGTAACAATTAGCAAACGAAGTGATCGTGCATTTAATAGGAGTGGGAAGGGGTAGACAGGAGGGTTGGGAGGAGGAAAGGGAATGGAGAGATGTTGTAATTAGAATATAAAAGAATAAAAGATTCTCTATGCAAATAAGAAAGACTTAATAGAAAGTGAAAAGGTGGCCAGTACCTCTTAATGACAGCTTTCTATAGCTTTGACAGTCTCTAAAATCTGTGGATCCTCACACTACTTCAATTCTCCCTTCTCAGCTACTCCACATACCTTGATATTTCTGTTATTTCTATCTAATTCTTGACTCTACCCTCATCTCTTCTTCTCAATTTCAATCTTCTTACCTAGAATCATCTTTGGCCTTTTATTTTCCAACAGTTATTAAAATTAAAGATGTCACTGTTGTTAATGGCTAACACAATATTTACATGGTGGTACTAACTAGCACCCATGATTGTCCCTGGAGTTAATATTCTATATACAGAGACTGTATAGAGCTTGGACCAGGCCCCTGAGCTCTCAGATTGAGTAACTATTTTCTAAACTATACTCCTCACTTTTCCACATTTAAGTCCCACTTGAATTCAGCAAATACTTCAAGGATATATTGGATAAGAAAAAACAAAACAGAACAACCGAACAACCTCAGATATGTGAATCCCAAAACAGTAATAAAGAAACACACACAAAAATCAGAGCAACACATCTCTTCCAAAAAAGACTAATGTTTCAGTAACAGAGTCTAGTGAGAGTGAACTAGATGACACCCTTCATAGACAACTCTTAAGAATGATTTTCAAAGAAATAAAAGAAAATAAGCTTCTGAATAAGAACACAAACAACTCAATGCAATAAGGCAGTGTAAGATGTGAAAGAGAAATTCAACACACAAAGCAAAAGTACTGAAGAAAATCTACCATAAAGTGATGGAATTTAAAAACATATAATAAAAAGTTTGATGAAAAGTTTCACTAACAGAATGGATTGAGGAAATCACAGAATGCCTGAGCTTAAATTCAAGATGGGATGGAACAATGAAATAAAAACAAATAAATAGTAAGGCATGAGGGAAAGTTTCAGGGTATGTGCAACACTCTGAAGTCTATGGTTATATGTAGAAGAATATTTTTTTAAAGATTTAAAAAAATCTTTTCATCAGAATTATCACAAAACTTCCCACAGTTAGGAAATGATGTCAATCTGATATGAAAGGCAGTTAAGACCAAACAGAGAAGACCAGAAAAGAATCTCCCCATTCATATTATAATTAAAACACTAAGTATTGTGGTGATATGTTACATATTTAATAAAGCATGAAATATCCAGAGACAGCACACAGCCAAATCCTAGGCAGACAGCTCAGGAATTTCTTAAACCTTGAGTACAAGGACAAAAAGGGATTCAATGGCACACACCTTTAATTCTAGCACAGGGAAAGCCTGGGAGTGGTGACCTATGCCTTTAATCCCATAACTCCAGAGACAGAACTTTCTGTGTTTCTGTGAGTTGAAGGCTTGACTACCAAATAGAATAGTTTCTGCTTTTCATCCTAACCTGGATGGAATACAGCTGGCGAGAAGGGTATTTAAGGCAGCATAGGAAACCAGCAGAGGCAGATAGCTTGCTACCAGGAGCGAGGCTGAGGAAGTTGGAAGATAACTGGGTGAGATTTGACTATGGTGCTTCCTCTCTCTGATATTTCAGCCTTTCCCCGATATTTGGCTCTGAGTCTCTTTCAATACAATCCAAATTCATCCTACAAAGTATACAAAACAAAACAAAAATATACTGAAACAGCAAGAGAGGCTAAGTCAGGAAGGCAAGCCATCAGAATAACCGCACATCTTTTAACTGAGACTCAAAATCAGAAGGGCTTGGAATGGTATATTCCAAGTTTTGAAAGATACCAACCCAAATTATTATACCCAGAAAAACTATATATCAAGAGGAAAATGTAATAGAAAAAAGAAAACTTTCCATAATAAAAACAGATGAAGGGGATTTATAACCAATATGCCAGTCAGTCCCATAGAAGATACTTGAAAGGATCGTTCAAAATAAAGAGAAAACCAAATCTATCCATGAGACCACAGGACCAAACAAACAATGCTAGAATCAGTTAAGCAGGAGAGGAAAGCAAACAAATTAAAAAAAAAAAAACCCAAGCCCTAGCATTACAAAATAAATAAAACAACAAATAAGTATATACCTTTCAATAATAACTCATTAATGGCCACAAATGTCTAATCAAAAGATACAGGCCAGTCAAGTAGATCAATTTGCTGCCTCTGTGCATCTGACCAGAAAAGTCAGACACTATCACAGGGTTGAAAGATAGAAAAAGCTATCCCGAGCAAATGCACCTAGGAAACAAGCAGGTGTAGCTGTTCTAATATCTGACACAAAAGACTTTGAACTAAAAGTAGTGAGAGAAGATAAAGAAGGTCACTTCATACTGATCAAGGGAACAATCCAACAGGACAGTACAAATCTAAACACAGATGTTCCAAGTACCCATATATTTCATTTCATAAACAAATACTACTGGGTGTAAAGTCAGAGATGACTGGCCCAAGTACAATAGCAGTAGGTGGCTTTAATAGTCTATTCTCACCAAAGAACAAGTCTTCCTGACAAAAACTAGAAACATAAGAATTAAATAAACTTAAACAGACATCTTTACAATATGCTACCAAATATTTCAGAATATAAACTCTTATCACTGTACCACAGGACTTTCTATAAAGAGATCATAAATTAGGGCACAAAGCAAATATCACCAAATATAAGAAAAACTGAAATAATTTCTTGTAACCTATGATAACAATATCACAAGATTCTAAATCAACAGTAAAAGAAATCCTAGAAGAGCTGGGCATGGTAGCACACACTTTTAATCCTAGCACTAGGGAAGCAGAGGCAGGCGCATCACTACAGGTTTGAGGGTAGCCTGGTCTACATAGTGAGTTCCAGGTCAGCCAAGGTTTTATAGTGAGGCCTTGTCTAGGGTGGGGAGGCCAGTCTAGAACATATACAAACTCAAGGAGACTGAACAACATACTATTAAATAATGAATGAGTCCTTAAATCATCATTATCAACAACAAAACATCTTAGTGGCATTGAGGTTGCTCAATGGATAGCTTCTGCAAGCAAACCTGATGGAGTGCTATCCCTGGTACCCACAGGGTAGAAGGAACGAACCAAACCTACAGATGTCTCTTCCTCTCATGTGTGTGCACACACACACACAATAAATGCCAAAAAGATTTTTTAAAAAAATCCTAGAGTCAAAAGGAAATGAATGGAACATCTTTATAATATTTCCTTGCCGAAAGCTTCAAGATCACTGTGGAAGTGGGTGGTGGGGTGGAAGGACTGAAGGGAAATAGTATCTTTAGATCGTGGGCTCACACATCCACAGAATTATTAATGCGTGAGTCCTCACCCCTGGCGGAGGAGCTTCTGGCAGTTGATGGCTCCACTCCCAAGTGATCTGAAGGGTGAAGTCCTGGTAGGTGTACCATGTACCAGTAGATGACCCACCACTGGAGAGTAAATGGGCAGCACACATTGGTTTCAGTGAGTTATTGAAAAACAAATATGTCATTGTTAAAATGTGTGCTTTCTGTTTGTTTGTTATAATTTGGTTAGGTGATATGGCAGGACTTTGTGGAGAATATGATCAAAATACAGTGTATAAAAATTTAAAAATACCAAATACATACACACCAAACAATGCAAAATATCAAAAAAACCAAAAACCCCAAAGGACAGAAGTTGGGAGGGGTCTAAGAGTAAATCAGGGGGAATAGTGGCGTGAATATGATCAAAATATATTGTAAGCCTGTATAAATTCTCAAATATTAGTAAAAACATTACATAAAAACTGTGGGAGATAAAATGAAAGTATTTCTAACAGGAAGGTTTATAGCTTTATGTGCCTCCATTAAAAATCAGAGAAACATTAAACAAATAACTTAGGGAAGTAAGTAGTGACATCTTAGGGCCCTGGAGAAAGAAGAAGATAAACCCCATGGTAGTAGACAGGATGAAATCATTAACATTAGGGCAGAGGGCCTGGAAAGAGAGCTTAGTGCTTGAGGGTACCTGTTGCTTCTGCAAAGACCAAGGTCTGGTCCCCGCATCCATATGGTGGTTCACAACCAGTTTCAGGGGATCCAGTATTCTCCGTGCACTCCTGAATACACATGGTAAAAATGTACTCATGTAGACTCATGCATGGACACATAAAAATTTTAAAAAACATAAACAACAAAGTGTTAAGACACAACTTGAAATAAGAGACATAAAGGGAACCATTATAACACATATCAACAAATGCAGAAAATCAGTAGGTCTTGTATCAAAAACATACTTTCCATCAAATCAAAAAATTTATAAGAAATAGGTAGATTCATGGGGCTGGAGAGATGGCTCAGCGGTTAAGAACACTGTCTGCTCTTCCAGAGGACTGGGGTTCGATTCCCAGCACCCACATGGCAGCTAACAACTGTCTGTAGTTCCAGTTCCAGGCAAAACACCAAGGCAAATAGAAAAATAAATAAAGTTTTTTTAAAAAAAGAAATAGGTAGATTCCTAGATACATATGACTATCAATATAAAAAAAGATAAGCAACATAAATAGATCTACAACAACCAATGAGATTGAAGCAATACATTAAAAAGATCCCAACTAAAAAAGTCCAGACCAGATGGATTATCTAACAGTTTTTACCAGACCTTCAAAGAATACCTAACAGTAATGTCTATAAAACCATTTCATTAAAGGGAACAGGACTTTCAAACTCTACAAAGATAGTTATCATCTTGATACCCAAACAAGATAAAGATGCCACAAAAAGAAAATCACAACCAGTCTCTCTGATAAACACAAATGCAAATATCCTCAATGAAACATTGCAAAGAGTTCCAGAACACAGCACAAAGATCATTCACCATGACCAAGTTTGCCTTGTTCCAGATGCTGAGTTGGTAACTCAATAAATGTTGTAAATTTCATAATTGGAATAAAGGACAGAAGCTCAACTGACACAGAAACCATTGACAACATTCAATATCACTTCATATTGGAAGTCCTGGAGAAACCCAGAACTGAAAGAACATAACTCAACATAATAAAGGCTATATACAACAAACCAGTAGTCAACATTACATTAAATGGGAGAAAGCTAAATGCATTTCCACAAAATCAGGTACAAGACAAGGGTACTAACTTTCTCCACTCTTATTCAATACAGCTAGAAGTCTTCACTGGAGTAATAAAAAAGGATACAGATAGGAAGTTCAAAGCATCTCTGCTTGCAAATTATAGAATCCTATACAGGAGAGATCCAAAAGGGTTACCAGAAAACTCCCAGGACTAACAAACAATTTGAGCAAAGTGGAAGGATACAAAATGAACACACACTAGCCAGTGGTGAATGTACTGAGAAAGAAGTCAGGGTCATCCCAAAAATACCAGGGATGCTAAAGACAGTGAAAAATTAAACACCAAGGGAAGAAAATGAAGAATCAATGATCAGAAAAATCAACACTGTGAAAACAGCCATTCTGTGAAAACAAATCTACAGATTTAATGCAATTCCAATCAAAATCCTTGTGTCATTCTTCACAGAAATAGAAAAGGCAATTTTAAAACTCATATCAGAGTACAAAGGACTCTGGATAGCCAAAGTCATCCTGAACAACAATAAAAGAATACTGGATGTATCACCATATCTGACTCAAGTTATACTGCAGAGTTCTAGCATCCCATTCTCCCCAAATCCCTCATAGATCAATGGATAGACTCCAGGACCCAGATATGAGGGCATAGAACTAAATCCACCTAATTTTTAACAAATATACTAGAAACAGATATTGAGAGATATATCATCCATAGACACCAATGCAGGATTCACAGTGGCTCACAGAGACTGAAGAGACAATCACAAGAGTCTATAGGGGTCTGAAGTAGGTTCAGTGAATATATGTGATGGTTATATAGCTTCCTTTTCTTGTAGGACTTCTAATAGTGGAAACAGTGATGTCTCTGACTATTTTGCCTGCTCTTGGGATCCTCTTCCTCCTACTGGGTTGTCTTGTTCAGCCTTGATAGGAGGGTTTGTGCCTAGTCTTACTGTAACTTGTTATGCCATGATTGGTTGGTATCTCTGGGAGGCCTGTTCTTTACTCAAGAGAAATGAAGAAGTGAATCTGGGAGAGAGGGAGTGTGGTGGGAAGGGTGGTCTGGGACAAGGAGGGAAACTGCAGCTGAGGTATAATACATGAGAGAATAAAAAAGAAAAAAAAAACCAACCCAAAAAGCCAAATGGTGCTAGGAAAACTAGATATCTACATATACAAGAACAAAATCAGATTCTTCTTGCTCTGCACACAAGTCAACCCCTAAAAGATAAAGAACTTTAAGATATGATCTGAAACTCTGAAATGTCCAGGGGGAAATGAAAAGAATATGGTTAAAGGTATAGGTATAGTTAAGGATTTTTGCTTGTTTGTTTGATTTTATTTTTTAACACGGGTCTCTCTGTATAGGTCTCGCTGTCCTGGAACTTGCTCTGTAGACCAGGCTGGCCTATAACTCACAGACCCACTTGCTTCTGCCTCCTGAATGCTGGGATTAAAGGCATGAGCCACTACTGCCCAGCTTGAATTTTTTTAAAATTAACCCCATTAACTTAAGAAAAGACCAATAACTGACAAATAGAATCTCATGGAAAAATTTTTTTTTTTAAAAAGAAATTCTTTTGTACAGAAAAATAAATTCTCAGTAAAGTAAAGAAACAGCCTAGAGAATGAGAAAAAAACCTTAGGCAACTATATATCCAAAGAGAGATCAGTAAACTGGAATATACAAAGAATTCAAGAAACTAAGCTACAAAAACCAAACAATTCAATAATAATAAAAAGGAACAAAATGGTTTTTAAAAGAAGAAATACAAACAGACTATAAACAGTTCCAAAAGTGTTCAACATTATTAACCATCAAGAAAATGCAAATTAAAACTTCTTTGAGACTCTATTTTACTTTAGTTGGAACAGGTACAGTCAAGAACACAGAGAACAATTGCTGATGAGTATTTAGAGAAAGAAGAACCCATATCCATCTTTGGTGAGAGTGTAAATTGGGGCAGCCACTGTGGAAATCAGTATGTATTTCTCAGAAACACTGAGAAATAATATATAAGCTAACATATCACTTCTGGGCATATGGTCCAAGGACTCCATATCTTACCACAGAGATACTTGTATATTCATGCTTTTTTCCAATTCTATTCACAATAACTAGAAAATGAAGTAAGCTTACATCTCCATCTACTGATGAATGGAAAATGTAAATGTGCTATGATGACAGAATGGAATTTTATTCAGCTGTAAAATATTATAATTATGAAACCTGTAAGAAAGTGGATAGACTATAAATTATTCACTAATTTATATCTCTAATATTGATCCTGGGTTTGAATTTTTGGATATTTGTGTTTAATTCGAGTGTCAGGAGAGGCCAGCAGGCTAGAAAGTGCTATGGAATAATCCATATGCACACTGTGAAAATATGTCGCTATAATTGGTTCAATAAATAAACTGACTAGCCAATAGCTAAACAGAATAAAGTTAGGGGAAAAAGACAAACTGTGAATGATTGGATGAGAAAGGGCAGAGTCAGAGGAGTCACCATTCAGATAAAGACTTGAGTTAGACATGCAAAATGGGACAGAGGTAAAAGCCACAAGCCTCAGGGCAGCACATAGATGGATAAAAATGGGTTAAGTTGTAAGAGCTAATTGGCAACAAGCCTGAGCTATTCGCTGAGCATTTATAATTTACATTAAGTTTCTGAGTCAATTATTTGGGAAATGGGCTATTGCTTATTTGGGAGCAGGTAGTTGGGACAGAAAAACCCCTATAAGAAAGCGTTAAACAGGAATTATGGAACATGAAGGGATAAACTGGGGTGTTTAGAGCAAGGCAGAAGAGGGAAACTGGAAGGAATAAACGAAAGTAGAGACTTTTAAAAAAAAGTTATATGGAAACCTACTACTGTAGAAGCTTCCTAAAATATAACTATACACATATATAAAAAGAGCTAATATGAGCAGGGTGGTGGTGGTGTAGGCCTTTAATCCCAGCACTCAGGAGGCAGAGGCAGGCAGATCTCTGTGAGTTCAAGGCCAGCCTGGTCTATAGAGTCAGTTCCAAGACAGTCAGAGCTCTACAGAGAAATCCTGTCTACAGAAACAACATCAACAAAAAGAGCTAAGAAGGAAGTTAGTCTACAATGGGGTCCTATGCTCCCAGTAAATACTAGAACAAAGAAAAAATCCTGTTACCTATTTTGGAGTTATTGGCTAGTGAAGTCTCAAAGACCCAAAAAAACAGTATAGGCTATTGGCAATGTTTTTTGAGTATCCCTCAGAGCTTGATGTTAAGACCCTATTGCTGAAGATATCACATATTCTAGCAACAGAACCTAGGAAGACGAAGCTGGTATTGATCTGCAGGCTTATCCCTACTAGGTAGCTTTCACAGTGCTGGAAGGGGCTATGCACATTACTGAAGATGAAAAGTATCAATCTTACCCAGCTGTGAACCCAGTGAACTACAATAATGACTGGCCCGGAAAGACATGCCCACTCATGCAACAGTGGAATGCATGTTGTGAGAGTAACCAACTATATTCTGACTGGGTCCTGCTCCATCAGATAAAACCCATACCTGGTACTATTCAACTCCCAATGAATTACCATTATACCCATAGATTAAGGTGTTTCTTAACCTTCTGATTACAATACATGATGATCAACAAATGTCCAAAGTACAGAGAGTAAGAGACTGCAGAATGGATACAATATAGTGCACCTACTTCTACAAGGGCTTAGAAGGTATTGAAGAAGAATGAATACAAAGACTAAGAGCCAGAGGTGATGTGGATGGCCACATGGAAAAAAAGTCTTCTTGAAACAGCAAGAAAACTACACATGTGAACTTACAGTGGCTGTGGGATCATGCATACGCTCTGTGCGTGCCAAAGGCAGACAAATACCAGCATGCGGAGGGGATGTAGGTACCAAGTTCCATGCCAAGCCAAGGAGTTACTGTCAGCCGTTAGTTGCTGGGAGGAGAAAAGTCAATTTTCTCTAAAAGTGCAGCCCCTGGTAAGTTGGCCATGTTTAGCGGAAGGCCACATACGCATTGAGCAGCACACACTGACCTTGATGGGGAAAAAGGTCAAAAGGTTGGTGAGAAGAAAAAGGAAGTGAATCCATGAAGAGTTGGGGGAGGGAGGGTGTATATGGTAAAAACCCATTGTAAAAAAAAAAACCCAAATCAATGCAATTCCCATCAAAATCCCAACATAATTTTCTTTTTACAGACCTTGAAAGAACAATACTCAATTTCATTCGGAATAACAGGAAATCCAGGATTGCCAAAACAATTTTGCTCAACAAAGGAACCTCAGGACGCATCACCATCCCCAACTTCAAGTTATACTGTAGAGCTACAGTAATAAAAACAGCTTGGTACTGGCATAAAAACAGACTTGTGGACCAATGGAATAGAATTGAGGATCCAGACATTAACCCAAAAACCTATGAACACCTGATCTTTGACAAAGAGGCCCAAAATATTCAATGGAAAAAAAGATAGTATCTTCAACAAATGGTGTTGGCATAACTAGGTGGTAGTGTGTAGAAAAATGCAAATAGATCTAAATCTATCACCCTGCACAAAACTTAAATCCAAGTGGATCAAAGACCTCAACATAAACCCCGCTACACTTCATAGAAAAAGAAGTGGAAAATACCCTCCAATGCATTGCCACAGGTGACCACTTCCTAAATATAATACCAATAGCACAGACACTAAGACCAACAATCAGTAAGTGGGACCTCCTGAAGCTAGGAAGCTTCTGTAAAGCCAAGGACACTGTCAATAGGACAAAACGACAGCCTACAGAATGGGAAAAGATTTTCACCAACCCTACAAGTGAAAGAGGACTGATCTCTAAAATATATAGAGAACTCAAGAAACTAAAGCCCCAAACCTTGAATAACCCAATCAAAAAAGGAGGTTCAGAACTAAAAAGGGAATTCTCAGCAAAAGAATTACAATTGGCTGAAAGGCACATGAAAAAGTGCTCAACTTCTTTAGCCATCAGAGAAATGCAAATCAAAATAACTTTGAGATACCACCTTACACCTGTCAGAATGACTAAGATCAAAAACACAGAGGACAGCCTGTGCTGGAGTGGATACAGAGCAAGGGGAACACTCCTCCATTGTTGGTGGGAGTGTAAACTTGTTCATCCACTCTGGAGTGCAGTATGGAGGTTTCTCAGTAAACTGGGAATCAATCTCCCCAAGAATCCAGCAATATTACTATTGAGCATATACCCTAAAGATACACATTCATACCCCAAAGGCATTAGCTCAGCTATGGACATAGCAGCATTATTTGTAATAGCAAGAACATGGAAACAACCTAGATGCCCCTCAACTGAAGAATGGATTAACAAACTGTGGTACATCTACACAATGGAGTACTACTCAGCAGTAAGAAAAAAATGATATCTTAAAATTTGCAGGCAAATGGATGGATTTGGAGAATATCCTCCTGAACGAGGTATCACAAACCCAGAAAGATAAGCAGGGGATGTACTCACTCATTAGTGGACTTTTTTTTTAAGTAAAGAATATCCAAGCTGCAAACCACAACCACTGAACAGTTTGGGATCTGAAAATTATATTTAATATAGTCTTCTGCTATTCATTTGATCTCAACACTATTCATTCTACACAATGGCATTGTTACATGTTTCTTTTTTTCTTGTCACTCTATCTTATTTTATTCTTTTAGAAAATAAAGTTCTTTTTTTCTATGTAAAATAAAAAAGAAATGAAAAAAAAACCCCAAACAATCGAATATTTTAAGAAGAGGACATGAAGGGGAAAGGGAGAAGTAGATGGGGTTATGAGCTGAGTAGGAAGAGGGTTCTGATTTGTTATGATGAAAATACACTCTATACATGTATGAACTTGTCAAATGAAAAATATTCTAAGAGAAAATGACACAGAGTATGCCATTTCACCCATATAACCTACAAGACAGAAAGGTCAGGGCATTTATCTCATAAAGCTCTTTCCCGAGGGATTCCTTGAGAAAATCCTAGAGAAATCTCATTTCACAACTGGATGCAAAGACACAAAGCTGAGTGGGGCTGCAGGATGGGAACAGACTCTCTTCATCACTGCATCCACAGCCTATGGTTTTCCTTGGTACACAGGAGTTACACGGTAACTATTCTGATTGCACTGCATGCTAGCACAATTCCAGAGGAAGTGAACCAAAGACAGACAGATGAACACATGGACACTGGGAAAAGCTGGATTCAGGCAGCCTGGGCTCTCTGATGGAGAAATGGGAGCATCAGCATCTTTACTGTATTGAACAGGGAGGCATGATTATTGCATACAGCTGAACAAGACATGACATGTTATATATATTATATATACATAAACAAGGGGGCAGGGATTATGGTATACAGAGGACAGCCTTAGATACCGTAGATTATGTATACCATAATACAGATCAAGAGGACAGGCTTAGATAATCTTGATAGGAGCAGTTTTGTAGGAGAGCAATATTCAGGTTGTAAACATCTGGGGAGGAGAAAAGTGTCATGAAAATTGTCTGTACACACTATCAACCTTCACACATGAACCAGTTATCTGTACACACTATCAGCATTCACACATGGACCAGTTATCTGTACACACTATCAGCATTCACATATGGAAGGGAAGTTTTGGCATTTCTTCTTGGGTGTGAGGCTAGGATCCTTGACATGCCCATGCCCATATCAACAACATAATTCACCCAAGACTTCACTCATGTGGGGTTTCTTTTGGGCTCCATGACTCCATATGTACATACATGTTTGTACACGTTTCTGTTGGTACTAGGGACCAAACCCAGGGTCTTGCTACAGTGAGAGAAGTATTTTCCTTCTAAACCCTATTTGTGTCTTGAATTCAATTCCACAGTGTGTTTGGTGGGCTTGCTGTTTGTTTCATGCTAGGGACTGGGGATGGAGGTGAAGCATGGTGGCTGAAATATGGTTCAGTTTTGTAGACTGTTTCCTAAAACAGGTACAATAATCTCCCTTGTAATACAATCTGGAGGGCCAGGCCTCCCCACAACACCCACTCTGGGGTTGGCCTTGGAACTTATTTTTACAAAGGATAATAAAAAAATGGGATGGAAGTAGGCTTGAGAATATTTGTAGTTTAGATGCTTTGTCTCTTTTATTATGCCATATAAAATAATGCCAGGCTGTTCTCCTGGAGCTGAGAGACCGCAGAGACAGATAAACCATCTTAGGTAAGGCCTTTTCCATCTAGCCACCATAACAAGGCTCAGCAATGCTTTTGGTTTTAGAGAATTTTCTTAGGGGTCCCGTGTATATGTTAGGCTGTATGCCATGTGGTCATCTCAACTACAGTGACTTGATTCTGCTGCCACAAAGTAAAGGCACCACAGATAATACAGTGTGGCTATATTCCAATAACTGTTTTTTTTTTTTTTTTAAAAAAAAAACAACAGGTGGCAGAGTTGTGGATCATTGTTCACCTATACCTCTCCTGGATTATTCAGCTCAACGGAAGGCTGTATAAACCTGAAGAACTGCCCAATGAACGACTGGAACCATAAGAAATAATAATTATTCTTTGTTTCAAGCCACTGAGTCTGGAACTTCTTTTTTTCTGGACAGCAAATAGTAACTGAAAATGCTGGTATAAACATATTGATTGAGGAAGCAGGACGCATGTATAGGAAACATTTATATAACAACATAAGGCAATATGTGATTATATGTCAAAATGCATGGTGTAGAATAATCAGAATTTTATAAGACAAGTAGTGTCTTGGGAAAAATAAAGAGGACTTGGGTAGGTTATAAAGAATAGGTAGATTGTGGCAATCTCTCCGAAACAGCTCTGATTCTTTCTGCTGTGTGCGTCTGTGTGTATGCACCCCCAGGCCAGGAAAGACAACTGTAGTGGATGTGAGAGTGAGAATACTGTTAGGCATTACTGTTGTGGTAAATAATCTAGGAGGATTTTGACAAGCTAGGGAAGAAGGCAGGTCACTCCAGGAAGGAAGTGCTCATTGCTGGGCACCCACACTGATGCTTTGGACACTACTTGGGTATAGAGCAGAGTCATCTGTGAAGTTTATCAGGACTGAACCTGAGTGTTGGGAGGGGCCAAGAAGGAGACAAGTAGTCACTAATGACAACACATAAGTCAATGGAAGTGACATTTCCACCAGATCACACCAAAATGGCATGTGGAGGGTGTGGAGGCAGGGGAGATGATGCCAGGAGACAGGAATGAGCTAAAGCCTTCCTGCAGGGATGGTCAAGTACACCAGCTCTGTGAGGAACAGTACAAGGTAGGCAGGGAGATAGCTATGCTTACATTCATTGTGAAGTCTTGGTCATTTCCTTCATTCAACTGCATTGAACTTTGTTGTATGTCACTCACCATTTAAAATGACAGGTACAGCTCAGGAGAGATATCACACACACACACATACACACACACACACACACACACACACACACACACACACACACACCCTATATGTCCTTCTAACAGACTGCGAGAGACTGAGGGATGGTTGTGGTGGTGGCCCTGGGAATTCTGGAGAGGCACCAGAGAATAAGAACATGTCTGTTTTCTAGGGAGCCTGTGGCATCCAGTAAGAGTGACCGTGAGCCCAGGGTGAGGGGCTCTGCAAGGGGCAGGTTAGGAAAGCCCTTCCAGGAGAGGCCGCCTGCCAAGTGCGTCAGGTGGCAGAGCTGTGAGGGCAGCCAGAGAATGGAGCTGTCAAACCACAGGCTGCAGAGAGAAACCTCAAAACATTTAGCAAGGCCAAAGGGAAAGGTTGGCTAGGGAGGGAACACAAGGCCCAGTTCTTTCTGTTACTCCCAGGACTAAACTATCTGACCGCTGCTCTCTCTCCTGACCTCAGCCTTTCCTCGTTAGCTGCCTATGCAAGTGCCCTCCCCAGCTCTGGTACACTCAATAAACACATGCTGAGTCCGGGCAACATGCTAGGCTGCAGAACAGAGAATGAAGGCATGTCGGCACAAGAAAGTGGAGAGATGAACAGGGCCTAGACACCGAGGGGGTCACAAAGGTTACATGCTACATTGAGGAGTCTGGAATGTATTAGGTTCCTAATTGTGTGTTAGAAAGAACACGCTAACATCTACATGAACATCAGATAGAGGAGAAAAGAAATAGAGTCAAGACTATCTTGTCTCCATGGGGACTGAGCCTAGACCTCTGAGATGTGAGGCTGAGATTTAAAGTCATAGGCCTGCCCCTCTGGATCTGCAGATCCTATACTCAGCCAGTTACAGACCCAAAATATCCAAAAAGAAGCTGTGTCTCTACTGAACACATGCAGGCTTTTCCCTTTGTCATTATTCCCTAAATAACACAGCATACTCAGTCTTTATATAGCATTTGTAGTGTACTGGTATCACAGGTGGCCTGGAGGTAATTTAAAAGCACACAGGAAGATGTATGTAGGTCACATGTGTCTACAGGGACTCCTATCCCGAAACCAGGAAGCACCCACACTGATGCTTTGGACACTATTTGGGTGTAGAGCATGAAGGGTGGGATCATCTGGGAATGGGTATTGGGGGAAGAGTCTTGCTAGGAGAACTGTGGGGTGTAGTGGTAAATTCTAGTCTGTATAGGTTATAGACAAACTTCCCAAGGAATGTCAAATTAATGTTTTAGTACAGATACTAGAGAGTGGTCTGTAGATAAAGCACAGTCAAGTGCTTGGCATGCAGGGAAAGTTTCTGGTAGCTCATGAAGACCACCTTTCGGGTAGAAAGAAGAACTGCCCAGGGAACTGGACACACATTGGAAAGCACAATTAAAAAGCTGCAATATTTTACTTCTCATGTACTGTGAAGATTAATCACGACAGACAAACTGATCTGAGGTAAAGAAGAGAGATGCCTCTGGGGAGGTCTAAGATGGCATTTTCAGGAAGGATTGTCTAAGGGGTAACAGCCATCCCTTTAGAATGGCAGAACTTCCTGGCAGCAGCCCGGCTGGAAAGAGACCTGAGGAAAAAGCCAGGCTGCCTGCCTGCCTTTGCTTCTTGCTGGTCAGGGGACGCACGCTATTGCTGCTACAGATGATGACATTTTTGCTTCTGTCCCAAACCAGTGTCTCTGGCCTGCCCATTGATCATAGACCAGCAGTTTTCCAAGAATCCTCCAGGCCTCCAGCCTCGTGGGCTGAGAGGCTACCAGTTGGTTCCATAGCCTCTCCAGTGTGCAGATAGTCAATTTTGGAATACCCAGCCAGGCTATGTAAGCTGATCCAATAAGTCCTTTGTAATATACATCTGTTCTATTAACTTTGTTCCTCTAGAGAAGCCACTAATGCACATGGCCACTCTAGTGACCTGGAGTGTGATGTGTGACTTTCCTCTGTTACCAGATTTTCAGGCTTGGTGAAAGATACCTTTGCCCTCTGAGCGTTCTCATGGGCACTCAACTAGTTCTTGGTACTAGGGCTACATAAGAAGATGTAAGTAAGTAATTGCCAGGGTTCTTACAGAAGTCTGTTCATATTGTACCAAAGCATGAACAAAATCACTTCATTTTTCTACAGTGTTAGAGAATTTTCCATGAGTTAGCATGTCCCTCCTGCCAAAGGTTAAAAAATACGGAAAAGTATCCACATTCTCTTTTTATATAAAATTAAAATAGAACTTTTAACTATCATACTAATTTTAAGATAAAAATTAACCGTAGTAGAGAACATATTTCTCTAAGACAGCACAGAACAGTGAGAGCTCCTGCCTTTAAGGACCCTGGAATGGAATAGGAATATCAAGGTAGATACATACAAAGGTATTACGTGCTAAGACAACACCAGGGCCACCTCATTGTTCTCCGCTACCCAGCATGCCTGCACTGCCAGCGCTGTCTGTCATAGACACTGAAACCTGCCATCTGCACCCATGTTCCAGCTATTTGAGTCTCTGCGGACTGTGTGGGTGGGGACTGAACTCCACAAGCCCTCTGTAGGCAGCATGGTGACTATGTAAGGTCAGTGCAGAGTGCCCAGAAAACAGAAGAGGAGCAGCTGAAAGGTCAAGCTTATGAAGAAACAAACAAACAAACCAACAAACAAACCAGTGTACATCAGTGAACAAGACAAAAGTCCAAACAGGAAGAAAATTAAAAGAAGTTACTTCTCTTTTAAGAAGGCTGGTAGCTTCTTTCATGTGGATTTGGTAGTTGGCTAAACTGCACACAGCAAGTAACCTCAGTGATGCTTTTAGAAACATAAATGTTCTAAGAAATACAAAGCTAACATCTTTACATTTTGTAGTAAAATTCCACATATATTGGGATTTTTCCAGACATCTCTTCTCAGGAGGTTCTTGGGGGAGCCCAGGGCTATACAGAAGGCAAGAATCTTTCCTTCACCCTTCACAGAGGTGTTCAGACTGGGGTTGGGACATTAAAGCATCAGAGGGGGACAATGACCCCAGGGTTGAGAGCCATGATCTTTCCATCAGGCAACACTATGGGGCCAGGAGTCAGGGAACTAGATTGCTGTCTTTCTTTCCTAGGAAGGGGAACCAATACCACCTTCTGATTTGAGACTTAGGAATGGTTGGAAATTTAAAGTAACATTCTTTACTAAAGCAACATAGGCCAGAAAGGAAAGCTGCACAAAAGCCACAAATGCACAAGAGAGCATGTGGCTTCTCTTCCACCCGTACATGGCTAGGGATGCCATCACCACCCCCCAGACGCTGCTCACCTTCCCTCCTGGGCTGAGTTTCTCAAGGCTTGCACTGCACCTGTGGGCCTGTCTCCCTCACACTGGGCACTGCACTGTGTATAATCAGTCTCATTTTCGTCTCCCCTTCCCTCCCCTTCCCCTCCTTCTGTGATGCCACCTTTACATCTACTCTAGCATTTACCAAAATAGACCCTAGGAGGAATAGCTTCTGGTGGGAATAAGATGAATGAACCATGGTGCAGACACATTGTAGACAAGGACGGAACAAGTCTGGAGGCTGGCAGGGGCCCACTGTCTCCTCTTAGGGCCCCCTACCAAGTCCTGGGAAACACTGTGGACTTTGGTTAGAGCAGCTGTGTGTATCCAGAGGCTAGTGTTCTACTTCAGCTCAGTTCTGTGGCAGAAATTCACCCTCCCGTGCCCAGTCCCCCCTCTTCAACAGGAGTGGCTGAGAACAAGAGAAGCCAAATTGGCATTCTGAAGCTCTTCATTTAAAGGCATACATTTAGCAATTTGCTGTGTCTGAGTTAATATATGGGTTAGGTTCTCTGTGAATGACACTCCCCTAACTCGAGCAACATCATAAAGACAATCAGTTGCTGAGTGTCTGGCAAGTTAATGACTACAAGCTCAAGAAATGACAGAAGGGGAAAAATGTCAACATGGAAAAAAAGAGCTTTAAGAAAAGTCTAGAGGAACATGGAAAGAGTCACTTTATCCCTCCTCCCAAAGCTACCGAAACTCTCTTGTTCTGCTGGGCTGTAAAATGGTTCAGTGTGTACAGATGGCTGCTGCTAAGCATGGAGACCTTAGTTCCATCTCCACATTCCACATCCGGCCAGGTGGGAACCAGCACCTCCAAGCTGTCTTCTGACCTCCACATGTACATCCACATACTCCAGAGAGAGAAAGGGATGGAACATCACATAGACAGACAGACAGACAGACACAGACAGACAGACAGACAGACAGACACACACACACACACACACACACACACACACACACACACACACAGACAAAAATGTAGGGGCTGGAGAGATGGCTCAGTGACTAAAAGAACTGGCTGACCTTTAGAGGACCTGGGTTTGATTATACATACAATTTAAAAAAGTAATTTAACAGGATGAATATATTACTGAAAGTATCATTTGACATGCTGTGCTCATTAGAACAGTCTTATATTGAAAGAAGATGAGGGCAAGAGGAAGTGAGAAGAGACAGAAGGATTAGGATGAGATGGAGTAGACAGGGAGGGGGACAAGAAAAAAAGAAGGTGGTGAGCACGCCATGCTGAGATGACTGACAGGCAGGAGAGGAGGAGCCAGATGCTGCAGGCCTTAAGCAAACACCTGGAAACATTCTGAGGTCAGGACCAGCAGAGGGTGGGACAGAGGAGCCAGCATCACCAGTAACCGAGTCTGCAGGAGGTGTGATGCTCAGAACCTCTTGTTATTTTTCTGTAGAGCTGAGGACTGAACCAGAGCCCTATGCTTCCGTTAGAACAATATCTATGTCCACGCTGGGGGAGTTTCTATAGGATGTTGTTTACCATCCAGACCACAGTAGCCTGCAAGTGAGGATTCTATCCATTGTACCAGGGACAGGGACAGACTGATCTTGAGGTGGCTCCTCCACCTTCATTAGACCTCATGGCAACTCCCAAGAGGGGAACAATATTATTTATGTGTACTTATTCTCCTGGTCAGAAATGGAGGTTTCAAGTATTAAGGAGCCTCTCCAGCTCACAGCAAGCAGGAGGCCAGAAGGAATGTGTACTGCCTCACTGTACAGCCTCTCTGAGAAGGAAAATCTTCATCACACCCCAAACTCCAGCCTGTAGCTTGTGGCAGGATATGTACTAGACTAGCAGGTACTGCACAGAAGTCAGGAGTGCCCCCTCCTTACAGGAACAGGGACTCTCATTCTTAACAAGGTCAGGGTTATCTGCTTTGTGTCCTTCACAGTGCAGTCATTTTCGTATATTCTCAAACCCCAGATACTGCTCTTTCTAGTAATGAGGAGGGACCGCTGTTGCCAAAGAAAGTCAGGGGCACCACAGCAGGTTAGCTTCGTGTCCAAAACAGTCACGTTTTGAAGTAAAATTTCCTCCACATAATGCCATCTTTGCTGCTTCTTGAGCAACAGTGTTTCCCCTATTTAAACTCAGCCACTGTGGCTTCCATTCTCCAGGCTGACATCCCTCATTGTTCCACTGTGCCCTGCATGAAGCTCTCACATGTGGAAATGTCTTTCTCTAACGTATGGTCACAATAGCCTTAATGTGACCTGGGTACTCTGGACTCACAATCATTACTGTCTCCTAGGGCTCAAGTTCACAATTAATGTGCGGCCCCACCCCAAGCTACCTACACAAAACAGACCTTGCAAGATACTACGGTGAATCTGGAGGAGGAAGGCAGTCTGCTAGGGGCTGGGTGTGATGGGAAGTAGATTTTCCAGAAGAAAATAAAGAAAATGCTGACTAAGATATTAGTTATTCAACAAAATCCCAGTGCGAGATGTGGAATAACTTCCTATGAGTTGTTGGTCAGGGAGAACCCAGAAGCTCCCAAAACAACAACACAGCCTCTTGCCATTGCTCTTGGGTGGCCACCAGAATTAGCTGATAAGACCCCATTGCTGAAGACCTCCACACATTCTGATTGCAAAAACTAGAGAAACCAAGCTAGAACTGAATTAGAAGCTTCCGCCCTGCTGTTAAACAGCTATGCTAGAAGAGAATTCATCAATGGTCTTACCTAGTTGTGAACCTGTGAACTGTATTATCAACCTGCTACACAAGATGTGCCCACTAGTCCAATAGTGGCATCATTGTTATGGGAATCGCTAACTACTTTCTGACTTGACTTGAGGCCCTCCCTCTCTCCAGGAGGAATTTATACTTAGTTCTACAAACCTGGTCAAACTCCATGGCTATGGAGGTCATAGATCCTATGGTCTCAAACTGTGTTCCAAATATTTATGTTTACATCCACAAATTAGCGCTAGACTAAACCTCAGTCAGAGAGGTTTTCATTTGCAATGGGCCCCATAACTGGTCTTGATCAATTGTTGAGTGTTCATATCTAAATGGGACATTTACGACAATCTTCCAAAGCTCAGAGGAAGAAGAAGCAGAAAGAATGTAAGAGTTGGAGGCCACAACGAGTACTATAAATGTTGTGTAGCAGCAGACAGGACATGGCCACAGAGCATCAGTGGCCATCTTTACAAACTGAGCCCACCAGGACTCCTTTGTGGATATGAGATGGGCTACAGGTCCTCAGCCCTTCCAGAGCTATCATAAGCTAAAGCTTACAACCATAGTTATCAGTGATCTAACCACTGGGACACAGTTCTTGTGCAAGCAAATGATTCCACTCGTGTTTAACTCTAAATTCAATGCAGTGGATCTCACATTCAAAAAAAGCATGAAAGTAGGGTGAGGATTTGAAGGAGGAGCAGGAGGAGGAGGAGGAGGAGGAGGTCTGCTGCTGATGGGGGGGAGGAGGTACGAATGGCTAATTGGGGGATTTTGATCAAAGAACATTATACACATGCATGAAATTATAAAAGAACAAATTTAAAGATGCTTCTCAGAGGAGATAACATTCAAAATAGGAGCCAGGCAGGTGGAGAGAGCATAAGATTTTTCCAGGCAGATGGGAAGAAGGGTTTGGCAGTGAGGAGCAAGAATGGGGGAATATGGCGGTGCTGTTTTTACTTCCTGGTTCTTTCCTTCAGTTTTCCTGGACCTAATTTTCTGATGCTCTTCTGTCAGAAATGGGCACACTGTAATCACTTTAAAAAGAAGCCTGCATTGTGTGGAGTTGATAGTCCTGTGTAACTTTTATATAATCAATCACATACTAAACGGCCAACACCGAGCTTGACGGTAAGTGATTTCAGAGCTAATCGCATTTCCTGGATGTGTGTCCACTTTCATGGACCCTCTGATTAGGGAGAAAAGCAAAGGTCATCTTAAATTAAGCACTGAATGGCAGTCAATGACCTGGTACTCTGGGAGGCTGGAGGTCAACTTGATCCCGCCAATGCTTTCCTCTTTAGTGCTTCTACTCAAAAGGATCTGAAACAGCATTTCAGGATTTTCCAAAAGTGTATCTAAGGCAAACCTGTCTCAGGACCCTTTTTCAGCTTGGAAAGGAGACAGGCCTGCATTCCCTTTGCATTCTGAGAGCTGCCCCACAGGATAAAGCACATGCTGTCACTCTGCAGTCAACCAAGCCCACCTAGATGAAACAGTATAACACACTTCCCCTTAAGCCAATGGCAGGTGAACAAAAGAAAATGCCTCTTAGAAGCCCACCGGTTCGAAGAGAGAACAGGACTTTCATAAAGAACCCTAAACATCCCACCAGAAAGTCCCAAACAACCCTGAAAAGTGAGAATAAAACTACTAAAAGCTGACAGAGGGTAACAAGCATTTCTTCCAACCCACATTTGTCCTTCTAAAAAAAGCCAACCAACTACTGAAAAAAAAAATCCCCCAAATGTATGAAATCTAACATCATTAACATATTTCCTGTCCTCACATAGCTTATAAAAATGTTTCTGAGCTTTTCCCTGGCTCATTTACAGCCATGAGAAGGAGTAAAAAGGAAATGCAGCAGATGGTGGGAGGAGGCGGCACTTCCATACTCTCCTGGCATTTGTCTCCCTGGTCATTTATCTTGCTTGGGTGAGATTTCCAATTTCCTCAGAAGGTCTCAGTGGCTTTTCCCCCCTGGAGAACCATGCCCCCAGGTGCTATCGGGGAGCTGCAGGTGATGAGATGTTTACTACTACTTTTGTTGGTTTTCAAAGAGATCACCTTGGTTTCCCTCTTACCCTCTCCGAAGTGACTCCACAAGGATCTAATCCCACACTGATTTAGAGCTGACAGGTGGTACATGCATAATTAAGGATGACCTAACACAGAATGCACTCATTCTTGGCATATTATCAGACACTTAAGCAAAGCAATTATCAGGAGGCAATCTTTCCTGTCAACAGAGATAGAGATGAAACATTTCTTCAATTAGGAGGATTCTGCAATGCTGCTGTAGTATCTCACTGTCTACAAACACTTGGCAGTTTTTATAGTTTAATACTGCATCAGCTCAACAGAACACCTTTGGCCAGTCAACTTAAGCACCCTCCACCACCATATTCTAAACTGAGACAATGCCAGGGTCTGCCAGAGATCCTGGTGTGAGCTGACAAGGGTATATATCTATATACCAAGCTTCCCTTAAAGGATAGATACAAAACCAAAACAAACAAACAAAAAAACTAAAACAAAAAAATGGGTTCACTCTAAAGTAAATTCAAAGCAGGACTCCTTCCTTCCCATGCTTCAGCAGTGTCAGAAATGTTTAGAGAATTATCATCAAGCCTTAAGACCTCATTATGAATCTAAATGATCTAAAGGATTCTTATTTCATTTGGAAGAAAAAATATAATTCAGAGAAAGAAGAGGGGTGGGTGAGATGGCTTAGTACGGTGCCTGCTGCCATCCTTGCCAACCTGAGGTCTTCCCCAGGACCTACATGGTAGAGGACAGAACTGCCTCCTGTACATTGTCTACTGACCTCTACATGTTTTCAGTGACAGGTGCATATGTGTGCAACACATACACACGCACACACACACACACACACACACACACACACACACACACACAAAGTAAGTTTCAAAGAAAGGAGACTTTTCCACTAAACAGATGGAGTTTCCACTTCAGGTGAGGAAGGGGGTGTAAGCTGCAATTCTTAATGGAACACTATGATTTTTATAAATTACAGTGTATGCTTTATATAAAGAAATGTACTTTGGCTTTCCTTAGAACAGAAATTGCTTGAATGCTATAGTGAGACAAATGATTTTCCTTTCTTAAAGGGCTGTTAAGGAGGTAATGGGCATTTGGAACCCTTGCAAAAACTGCCTTCCAAGAGACAAGAGAACCTCACAATGTTTGCAGTGAACATTACACCGCATTTCACAAGAGGTTTTATTGTTTAGATGCTCACGTCCTGATGACATGTGAAGGACCATTGTTCACTGGGTGGTGTCTATGGGATCTCTGGCGGTGGAACTTTGCTGTCTGCATTATTCTCTCCTCCACAGGAGTAGGAACCCGGGGAGGGACACAGTATTAGAAGACAGCAGATGTCACCTGAGAATACTGTCATGGCAATGTGGATAACGTGCTGACTTGAACAGGTTGACTTCCGATGACAAATCCGGGGCTACAGAAAGTGCCTGCTACGGCCGACTTTAAAGGTAATAGAAGGACACTTCAGAGGACAATTAAGAATTTGCTAGCAAACCATCACTTTGACAACACTGCCTTTCAATATGTGCCCAACTTAGTAGGCAGTCCATTCAGAATATTAGTGAGAAAACACTAGGCACCCTAGGGGAAAACAGAATCAGGTGGCAGGCAGTGGGATCATTAATGGGGGCTTCAGCAGGACTCAAAGCGCAACTTCATTATATTTCCTGGAACTAAGAATAGCTTCTGAATGAGTGCTCACAATCCTCCACAGACCCATTCCTCCTCAGGAGCTCCCCCTGTTCCCTTTCCAATTTTAATGCAAGAAAAAGAAGAGAGCGAACAGTCAGGCATGGTAGGGCAGTAGGGACAAAGGAAGCTAATACATTTTAGATGCTGTGAAAGTTCTTTCGCCAGGGTCCAGCTCTGAGTGGTAGTTTGATAGCAGGCTGACACCAGGAAGCTAGGAAAAAAGTCATGTATACAATAAAGTAGTAAATAACACACACACACACACACACACACACACACACACACACACACACTTCTCTACTGATGAATTGGATAGAAGGTACACAAAGACATAACATGAGCTGATGGAAAATACAATGGAAATAAAGGTCATGCTAGTGCAGGCCAGACCAGCTGCCCATACAGTTAATGAGTAAGTAGTCTTAAGCTGGGCCTGTGCATGGCACCTGACATACTTTGCAAAGGTTTTATACAGATGTAACTTCAGAGTCACAGATTGACATGCACACCCACAGATAGTGGCAATGGAAGCTAGGGCCTTGCATGTCCTATGCAAGCACTCTATCACTGACATGCACAGAGCCCCTTGATGTATTTTTTAAGGTGGATGTACCTGCATGAGGTAGAAATAGCCATCTCATATTGTATTGACCCCTCTCCTTTCTGCTCTCAGACGTAGCTTTCCAAATATGGTGGTCTTCCTAAGTCACATGATTAAATGAATCACGTCTACAACTATAGCTATGAGACACAGATGAAACTATGATACTGATATGGATACAGCATTATTCTGGAAAGACTAAAAGTCAAATACAAGTGCCACCTCTGCTGTCTAATGGTCCATGCTTTAGGAAGATCTGTCATTTAAGCTGGAGGTGTCCAGCAAGCCCTGTGTTCTTCACGTAGCTTGTCTTTATCAAAAGGCTGTTTATGGCTAATCGAAGACAAGGTTTTGAAAGTCAACACTGATATTTCAGAATATTCTCTCTGGGGGCACATTTACTTCCTAGTAAAGAAGCCAGTGATTGATTGTAGATACCTGGGGTTGGCTTCTGTAAGGACTGGCACCCAGGATCCAACCAGACAGGAGACCATCATGCATTCAGGGAGTGAAGAAATGCAGCAGAATCGACATTGACTTTCTTCTCCAATCCCTGTCCGGAAATGCTAAGACAGATCAACCCATAAAGTGGCACCACTTTACTACAGGAGACAGAAGGAAAAAGGAGTGGGAAAGAGTTCTTTCTGCAATCCTCCTGCCTCAGTTTCCCAAGTAGCTGGGTTTACAGGCATCCTCCACCTAGCCATGGCTGGCACACATGATTTCGTTACAGTGGGGGTGGAAGTGAGATGGGCAATATTACATAGGGGGAAAGTGTTAGATTTTCACAATAGAGAAAATTAACTAAGAGTAAATGTATATTGATTCCCCAAATACCATCCAACTGTAAATAATAAGGGGAAAAAAAAATCTAACACTGACCAGATCACAGAAATCAATTTATACTCCTTCTCTTATGGTCAACAAGACATGACTGTCACTTCTATGAACTAATTAATAGAACATTACAGAAACCTTCCCACGTCCTCCAATGCTGTGCTGACAGCCTTTTTCTTCTCTCATTCCAACACAATGCCTTCAGGTCTGTCTAAGTAATGTAATTTACTAGAGTGGAATTCCCTTGGTACTCTGTGCAGCACTTGGTGACAGTATCATTTATACTCCGGTGTCACGGCCTGACACTGATACATTGGCCTTCATTGCTCATTCACAGCAGAGCATGCAATTTCACCTTCTGCTGTGCCCTTCCGCAGTGAGCATGTACAAATTTACTCTATTCAGCCCTAATTACAAACCTTGGTTGAAATGCTCTCATTAGATTTATATTTCACACTCCAAATGTCAATCTTATTGAAAATTTCAGTTTTTCTGAGGATTTATCCATTAGCCATAAACTCTAAAGCATTTCATGACTGAGTGCATTAAACTAGCAATGCAGACATGCACTTAAAATACATCATTAGAGGAAATCTCCATTGCAAATGCTTTATATTATTCAACCAAAGGAATAATGAGCCCATCCTGGCCACTACCTTCAAATAGCACATGAAGGACAGGTTAAAACCACTGTTATGTGGGAAGAAGCGCAGTGTATCAATGGGATGAATTTCAGAATCTTTTGTCATTCCTCACAAAGGTGTGGGAGGAAGTCACAGCCAGAGCCTAATTTATCACCTCCTCCAGTCTATGATTTTCATAGAAGCTTCAGTGGTAAAGTGCAATGAGGCTGGCAAGGATAATGGGGTGTGTGCTGATGCTGTGTCTTTAATGCCAAGAACTCTGAAAGTCACCTGGAAGGATTTGTTCTGTGGGACAGGATTCTTCCATTTTGCTCACGAGAAAAAAACATGTAGCAAGCACAATCTGTCTACATTGTGGGAAACACGTTGTGTTTGTAAGAAAAGGCAAGTCATCCTGGTTGTCAACTAGAGGAATGTCTCCACTACAGACTGCCAGGACCTGACACTAAACCCTAGAAAATCTGTCGATACTAATATATACACCACAATCAGCCGAGACACTTGTGATGGTAAAATAATCATGAAAAGGATCCCAAAAGTAAAAAAAAAAAAACAAAAACCAAAGACCTAGCAAAACACGCTCATTGCGAAGAGCAAAGCACTGTTGCTTCTGTCTGGGCTGTAATTTCTGAGCTTATTGGTCTCATTCATCACTTCCTGTCAAGCCCCAGGTGAGGCAAAGTCAAGTTCTGTCACAATTCCTCTTTTAATTTGATAAATGAGAACCAGCGTCCCAGGTCATGGAGCGGGTAGAAGGAAGTCTAATATGAACGTTTACTGTCCAGTTCCAGGGTTGTAAATAACCCCAATGTTATGTGATGCTTATAATTATACCCTTGTATTACAAAATAATTAAAATATTTAACTTGTAACAGAAAACTTTGGTGAGGGAAAACGACTTGGGATGGGGGCAAGTATGCATTACAGGCAACAGAAAATAATCAACAAAAACTAATAAAAATGAAAGCAGCAATAACCGTCTTCTGCCTGTTGGCATTTGGTCATCTTCTTAATGATGGATCAGTAACCAGCATTTCTGTATATGTAATGTTTTCTCTAGGGAGTGACACCACACGGAAGCTAATTGCCTCTCAAGTTTTTCTAGTTCCCACCTGAAATATTTAAAAGCTCGCTTGATTACAACATTAGTACAGCCGCTTTCCTAATGTATACCAGCAGGTACTACAACCAACACACACAGATGTGAGAACAGAAATATCCATGTTTCAATCAAAAGCATAGTGTGAGGATAAAAATAACCGAATATGCTCAGTGCTGATCTACAAAGGGAGGGGTGCACACTGTGTCCATGCCATTGTGAAATAAAATAACCCCGCAGGCAGCATTGTAGGCTATAAGGAACCTAACTGCTCTGTAAATGCCCTTACCCTCTAAATGAGAAAGACTGACGGAGAAGCTGATCCTTTGTGCGTTAAATCCCAAAATTTCTACTACAAACCTACAGCAGAATCTCAAATGCCCTAACATGCTCCAGCACATCTGCAAGATACAGCCATATGAGTAAGAATGACTCCAGCATCACTCACTACACACGGCTCTGGCTTTTTATCTTACATCATTACCTCATCAAATCCTACAGGTACCTGATGAGGTAGGTACTGCGCCTTTTCCCATTTTCAGATAAAGATGCTCGGGTCTAGGGACAGGTCCAGGTCAACAGGTCTCCTGACTAAGCTTTGTGCAAAGGTCTGTCTTCTCTCCCAGCTCTCATCCCGCTTCAGCCATGGTAGCATCGGAGGACTGCCATGGTCAGAGCGTGACTTGACGCGCTCACTCCTCGGGCTTCTCAGCAGCCGCCCCCTTGACTCATCTGCTTCACAGACTGCATCAAACCAAAAAGCTCTGTGCACTTGCAGACACTGCTCTGGAAATGCCACAGCCCTTCAGGCAGCGGGATGGGACAGCACCACCTCTGGGGTCACTAAGGTACAAATTTCCCTGTGAATACTGACACCACCTCTCTTTGTTGTTCCGTCTAGCCGCAAACTGAGACGTTATCACTTAGTGCGGTTGCAGGAGACTCTGAAGACAGATGAAGGGATTTTTTTACTTGGTCAACAGCTCCTCCAACATCTGTGTTTACTAAGAGTACTTTGGGACAGGTGTACATTGGTAAGTTCCCTACCGCATCCATTTTCTGATATCTAAAGCAACATGACTAAGTGACCTCACTGCTCTATGAGTTTATAAGAAGTAACTTTCTAGCAATAAGCCTTGACGGTGGACACCTTAAAACCTTTTAAAGAGACATTTAAGGATCTCACTGCTTGCATCATCAACACGATTTGTGTATGTGGGAATTATGCTTTTCTTCTTTTAGAAGAGGAAAATGACAAACTATCATGTGTAGATAAACAGAAAAAAAAAAACCCACCTTGGCTGCCCTTTGATATTTAAACAGAGACATTTATTTCCTAACATACTACTTACCAGACAAATGCAAAGATGTGGGCAAATCAGTCATCAGAATTAACAGAGTGATTCTGCTTGCATTACATATTCTGATTTGTATGAATTTTATTTTTAGCCATGCACAAAGGGCAATAAATGGAAAATCTTATTCTAACCGCTGCTTTTTCTGAGCCACCCACACTGCTCCACCTACCGCATAACTTCACGAATGTAAAAACCCAGCCCAGGTTTGTCCTAACAAGGGATGCAAAGTGGCTAAAATGTGTGACATTTTTTCCAGTTACTTATTCTACTTTCGTTCTTTTTCTGTATCAGGACTTTCATGGAAAACAAGGTTGACTTATCTCTGGGCATGTTCCAAGTCTCTAAGGTGGTGTGCAGACAAGTGTGCCACGAGCCAGCCACATGCCAGCCACACTCTGGTAAACAAACATGCACCAACAACTCTGAATCAGGATAGGTGACATCAGGACAAGTGACCTTCAAATACAATGGCATTTTAAAATCTCCCAGTTAGCATCCGTGATGTCAGAAGCACAAACAGTTACAAAGCACACTTTGAAGGATGGGTTTTGCCAACGGTAAGCTTAGCACTTGGCTTCTGTCGGCGTTTCGTCTGCAGTGGCCAGTGTTTAGCAAGGCATCTTAGCCCCTCATTAGCCCTCCCTTTCTATGTATCTCTGTCTGCTCTTACCACACATTGCTACTCCACAGCCAGAAGCTGACCACACTTTAGTTATCACATGGATGTCATTGTAGAGTGAGGTATCTGATGCTTACAGACAACTACCTCGACAGCAGTAAAAACAAAACCACCATCATTCAAAGAGAATTCTACCAGACAAACAGAGAAGATAGAGATTTTTTTTTAAAAAAAAATTATAATCTCAGATTTCTAAGGAAAACTTAAGATCTTAAAGTACCAATAAAAATGCTCACTCTTGTGAGACTCCTTCCCCAAATCACAACAGAAAAGCTATACAGATATTGATCTAAAGTCCAGTTCAGCAAAAAGAATTAAGACACGAAAGGAATCAATTGTGGGAAGGGTATCATTACCTGTGCACTTGCTCATTATCCAGAAACTAGAGGAACCATCCCATCATTCTCTGGGACTGAACACACACCCTGCGGGGCTAAGAGCGTCTTCTGATAATGTGGGTTTAGAGCTGACGAGAAGTCTCCAAAAAGTCCTTTAGGGGCACTAGCTTCTGACATGTATCGTGAAAACACGGGCAATTAAGTATTATGAAAAAGTGGGTCACACACCACTGAGAAACAACCACACCGCCCCCAAATCAGACACCAAATGACTGTGCTGTAACAGATGGGAGGGGTCTGAACACAGTGAAAGCAAAACTTTTATGTGGTAAGGAACATTTTAGTTTTCACTAGGCTAGGTTAGAGAAAGTTAATCTTGTCAATGACAAAGCTAACTCATTCTTAGCATGCCTGTAAAATTATATGACAAATATTGGCTACTTAATGTGATGAGGAATTCATATATAATGTCATCAGCAATCCGAGGGTTAGTTTCAGGCTTAGTGACGTGCCATTCTGGCAGCGGCAGGTGCTCTGACTCAGTGAAGCAAGGTGACCAAATCGAAAATGAAGGAGCCAAATTCTCATTATCAGTATTAGCATCTCCTTTGCCAGAGGATGGCTAAGGTACCACACTCCACTTTCCCACATCTGTACCCAACTAGGTGTCAAACCCAACTGAGGATTTTACTGAAGCACTATCAATTTCCAGGTAAGGATGGTCAAATGGAGTAGGCTGGGATGTATGCATTTGTTTACCTACCACCTGATAGCCACAGAAACAGCCACATCAATCTACGCAGAGTCCTTACTCCACAAAGGACACAGAGGGTCTGCAAGGATGCAAAAATGTCCCCCTGTCAAGGAACTTAGCATCGTGAAGATAAAAATCTTCAAAGACCCATTTTGAAACCAAAATCTCTTCCAGCAGCTGCTTACTACATTCTTCCTAGTCTAAGGAGCCTCAAACAACCCCTTACGCCTCACCTGGCTCTTCCTTCAATGCTTTAACCCTGGCTAAGTGTGAGGAGTCATTCCAACGCTGAGGTGATGCCCTCTCTAGAGGGCAGTAAGGGCTAGCAGAGCCAGAGAGCACAGGGGTCTAAATAGATACTGCTTTCAGGGAGGTAAGAGGCAAGGCTGAGGGAAAACTGGTTCAAAACACGAGAAGGCAGACGTGTGAGTGAAATTAAGAGTTTTACTGGAGTCCATATTGTTTGGATTGTGGATGAGGAATGGGGGATGG
This sequence comes from Sigmodon hispidus, assembly GCA_004025045.1. Classification (NCBI taxonomy): domain Eukaryota; kingdom Metazoa; phylum Chordata; class Mammalia; order Rodentia; family Cricetidae; genus Sigmodon; species Sigmodon hispidus. The sequence continues at coordinate 95,919 of PVIH01000921.1, forward strand.
AGGTCTCTCAAGTCAGCCTTTCCTGCATACTGTGCATTATGGTTTCAAAAGCAACCACATACTATCAGTAGATGTAATGTTAAAATCCTCTGTACACAAGCAAATCTTTCTTTTATGAATCCAGAAGCTGCAAAGGCTTTGCAAGTCCACTCAGGATTTTTTTTTTTAATTGAATACAGAAATGAGAATGATGATTGAGAGGTCTTCTTCTGAAGTCCACATATATGTCTAAGGGCTGAGTAATAGAATTTGAAGGAAAAAAAATAAGAAAGGAGATCTTGTTTTGTAAAACAATGTCTAAATAATGCTGCTATGTTCAAGTGCCACCAAGTTACATAGTATAATCAGTATGGAGTATCACTTATGCATTTGGAATTAGAAAAATACATGTTACAGGTTAAGCTGTATTCTTGTAGCTAGATGAGAAGGAACGCTTCTTTTTATTCTTTTATGTGACCTTCAGACTATGTAGAATGAACATCTACCTAATGACAATTCAGTCCATGATGAACCACTTAAAAAAGATGGCATTATCCAGTGTTTGAGCTGTGTAAGTACACAGAGATCCATTTGATAAAACTGGACGACATACTTCTCAGAGCAAATCAGTTGTGAAGTGAACCATGACTTTAGTTTTGTAAAAAGAAATACAAAACTACCTCTGCTTTGCCAATAGGAAACGATTCTTTTTGATCCTGGAAACGATTCTTTTTGATCCTGACTTTCTCTAGAAACTAGAAGAATTAATATAGAGGACTCACTTAATAATCTGACCTGGTGTCAATCAGGTGTGAAATACGGGAAAAATCTTCTAGATACAATAGCTTCTAATCAACAGCTAAGGGCTTCAATAACCCTGATAGCCTGCAGAACTTCAGATAAAGTCTTAGGGCAGACGAGCAGAAACACACCTCAACATACCCATCCTTTGCGTTTCCTGCCTTCCTACTGCAGACACCTGGCCCGCTTGTGATCAGCTGAATGAGATCCCTAGAAGGGTAAACTGCTATTGTGCCCTCATCATGACAGCTCAGTGATTTGGTAGGAGAGTACATGTTCAAATTGCTACACCAGGATTATATAAATGAAGCCAGCTGGTACAGAAAGACTGGAATCCCTCTTCACCTAGGTTTCATCTAACAAAGAGAACGTATGCCAACAAGGCCTGCACCATACAAAGGTGGGAGGGGAAAGATGAAAATGTACTCCATGGGGCCATGGACCTTACCATCCAACTCTGGGGGACTTTCCCCCAGCGCATCAGCCCATCTGTTGTCTTGGGAATGCTTTCACTGATCCTCTGGTGTAGTCAGAAATTTCTGACCCTTCCTAGCCCTGAAGTCCAGACCGCCTGCAGCTGCTTAGTCCTGATAATCACACAAAGGCTTATATTAATTACAACCTGTTCAGCCTGTGGCTCAGGCTTATTGCTAGCTAGCTCTCACATCTTAATTCAGCCTATTAGTCTATGTTTTGCCATGTGGCTCGTGGCTTTACCTGTGTTCCACTACATCTGCTCTCTTGAGCAGCTGGCAGTGTCTTTTGACTCCGCCCTCCTCCTCCTTAATCTATGCTTGGAATTCCCACCTGCCTCTAAGCTGCTTTGCCAAAGGCTAAAACATTTCCTTTATTATCCAGTGGTAATTCACAGCATACACAAAGACATCCCACATCACTCTGAACATTCTCACTTTCTCTGACATCCCTTATACCCTGCTGCTATGCAATGCCAATGCTGAACATGGTGGCTTTCATGGATATTAAAAGGGCATCGATTTCTCTCTTCTCCACCATCCTTCCAGAAGTTTCTGAGATTTACAGCTTGCCTGCCTAGTGGTTTTCTCTCAAACACTAATGAGGCTTGAGCTTCCTTATGAGTCTGTTTTTTTAAAAATTATATATCTAAATCTATCTATCTATCTATCTATCTATCTATCTATCTATCTATCTATCTATCATCTATCTATCTATCTATGTTGTGCATGTGTATGGGTGTATGTGTGCAAATGTATACCATGCTACAGATGTGGAGGTCAGAGTGTAACTTTCAGTAGTCAGTTCTTGGCTTCTACCATGGGGGCTCCAGGGATCAAACTGAGGTTGTCATTTGGTGGCAAGTGTCTGCAAAGCCATCTTGCTGGCCCTGAGTCCATTTAAAAATTCTCTTATTAATGAGACTAAGAACCCACAAAAGGGAACCCCGAATTCCCCTGTAATAGTGAGAAATGTCATTTCACTAGTGACAGGTGTGCCCACAAAGCCACTCAGCAGGCTGGAGGCTCCTGGAATAGACTGATAGAGCACTTACGTGGTCAAGGCTATTTATTACTTGGGAGGAGACTTTACAGTGCAGTACGGCTCAGCTTGTTTGGAGATTATGGAGGGTTTGATAATTTATCAGTGTGTGTCCCCATACTGGCAACACCATTCTCCTATACTATTAGCATGTATGCAAAAAGAAAAATTAATTTTGATAGTTCTGTGAATAGACCATAGTTGCGAATGCAGTCTACTGTAAATGGTCAAACATTCTTCTAAAAGCAAACCAATAGAACTGTCTCCAAAATTATGTGATCATCTCTCAGTGATCCAAGAAAATAAATGCACAGGCCCATGGGGCTGGCTTACAGATTATTCCTAAAACACACAGAGAAGATCCATCCCTGAATTCTGCAAGTGAAACGGTTTCTAAAGAACGTGGATGAAAGCCCATGTTGTAGTTTTCTATCCTGACAATGCATTAGTGTCTCTGATGGTACAGGAAAACCTTGGTACCCAAGGACAAGATGCTTGCATTGGTATCCCGACTTAGGTCAAGTAGCAGGTGCTTTATGTTGAAGGTCCTTTCAAAGCCATTTCCAGATCTAATTCTAACACATTTAACCATTCTCAGTGATTTGAGCCTAGAAGAGGTTGAAATTGCAAATACCCTCCAGGATGTCTCTCCCTCACAGAAAACCAAGGCTGTCTTCTTTTCTGAGCCTTGATCTCCGAAAAAGGGAAGTGGCCCGTGAGGGGAGTGTGGAAGGGCTTCTGTGTGGAGTTGGAAGGTTAAACAATCCAGGGTGGTTTTCTATGTTCCAGGTAATGATACCTTCAGTAAACATGTTAGCATCTGGAACCAGATACATCTGACCACTAAGAATCAGGAGGGCCAACAAGTCCCTGAGTTTTTTCTACTTTGTGTCATTTTTGTCTGGGTGATACCTGGTTTGCTCGTCTCTTCTGGGGAAACCCATCTATGTGCCCCTCAGTTATGCCATCTAAGCGCACAGGGTGCAGGACCTTGATTAAATTCTATATCTGCACTATCTCAGCTCAAGTTGAGATGCTGGTAGGTCCATATGGATCTTAGAGGTGAATTCATTCTCAGTGCCTTCTCCTTTATACTTAATAGGTTTTCCTTTCGACAGCAAACTTTTGTTTTACTGTTTTTTTTCCCCCATAGCACCTGAGTCAGAAATGTCTGTAGCTTTGCCGTGACCTGTACAATCTAAGTGAAACAAAGACTTGATTTCCAAGAAAGTCTGGAAAGTGTATCGTGAGGATGAGGGGGTGAGTGGATTGGTATGTGTTGTCCTTGAATTTCTTTTTTTTTCTCTTTTTGTTGACACAGGGTTTCTCTCTCTTTTTGTAAAAAATTTTTATTTATATGCATTGATGTTTAGCCTCAATATATATCTGTATGAGAGTGTCAGATACCCTGGAACTGGTGTTACAGACAGTTGCGAGCTGCCATATGGGTACTCGGAATTGAATCTGGGTCCTTTGGAAGAGCAACCAGTGCTCTTAACCACTGAGCCATCTCTCCAGCCCCATTGTCCTTAAATTTTAATGGTTTTATTTGATCTTTATTCTAGTTACACCATTTCTTCAAGCCAAAGTTCCATATGTATGAGTGTGCACACATACACACAATCTTTACAGCTTGCGGTGTGTGGGGGGGGATCCAATAATTTAAAACATTGGCTTTTGAGCTTACACCCCTCCCCGCAACTACACACTTGTACTTGCCTTTAAGAAACTAAGACTTATCAATCTGTATCTGTTCTAGAATCTTTATGTATGGTTTGTCCCAAGGATACAGTCTAAAGACAGCTACAGATCTATAGGAAACATGCTACTGCCCCCAATGGAATTCTGCTGGCTGTGCTTCTGGGCCAGCTTTCTAGAAACAATAAACCTTCAGAGTAGGGCGGGCTAACTCAGTGCTCCCATGGGATTGCAGGTGGCTCACATCCTGACCTCTTCTGTGACCTACTGGCAAAGTAATGCCTGGTCCTCTAAGCAGTACCGTGACTGGGTGGAGGCAGGTCTCTCCCCCCTGGCTTCTCTCACGTGACCACCTCCACCAAGCAGAAGACCCATTAGGAGCAATGGTCAGGTGCACAACCACATGATCCTGTTCCAATCTGTGCTGGCCCTCTTTCTGAATCTCTTCAGAAAATGGAGCAAGATCATGGCACACCCCCTTCCACCCCAGCAAGGCAATTTCCATTACACTTTGTGGAGTTTGGTATAACTAAAACTGTTAAAGGTAAATTTTTTTTAAAAAAAACTTTTTATTTATTTATTTGCCTTGATGTTTGCCTGGAACTGGAACTACAGACAGCTGTGAGCTGCCATGTGGGTGCTGGGAATTGAACTCAGGTCCTCTGGAAGAATAGTCAGTGCTCTTAACCACTGAGCCATCTCTCCAGCCCCTAAAGGTAAACTTTCAATGCTTTCTGTCAGCAATGTCTTTGCTACAACAGGGATCTCTCATCCCAGAGGTGGAGTCTCTGTCCCTGCTGTTTTTGGGAGTTGAACAAAAAAGTATCAAGATGTCAGAGGGCTGCAAGATGCCACTGCATTCTCAAAACATCACCTTCGCTGCCAAGATCCAGCATTCTTAAATAGAAGAGCATGCACTGCTATTTAGTTGCTTTTTAAATTGTGTTAAGATTTAACCTAAAATACTCTTTTAATCATTTTTAAATGCATAGTTTGGTCATATTAAGAACATGAATGTTATTGTGCATCTAACACCATTACCAATCATCAAAATGTAGCTTTTCCAGTTCACCGTCTACCTATAACACAACAAACTCCACTCCTCTGCTGTCAACTAGTATTCTACTTCTGGACTGTGTGGATTTGACAAACCCAGGTACCTCAGATGATCAACAGCACTGAATGTATACAGCTGATTTTTTTTTTTAGCATAACATAGTTGGGTGGCAATTATTTTATTAATCAGTATTCTCAATTCCTAAGAGTTGTAATAAAAGAATTGCAAATTCCAAGTGCTACCTGGACTGATAACATTTACCATATTTTAATATGATGTTATAAATCATACTGCTTTACCACAGATTTAAAATGCTCAGAATTTTTTTTAGATATTTCCTAGACAGGACAGTAGCATTATTATAGGTTTATATTCACATTTATTTAATGAAATAAACAAAAAACACTTCATCATTGTTGAGTAAACTATCCTTGAAACTAACATAGTAATGAGCTGACCTCAAAACATGCCAGTACTGAAGCCTCGAGGACTCATAAAGGCTGAGCCTGGGCTGGTGGATTACTTACTAGAGATGTGTCTCTCACATGCTGATGGGGCAGGGAGAGATGCTATTATGAAGACTTGCTCTGAAAAAGAGCAACAGATTCTTGAACCTGGGACACACACACACACACACACACACACACACACACACGTACGTTCCCTTTTGACATATCAAACATGACAAGCACACCTGTCGAGAGACTGTAGCCTTGGCTTCAAGCTAATAGCCACACTATTATTCTGACCTTCTAAAGACCAAGGGCAAACAATGGCCAGCATTGCCAGAAGAAAGCTGGCAAGTGGTAAGGCTGACCTTTGCAGCTAAAGCTCTCCTTCAGGTCCTACGGCTAACTTCTGAGACTCTTGTCAACCTGTACTTACACAGGTTCTACTTTTTGAATTGTTTTTGGTTTGTTTTGTTTTTCAAGAACAAGATTTCTCTGTGTAGCCTAGCCTGTCCTGGAACTCACTCTGTAGACCAGGCTGGCTTCAAACTCAGAGAGATCTGCCTACCTCTGCCTTCCCAGTGCTGGGATTAAAGGCTCATGCCACCTCTGCGTGGCCAGATTTTACATCTTAATATATTTACTATTAAAGCATATAGTTTCCTACCTTCACCATTTACCTGTCTAACACAGTGGTAAAGCAGTGATTCTCAGAGCGCCTTGGAGTAGCAACTACACCAGCATCATCTGAAAACTGCTAGCCAAGTAGATTGCTGGTTGGCACCAGATCCACTGACTCAAAACTGCAAATGTAAGTTGATAAAAGCTAATGCTTGAGAACCACCAAGCTAAGGAAGTGTTGTATTAGAAGACTTTCTGGACCTGGACCAACGGTTTGGACCCACTCTCAGCCCCACTTATTCTCAAATAATCACACACAGGCTTGTATTTAATTTTACACAGATTGGCCTAGGGCCCAGGCATATAACTTGCTAATGCTTGCTCTTAATCTAACCCATCTTGTTCAGTCATGTGGCTCAGAACCTTTTCTCAGAGCAGCATTTCAGCTTCTTTCCTCTGTGTCTGCTGCTGTCTCCTCAGAGCACATCCCTGTGGCATCTCTCTCTGACATGTGTGTCTGCTCTGAGATGGTCCCGAGTTTTCTTAGTCTAGTAGCCCTGTCTACACTTCCTGTCTGTCTTTAGCCAATCAGCTTTTATTAAACCCACAGGTGGGACAAATATTTACAATGATAGGAAACAGTAGCAACATAACACAGTCCCACTACAAGGAAGCACTGATATAGGGATTCCAGTGTCATTTACAATTTTCGTGATGCTTTTTGTACTTGGGTTATTGGTATTATCACTTCACATTTACCCCTGTTTAGTTAAGGAAAATAAGTCAGTAAAAACTTACATATAATTTCCCCAGGTCCTGTCCTGGCTTCGAGTCTCAGGATGCCGGAAACTGGCCAGAGGAAGAGATGAGAAAACTACAGCAATCCATTCAGACATGAGCCCCAAAGCTCAGAGAGGCAGCCTTGCAGTGAGTGTCCACCTAGACCCAAAGGAAAAGTCCATTACAGTAGTAAATGTCACAAACGACCATGCTCCTGCCTCACAGCTCCTCCTCCTCTTTATGAGCAATACAGACGCCATCATGATTCTGTTGTGTCTCTTAACCAAACCACATAAACAGCGTATGACAAAATTGCCCAGGGGACCAATATCTGAACTCTACTCAGGTGGAAGACCTCGTCTCCAGGTGTTTCCTGCAGGCAAGTATGTCTTACCAGGTGTTTTCCTGAACTCAAAGACAGCTTGGGGAAGCTAATATCTAATCATTTGATCACCTCCTGATTCATCTCAGAAGGCTTTCTTCAGTAAAACCAAACACCCCAGTTTAGAGACCTAAATGGAAGTATTGTTGGTTATATTTGTTCTTTTGGGGGCCTGCCACCCAGCTCCCAAATAAAGCATACATGAAAGCTTATTCTTAATCATAAATGTCCAGCCTTACCTTGGCTTGTTTCTTGTCAGCTTTTCTTAACACTAAAGTATACCATTTACCTTTAGCCTCTGGGCTTTTCTTACTTTTGTATATCTTACTTTCACCCTTACTCCGTGCTGACTATGTGTCTGTGTGTCTGTGTGTGTTTCTGTGTCCCTGTGTGTGTGTGTGT
>PVIH01000921.1:103702-247926 GCA_004025045.1 Sigmodon hispidus
GTGCCTGTGTGTCTGTGTGTGTGTCTATGTGTGTGTCTGTGTGCCTGTGTGTGTCTGTGTGTGGCAGGGTGCCTGTGTGTCTGTGTGCCTGTGTGTGTGGCTGGGTGCCTGTGTGCCTGTGTGTCTGTGTGTCTATGTGTGTGGCTGGGTGCCTGTGTGTCTGGACCCTATCATCCTCCTTCCTTTCCTCCTCTATTTATTCTCTCTGCCTGCCAGCCCCATCAATCCTTTCTCCTGTCTCACTATTGGTCATTCAGTTCTTTATTAGAATTAGGTGTTCTAGACAGGCAAAGTATCACAGCTTCACAGAGTTAAAGAAATGCAACATAAGTAAAAGTAACACACCTTAAAATAAAATTGTAGAACATGGAAATCCTAACTAGGATAGATTCTAGAAGAAATGACTAACTTGTGAATTCTGACTGACAATGATGCCTCAAATGTGTTCATTTTCAAATTAGTATGATTTGGTTGGCTTTAGCCCAACCTCATGTCTTTATATCATCCATAAAATTAGAAACATTTATTTTCTCTAATGAATTAATACATGCTTACTGTAGAACACATGAAAAAACAGGTCAGAGTATAAAGAAAAAAAATAATGACCAACAGTAACCTTGACCCATAAATTACTAAGGATAGTTTGTTGTTTAGGCTTTATAGCCCTTTAACTCTAACTCACACAGCTGGAAAACTGCATGATACAGATTTTTGATTTAAGAGTATAGGATGCAACTACTACCGTATTGTCTTTACATGTGTATAACTACTCTTATCACCCAAGTTAAGCATGTTCAATGTTTTTATAAAAAAATTAGAGAGTACACATTAATTGGAACACAATAACACCTTATATTAATCTAGGAAAGATTTTTCTACCACAGAAGTGTACACACACACACACACACACACTCACACTCACACTCACACTCCTAACTACAATCCATTCACTTTGGCTAGTGCTACCTTTATTATGTTTCCAGGGTTGTCTGCTTATCAGTTCATATGCTCTTCCTTGGGGAGGGGGGTGAACCACCTCTTCTGGTGGGAATGTTTGTCTGTATGCTGTGAATATCATTCTGTAAATAAAGGAACTATTTTGGTCTGTGTTGGGTGCCACAGAAGTAGGCAGGGAAATGGAGGTTCAGGTACGAGGAGCGCTGAGAGAGACAGACTCCATCCAGCCATCAAAGAAGAAGCATATAGAACCCAGGTGAACTAGGGGCCATGGGCCACGTGGCAGAAAAGATGAATGGAAATGGGTTGAATCAAGATGAAAGAGTTAGCTAGCAATGTGCCTGAGACATGGGCCAAAAAGGATAAAATTAATATAAGCGTCTCAGTCATTTTTTGGGAAGAAAAGCTGCCACGGGCAGGTCAAACCTCTGGCCCAGATGGGGTCAGAAATCTCATACTACAACATCTCCCACTCCCAGTGTTCTTGGAATGGAACAACTCTACTGTTCTCTCTATAAACTCAACTGCTGTGTCCAACATGTACAATAAAATGGCTAAGATTTGAGGAATCAGGGTGTGAGCACTTTCAATTATATTTTGAGAGTGAACTAAATTAATCTCTTCCATCAGTCTTACATAAAAATCTGAGTTGTCCTATTAGAATGACAAAAAACGGTCCCAAGGAACAAATTCTAGTCCCAAGGAACAAGAAGTGGACTACTGGTCCATTGTGACTTCTTCATAATTTGGGAAGTATTCTGCTGATAATCCCGAGTCTAAGTGGGTAGAATCGTTTATAAAGGATTTTCCTTTGCCATGATCAGGTATATAATTAATCTGTGAGCACACCAAGCTTATAGGGTATATAAGAAAAAAATAAAGTGGTAAGAGGAAATGATCCTCAAAAAGAAGACTTTGTTTTTTCTAATTGCTTGGGGATAGAGAGGGAATAAAAACCAAAATTGCCTCTAGTAACAGGAACCCTTAGCAGAAGCTCTTCAGATGCTGGGACAGTACAACCAGCATTTGCAAAGCTAATTACAAATCTGGATTCTCTCCTTTCAAAAATATACTTCAAAGCCGCCCATGCTGAACCAAAGTCTGTGCAACTGGCAGATTATCAAAGTGAAAAAAAAATGCATCGCTTGAGTTAAGCAATAACTTTCAATATCACAAACTCCTGAACTGCAAATGCCACAGGCCAAAACCTGGCAATGCCACATGGTTTTATTACCGTACATTTAAAAGAGTTCATAGTTTCCTACGTCCTGAGAGATCAGCCCTCTGTCACGGGGGCTTTGTTATATGGGACAAGTGCTCTGCTCCTGAGCCTAACTCTACATCTAGGTTCTTCTTAGGATTAAATGAGATGGAAAATATAAACATGTATGGATACACACATACACACACACACAGCTTATTTTTTGTTTGGGTTTGCAAATTATGAGACATACACTTAATGTTAAAAATCATCTTGCTTTTTATTAATAATGTTGCCAGGCATAAGACTGTTAATCCCCACTTTACAGTGAAGCACAGACATGGGAAGAGAAAGCCAAAGAAGGAGTGAGTAAATAAATAAGTACTCAGTTAAGTGTTGTGTTTCTCAGTTGGCCACAGACTAGCTGAGTGACTCTCTGGGTGTTGGTTTTGGGGAAAGGAGATGATTTTTAAGGTCTTCCTGAAGCTATATGGCTGATAGCCATGACAGTGATGTAAGAACCTCTGATGTGATCCTTAGAAAGTGCCCTCTCCTTAGAGTCAGGGCACCACAAAGTCAAAAGCACCTGCCATCAATCTGAGGCCTGCAATACTGGAGCAACACTCCCGAGAGCCCTTATATCCTCAAGATGGGCCAAACACTCGCTTATTCATTTTGCTTGGATTGAAGAAGGGGCTGGGAACCCTAAGGGAATGGCTAATGCCTCCTAAGCATCAGAAGATATTGGAGGGCCTACAACACCATGTCTCTGTCAGCTCAAAGACACTTTACAATTTTAACAACTGGCATAGCCAAACAGATTTATATGGCTGAATGTCAACCTGCTTACAGTCTGATTGCCATTTGACTACCAGTATTAAGGAGATATGTGAAAGGGCTTTTTGTGTTATGTATATGCTATGGTCATAAAGGACGGTCCTTAAAAGTCTGGGACCACACTAGGTTCCTGTGATAATGGAGTCCTCAGCATTTGCACAGTCCAGCTCAGGAACCTCACTGTGGCTACTGGATATCTGGAGTCTAGCTGATGTGGGTGAGAAACTAAACTGGTTTTAAAATAAATTACATTTAAATGTGGTTAGTGGACAATGCAGCTATATGGCCATGCCTTTTTTTTTTTTTTTTTAGGTCTTTCTGATTCAGTGGCGTACAGGATAGCACCCAATGCCTTTACTTAGCCAGTAGGCTCTGTGAATGGCTTGGGTGTCTCACAAAACAATGGATGGTAAATAAGAAAACCATTTAATGGCATGTTCCAAGGATGTTTATTTCTGAGGACCTCACACATAATGTGGCTCGCTGAACAGTTCTTAGGAAAAGGTGGGTGATGTGCTATGGCAGAGCCAGCCCAGGCATGACAGCAGTGCTTTTCATTTCTTCATATTTACTGTTAAAAGAAGCGGGGGAAGTTCAGAAGTAGATATGTGAATGATTTCTATTCATTCATTTCCAAATAAAGTAGCATGCAAATATGGGAAATTATCTGTACATAATTCCCTCTTGCATAATCTTACATTTACTTAAAAGAAAGAGTCGGCAGGACCTGCACTCCTAAGGTAGGAAAAGTAAGTGGTATTTAATTACACAAACGGTCATGAAAATGTTCAAGTGTGTCTCCAACTGCAACAGTGGGCAAGGGAACATTTGCACCAATTAGCTGTGAAATGATTTGGTTTTCTGGAAAGCTGTATAGGTAAGGCTGATTGCATTCTTTATCCCCGACAGCTCAACCCTCAGCTAAGATGTTCTTAGTGGGTTTAATAGGACATGATGAACTGCTTTCCCCAGGAGACTAGAAGGTATTTCTCCCACACCATACATTCCACACTAGCAGAATCTCTTCTTCGAAACAGAAAAGCAGCTCAGTGTTTGCCTCATTTCCAGTATTGTGCCCCTGTGTCCTCCTGTTGCTAATTCCTCCCCTAACTGCTTTTTCCCACCTCCCGGGATGCAGGCTAACACAAAGAGCAGAACATAAAGTATTCAGAACATCTGTCATGTTTGCTCTGAGTCTGATGCATACTGCCTCATGACCAAGGATGGTGGCCCCACACTTGGGGATTAAGCATTTTCAGCCTCATTCTTTCCTCTCTATCAATGCTATCCCACGAATTGAAAGTCTCACTACATAAAACAGCAGGAGTTCTTCAGCAGAGATGCTACATGGAAGATTCTAGTAGGCCAAGGTGAGTTTTCTAGTATCAGGATACCACTTCTGTTCAAAACCAGATTACTGGCTTTTAGAGCTAGTACCAAGACTCATCCCTAAGTACATAACACATTCCCTGCTTCCGGATTAAGTAAATGAATAGCGGTCAGAAAACAAAACAAAAGTTCAAATCTTAATTTGCAAAATAAAAATTACATTTAGAGACTATTTTCTACTAAGTAAGGTCAACTTGCAATTGTTCTATTGGTGACAGATCACAAGATGTTTTTCTCTAAAATGTTCATTATAGACAAACATTTAGAGCTGTTGTAGAGTCCTTACACATACAAGAAAGACTACATAGGGTCACCACTTTGTGACCAGAAAAGCTTTAGAAAGGGATGTGTCAACTTAATTTTGGGAACTAGAGATAAGAATTTAAAAAAAAATTATCTTTCAAACAGAATCCTAACATCCCTATATGAGAAGATGTTTGGAATCACACATCTAAGAGAGAGAGAGAGAGAGAGAGAGAGAGAGAGAGAGAGAGAGAGAGAGAGAGAGAGAGAGAGAGAGAGAGAGAGAGAGAGAGAGACAGAGAGAGAGAGAGAGACAGAGAGAGAGAGACAGAGAGAGAGAGACAGAGAGAGAAAGACAGAGAGAGAGAGAGCATAGACACAGGCACACCCAGAGATATACACACATATAGACACATACACACACACAGAGTGACATACACAGGCTCATACCCTTTGGGAATTGCCACCTAACACATCTCAGGTGCTGGGACCTAGTTATTCTGGTCATAGAACTGCAGGTGGGAAGAAATTGTCGGGATAAAGTATTCAAAACATCACTTCATCTGTTGCTGAGTCTGTACTCACACAGGCTAACAACCAGGGACCATTTTATATTCCCAGATATAGCAAAATTTAGTTTATATCCAGCCCATCATAAAGGAGGCTGCAAACTGAACTACTTGTCATTAGCAATTTAGGAAAGGAAATTAGAGAAGAGAACTAGAAGAATAAAAGAACCCTGTCTCAGAGCAACAGTGCCTAAGGTCACACTGCCGGACAAAAGGACTGACTACCCAGGCTCACCCAAGGAACCAACCACCCCTTTCCTACATAACACCAATCTTCACCACCACTTGGGGAGAGTACATTCCTTTTCCCAAAGGAACACTGTTCACTATTCCTGCACCCTACTAGTAAGCCAGCAAAGCAAGGCAGCAAAGTAGCAGGTGTTGTAACAGTTTATGCAGAACCAACTGCTTAGTTTGTTGAGGCTTGTACACTGTGAAGTACATTACAATTTAGAGATACCCCCTGCCTCACCCCATTATAGTTTCTTTTAAAAAACCAGCACTGTCATCTTATCAAAAACGGCCCACAGTTCTTTCTAGGAGTAACTGTAAACATATGGGGTTGGTCCTTGATTGCTGGACATCACAGTGAAAACCCACAATAGCCATCTCACCCTAAGATCCATCTCCAAAAATCAGCAGCCCCAGCAATGCCCATGCAGAAAATGCCTGAAGTCTGTTCTCAAATGGCATTGGGGATACTAGTGTCCATGTGACTTCAAGGGTAATATATCACATAGCCAGAGCCCAAGCTCACTGTAGGCTGCAAGCAGGGATGCCTATTGGGGGCTTCTGTCAGGTTAGAAAAGAATGCTTTCGTGGATCTTGGCTGGACATCAATAATGTCTAACTCGTCCTCCTAGGTTCAGTACTTCAGGTTATGGAGATCTTTCTGTCTCCTTCTAAGAACTTCATCTCTGCCAATTTTTGTTCTAGAAGGCAAATTCTGCCAAGCCCTACCCCTTTCTATAGGGTTGCACATGCCTGTTTTCCTTATCTGAAAAAGGGTGTTGCTTTGTGCCATTCAGGTTACTCAGGTGCAGGTGCCAATCCCACACTCACAAGTTAGTGTGCTCCCGAGCTAACCCTGTGAGAAAGTGCCTCACTCCACACACGGATAGCAGCCAAAGCCGGGGGAGGCTGAAAGAAGTTCTGCCAAGAGCCTTCAAGACAAGTGAGGCCTGTGGCATCTAAGGGAAGAGTGAGGCATCATCTCAAGAGAAGACATTAGCATGGACCCAACTGCTCCAGCAGACATCCAAGCCCTCAGTAAAGGCTGTAAATCCTACCTTCAAATTCTACCTCAAAAAAAAAAAAAAAAAATTCTACCTCACCTCAATCTACTCTCCTTACCTCTATTTTATCCACTATGATTTCTCACCTGGTCCACTACTATTACCACAGCCTGTCTTTTTTAAATTCTCTCCTGGCACATAGGGTCTTTAGGATCCCTCTGGTTTAGATTATTCATTGACAAGACTCTGAATGTGTAGTTCTCAAGCACAGACTTCTTTTCACATAAGGCAAATGGATCTTCCCTTTGTATCATCCTATCTTTTGTTGTAATAAAGTATCTACAACTTACAATTTACCATTTTAATCATTTTAGATAAACAGTTTAGTGGTAGTAAGTACATTTTTATTGTGCAACCGCCACCACTATGCATCTGATATAACGAAAGGGGGCGTTTGCTAGTAATCAAACCAAAGATCAAATCAAAGATTTAAAGTAAGAACTTGAAAGGAAAGACACTTTGAAGGCCATGCTCCGTTTTATATAAAATCTTTCCTAGAGAGCAGGTTCTCCGTGACACAATCTTCATTGTTTTTCCATATTTGACACCTGAGAAGTGGGAATGCGGGATAATATGAGAAAGAGGAACTTTGTGTATTTCTCTAGGTCATATACTGGTTATAACCACATACGTAAGTATCAAGGAGCCCAGGACATCACTGCCTTGCATGTCTCGGTTATCAAACATTGACTGAAAGGGCGTTTCTTGGGAAGATGGCCTGTTTTAACAATACGGTGCATCTAGATTTATTGCTCATTCATTTTAACTTTTATTTATTTATTTATTTATTTGCCTTGGTGTTTGCCTGGAACTGCAACTACAGACAGTTGTTAGCTGCCATGTGGGTGCTGGGAATTGAATCCGGGTCCTCTGGAAGAGCAGACGTTGCTCTTAACCGCTGAGCCATCTCTCCAGCCCCCTGCTCATTCATTTTAAAGAATGGCTTTAAAGTGTTGACGAAGAGCATAAAGAACACCCCTTAGCCACTCAGCACTTAGTTCAACTCCTCAAGGTATTTAGCAAGTAGAATTATTTTTCCTTCCTTTCTCAGTTTAATGACTTCAAATGTACCAACATCCTGCCTTACCTAATCCCATAACAAGTCCTATCAAATGCCAGGGCAGAATCAAGCTGCCTTACAGGCAGTGAGATCATGCACTAAGAATGCATTTTATTCCAAAATTTGGGAGTGCCAGGCCTCTTAGCACAATGTTTCACACAGCCAGAAAATTAGCCTGGCACTCTAAATAATGTTTCCACATTTCCCCTATCAAAGGTCCTTTTAAAACTTAGTGACTCCTCAAAAAAATAATTTAACACACACAAAACCTCTCCATGTGGCAATCAAAGGTTCAAGGACGTTTTCAAGTGTACTAGGGATCTTCTACTAGGAATCTATGAACAACAAATTAAAATCTCCTGTAAAAGAACAAGAGTCACATTGTTCCCAGGGTCCCTGAACTGGATCTAGGTCCTCAGGGCAATGCAGGGTGATTTCCTCTGGTGCTATTTGCCTTAGCACTGGTTAAGCTGGAGGAACATCACCACCTGGCATCCTGTTAACAAGGCTGCACCAAGTTCGCTGACAATGCTGGGAACACCCACTCCTCTAGTCAGTTTGGGATGTGCTGGTCTGTCTGACATTCTAGGCTTTGCTCTACTGGTGACATCTTACATCCCATAGGCCTATGTAACTTCCTGTCATTTTCCTTGTTGATTTTTTCCATTACTGATACTACTAAAAAAAAAAAATTAAGTTGCATTTAAAAAAAAAACCATAGTAATAACAAGCTCCTCTTTGAATTCAATTCTCATGTTTTCTGCTCCCAAATATTATTTAGTCTTTCATATTTTGCTCCTTGGGAGTAAGCCACCTGCTTACTGTAACCATAAAGTTTGGCTACATTTTTTCAGGCCAGGCCAGAGTTTCCTCTCTCAAGGCAAGGTGAAGCACACGGAGAACAGGCTGGCCAACTGGAAGAGCAGTTAACCAACTGGCCAGGAATGAAGGCTCAATTTCTGGAGACGGAAAGACCAAGGGGGGCAATCTCAGCTTGCAGGGTGTCTGTACAGATTCTAAGATCTGAGGACAGTGGTCAATAGAGAGGCCCATTTCTTTTCTTTCTGATTCTCCACAGATGGGACCTGGCACCATTTAGAAGCAACCTCTTCTACTCTGGAAGCCAAGCCTATTTATACTTTTCAACCATTTATTGAGATATAATTCACAAGCTATAAAACTCACAACTTTGACATAAATGACCCAGTGTGAAACCCTCATTACTATTTAATATCTAATTATCTACCACATCCCCCCAAAACTGTATAATAACCATGCGTTATCTTTTCTTACTCATTCCTTAGCCTTTGGCAAGCAGTAAACTACTTCCTGTCCCTACATACTTGCCTATTCTAAAATATATCATATAAATAGAGCCACGTGCTTTGTAGTCTTTTGTGCATGCCTTACTCTTCCTTATCACGGTGCTTTCAAAGTTCACTTAGGACGCAGTATGCAGCAACCCTTCTTATCTTTAATGAGTAAATAATAATCCACTGAATGCTGGTGTGATGGTGTATCAAATTCTCTTTTAAATTGGAAATGTCCCCATAGTCTTAGGCATTTGAACGCTTGATCCCAGTGGGTGGTACTATTTGTGGAGGGTTGGAAAGTGTAGCTTTGTCACTGGAGGTAGGCTATTTTTGTTGTTGTTGTTGCTCTCTCTACTTTGTGCTTACTGATTAAAGTGTGAGCATTAGGCTTCTAGCTCTAGCTTCCAGGCTTCCTCATCATCATGGATCCTTAACCCACTGGAACCATAAGTCCAAATAAACTCTCTTTTCTACAAGTGGCCTTGGTCATGGTGTTTTATAACAGTAATTGAAAAGTACCCAATATGGTGCATTATGCTTTAGAACTAGATTGCTCCGAGAGGCTCCTGTGTTGAAGGCTTGGTCTCTCCAATGCAGCCGTGTTCAGGGGGGATTGGCTCATGAGGATTCTAACCTCACCATTGAACTGATTCAGCTGTGGGTTCATAGCTGAAGGGATCATTGGGAGTTGGTGGAAACCGTAGGAAGGATGTAGAGGAAACAGATCACTCAAACCACACGCAGTACGTCCCTTCCTCTCTTGCTTCCAAAATGTCTCTTCACCAGTGTTCTGCCTAACCACTGAGCCAGAAACAAATAACCCCAGGCTGAAAGCTCAGACATTGTGGTAAAAACTGAATCTCTCCTTTAAAGTTGTTTTTCTAAGTATTTGGCACAGTAACTGAAAGCTAACAGATGTATATAACATACCATTTACACATTTATCAATCAGTGGATTTTATTTGTGTTGTTTCTAAATTTTTGTCTATGTGAATAATGTTTCTATAAGCATTTATACATACAGCCATATTTGGACGTATGTTACAAATTCTCTTAGCTGCATGTTTGGGAGTAGAGCTGCTGAGGGTAATGGCTACTTTTTTTGTGTGTTAGCTTGTTAAGCCACAGTGTACAGGGTGAACATGTCTTGGGAGTTGTTAGAACATATTCTTCAGATGATCTCAGCATTTATATTAGTAGTCTTTAATAAAACACATTACTATCTAGAATACACATGGGATTCATTCAATCAGCTGAAGCCCTTAAAAGGAAAAAGAGCTGACCTTTTTGAGGAAGAGCAGACTGTCTTTAGACTCAAACAGCTATATCCCCTTTCCCTAAACCTGCAGCTTGCTGGCCCAACCACGGAGTTTAGACTTGTTAGCTCCCATAACTGTTTTATCTAGCTACTTTTCCTGTCGCTACGATATAATATTCCTATACAAGCCATTTAAGGCTTTATTTTAGCTCACAGTTCAAGGGTATCATGGTAGGAAAGTCCTAGTGGCAGGGTCTTGAGGCAACTGATCTCATGGCATCTGCAGTCAGGGAACAGAATGATGAGCATTGGTGTTCTGATAACCTCTTCTCTTTTGTGCAGTCTGGGACACCAAGCCAGGGATCGGTGCAGTCATTCTCAGGATGAGTCTTCCCACCTCAATTAACCTATTAAGATAATCCTTCCAGGGGCTGGAGAGATGGCTCAGAGGTTAAGACCACTGACTGTTCTTCCAGAGACCCTGAGTTCAATTCCCAGCAACCACATGGTAGCTCACAACCATCTTTGATAACATCTGGTACCCTCTTCTGTATACTGTATACATAATAAATAAATAAATCTTAAAAAAAGAGATAATTTTTCATATCCCTGGCAAGAAGCTAACCTAATCTAGACAATCTCTCCCAGGAGTAATGATTATACTCTCTTACAATGCTATCACTAGAGTTTCTACATCCCCACGAGCACTCTGGTTTTGGATTACCCATCTCATTAAGGGTAAAGTGTGGTGGGAATGTTCGTCTGTATGCTGTAAATAAAGGAACTGTTTTGGCCTGTGTCGGGTGCCGTAGAAGTAGGTGGAGGAATCAGAGGATAGGCAGGAGAGGAGGGTGGAGTCAGACAGACTCCATCCAGCCACCAAAAAATAAACACGTAAGGGACCCAGGCGAGCTGTGGGCACGTGGCCAGATAGATGAATGGAATGGGTTGAACTAAGATGAAAGAGTTAGCTAGCAATGTGCCTGAGACATAGGCCAAACAGGATAAAATTAATAAGCATCTGAGTCATTTTTTTGGGGGGGAAAAGTGGCCGTGGGCAGGTCAGACCGCTGGCCTGTATGGGGTCAGAAACCTTGTACAACAGTAAAGTGTATCTTGTGATTTTAAGCTATATTAATGCTTAATGATGTTGAGTGTCTTTTCATGTACAAAATGGTATTTGTATGTATTTTCTGGAGAAATGTTTTAATTCTTGACTTGTTATTTTATTGAGTTATTTGTCTTTAAGAGTGTTGAATGTAAAAATTATTTATATGCTCTAGATACTAAACCTTTGTTAGATATGTGACTTGCACATATTTTATCTCATTTATTGGGTTTGTCTTTTTCCTTCATGGTTTTCTTTAAAAGCACAGGTTTTAAATTTTTATAAAGTCCCACTTACCTATTTTGTTCATTTGTCTCCTGTTGGTTTGGACACTGGGCTTCATGGCCAGCCTGACCTAGAACTTGCTATCATCCTGACTCTCTACACACTCTGTTCTTCTAGGGGTTCGAGAGTTTCTGCACATTCCTCTTCTGAACTAATCCTTGTGTGTGGTACCAGGTGGAGTGCTATGCTATCTGTTGAGGTGATGGGTAGTATGTACTAAAATAAAGAAGTGTGGTCCTCCAACTTTGTTCTTTAAGATTGTTTGGGCTATTCTGGGCCCCTTGCATTTCCATCTGAATTCTAAAACAAGCCTGTCAATTCTTACAAAAAAAGCTAGCTGAAATTTTGATGGTGATTGCTTTGAATATGTACAATTTGGGCAGCACTGTTATCTAAGTGTGTATTCTGATTTATGAATATTGGAATTCTTTCCATTCATTTGTTTTCCAGAGTGTTTATACTTTTTGTGTTCAAATGTGCATCCTTTCCTTTATATTTTAAATTTTTTTTTTGGGGGGGGGGAAAGAGTCTCACTATTCCTCATGCTGGTCTGAAGTTTCCCAATGTGGATTTAAACAAACTTGAGGTCTTCCTTTCTCTGCTTCTAAAGTGGTGAGATTAGGCACCCCCACAATACCTGTTTTTTTTCCTTAAATTTTTTCCCAAGCATTTTATTTTTTTTTAATTTATTTATTTGCGTTGGTGTTTGCTTGGAACTGGAACTACAGACAGTTGTTAGCTGCCATGTGGGTGCTGGGAATTGAACCCGGGTACTCTGGAAGAGCAGACGGTGCTCCTAACCGCTGAGCCATCTCTCCAGCCCCGAATTTTATTATTTTTTGATGCTATTATAAATAAAATTTTCATTTCATTTTCAGTATTTTGGTGTTAATATATAAGAATAAATTTAAGTTTTGTATGTTAAGATTTTTAATTAGTCCATGTTGAATTGCACACTTGTGGGTAGGCATGCATGTGTCTGTGTGTAAGTGCAGGCATGCATGTGAAGACCAAAGGACAACCTTTCCACCATGGGTTCCAGGGACAGCACTTGGGTCTTTCGGCTTGTGTAGCAAACATATTCCTGTTCTGAGCACCTGTTTGACTTATGCATGCTGTCTTTTTACCCCACAAACTTGCTGATCTTGATTATTAATTCTAAGAGGTTTTTGCACATACAAATGTTGAGGGTGGGTTAGAGTCATACATAATTTTTAGTATTCTAAAGCACAGGAAAAGCTTATCACAATAACTCAGAGCTTAAACTGCACTATAAATACCAAGATCCCACTGCTAGTCCCTCCCCTCAGTGGGTGGTGCCCCTGCTCTGGGCACAGTGGTGGCAGCACTCCTGCTGTGCTCATAACCCACATAATGATTAGAAGGGTAAGTCCCTGCATCTCAAGTCCACAGTGAAACCTGAATCTCTTTTCCATAGGATGATGTTATAAAGAGAGTGAGGTCACACTCCACTTGTCTATTCATATGTACATAAACAGGTGAGGGTGCAGTAGGGTCTGGCTCCACCATTCTCAAGAATTTCAATTTCCTTCTTCTGAACCGATCTCCAGGTAGACCCACCGAGAACTGCTCAGAAATGTCTGACATGCTTCCCTGCTGCCACTCTGCTTATCTGCTTCCTCTCCCCAGCATCCTGGGGCTCCATCCCAAGCCACCTTCTTTTGAATGGCAATGGTGGTTATTTTCCCCCAAACTGCTAAACTTGATACAAAGGATAATTATTTCATACCAGACACATTTTGCTTCAGCCAGCCATCAGTTAGAGCAGTTTTACATCTTTGATCTGTGAGTCACTGACTTGAGAACCAGCTGCCCAGAATACCCAGACATATGAAAGGATCAAAATATCACACTTTGATTGATTCAGAAAGTTATTTCCTACCACACAAAGTCTGAGAGTTTCTGTGTTGTCTCTGACTAGCTGGGGCTGAGTCGGATTAGATTAAGCCCAAGACGACGGCACTTTGGAGACCATCTCTCCCTCAGGTATAAGATCCCAGGAGTAATGCCTTGCATACTCTCCATGCCAAGATGAATCTACAGGACGTTTGCCTGTGCGTAATCTGGGTAGCAGAGTCATCTTTTGAAGAGATCCTAGAATTTCAGTTTGACAAAAATCGAAAAACGTTTTAGAAAGAAAAATCGGATTTGTGTGTAAATGAAGAATATTCCTGAAAAGAGTCTGTTACGAAACTGAAATCTGGAGACCGCGGTGGTGTTAGTCTGACTCATCAGTTCCCTTTACACCCTAATAATTGTCAGTTCTTTGATCACGATGACTGCTCGGGGGATGCTTTTTTCAGCACTTCATTGTGTAAACAGGTTGTCTCACTACAGTCTTGCAAACATGTTTACACTTGGGGATCAGAGGGAACATCTGTTAGAAACAGATTTCATGCTTTTCTGTCAACTTAGGAAAATCTGAATCAAATTTCTTGGTAATATTCTTTTAAAAGCTCTGGGAGAGTTAAATGAACTTCTACTGGCAGGACACTCAATGAAGTGTGACTGCTCTTCATGGATGGATCTAAAACTCTGTCCTGAAACCACCCAGCTGAAGTCATTATTAACTGAAGTGGGCACTAATTTGTCTGACTTTTTTTCTAGATAGGAGTAGACGGGTGGGCCAGGCAATGAGAGGATTATACTGACCCTTCATCAGAACCCACAAAATTCTGAAGTGTCAAAGGTCCTCTGAGATTATTTCAAAGAATGGTAGAATTCCTCATCCTTTTTTGGAGATTGCTTATTCTGGAGGAGACAAAGGAGAGATGGGGTCACCGGAACCCACAGGGTTCCTCTTTGAGACCCTGAGTTAGAGACTTGGGATAAGTGGTCTCTGCTGCACAGAATGGGGCAAAATGGGAAGAACTGGCTCACAACAGGAGGGCTCTAGACAAAAAGTATGAAACACATCGACACCATCTGTTTATGCTACAACTATGGTACTGATGTCTATCCAAGGCCATAGTGTGGTATAAGGCCTGTCCTTAAGGAAGAGGAGATTCAAATAAATGTCCACATCAGCAAGGCCCATACACTCAGGCAAAATGGACCTCATTCTATTCCAGCCAGACCACAGAGCCCCTTTATCCCTAGCCTTTTTTAAATTTATGATCCCTCTCCACTTTTAATGTCCCAGAATTTTCTCCCAGTGGGTCTCAAGAAAGACACAAAGGTCCATGGATGCCTCTCTCCTGAGTCTTTCCTCATTCATGATCATGTCAACCTGAAGGGTAAGCAAACAGCCACAACAGCTACCGCCAGAGATGAGGAGGTACCTTGGGTGTGTGGCCTGGGACACAGGCCAGCTGGGTATAGGAGGGGGAGGAGGTGAGAAGGAGCTGTTGCGTATCGGACCCATGTCACCATGTCTCTAGTTAAACCTCTAAACGCTTGAGTATTATAAATCCAAACTCTGTCTTCTGGCCTCTGAAACAATTCATATCAAGGCGGCGGAAGAATCATGGACATATCTTAGACAACTAATTGTGAACTTGATTTGTATTCTTTAAGTATATACAATTCTATGACAATCAGTTGGGTTTTTGCCAGAAGATTATGAATGTTCATGGCCATGTACAAAAGGGCTGGGACAGATTTGGGTGGGTACTAGTGGACAGGCTGCAGACACCGACCCTCTCAAAGCACTAAGAAGCTTATCCAGCAAGGTTTCCTTCCCCCAGGTTCTAGGAATGCTATAATGAATGGGGCTAAGCCAAACCTTCTTCTGTTTGGTTGTACTGATGGCCAAATGTATCAGGGTCTTGTTATGGTCAACACAAGCAAATTTTAACCTTAGAAGTGCTGCTGCTTCCATCTCTGTGGTCTCTTCCTTCCCTTTACACAGACATGCTCAGCAGAAGCCCCTCTAGCAACGTGATGGGACCAGCGAGAACTGAACCAGGAGCCGCTATGCATGGTGAGCAAAAAGCAACGATGGCCAGAAATAGAACACCAAGAAGGCTGAACCGTAAGAAACAATTAAGTAGCTGTATATGACTGCGTAAGTGATCAGTCTTAAAACCCACATGACACACCCACTCTGCGGAGTTTCCCAAGTAATTTCAAACATTTGCTGCTTCCTGCTTGGCAATCCTTTTATCTATTTATGGGGTGACAATTCTACAGTTATCATTGAACAAGGAGAGAAGACAAGGAAAGGGCAATCTCCTAACTTTACTCATCAAAATAAGCTTTGAAAGCTCCACACTTATATCTTAACATCCTAAATTTGGGACCCAAAGTTTTGAAGTAATTGCCTGTAATCTATCACAGGTTATCATGTCCATCTCCCCCACCCCACATCACAGCAAGTTCCTCTCAGGGTTAACAGCCTCTGCATCAACTTTATGCTTTCTGTTCCCTACGGGAGCATCAGACTTCAGAAGGGAAAAGAAAAAAAAGAGGAAAGGGCATGGGGTCTCTGCCTACACTCCATGCACTCTCCTCTTTCTTGAGACAAGGCCAGGGCATGAGGACAGCTCTCACCAAATAGCTGAAGCAGTTGAATGATACTTATTCTATACACTTATCCTTAAGCAGCAAAAGCAGCACAAGCCTGGGTGCCCTATGGCAGAGCACCCTGCTCGCAGCACAGGCCTGGGTGCCCTATGGCAGAGCACCCTGCTCACAGCACAGGCCTGGGTGCCCTATGGCAGATCACCCTGCTCACAGCACAGGCTTGGGTGCCCTATGGCAGAGCACCCTGCTCACAGCACAGGCCTGGGTGCCCTATGGAAGAGCACCCTGCTCACAGCACAGGCTTGGGTACCCTATGGCAGATCACCCTGCTCACAGCACAGGCCTGGGTGCCCTATGGCAGAGCACCCCGCTCACAGCACAGGCTTGGGTGCCCTATGGCAGAGCACCCTGCTCACAGCACAGGCCTGGGTGCCCCATAGCAGAGCACCCCGGCTCCCCAGGGCAGGGCACTCACTCGGTTCCTATTCTTTCCTCTTCACTACTGCAAGTCAGCAGTTAATAAAAAGGAAACCTACACTTCCAAGAATAAATTATATTTAAAGTGAGAGCATCGAGGACCTGGTACTATCTCTGTTATGGACTGAAGAGCAAGTGGTTGACTCTGATTGAGCATTCCCAATGAGTAGAATGGTACCCTTCCCAGATAGACAGGATCCATCTCAAAAGACCTCATGCACAATGTCTTTCATGGAGTTTTCTCAGAGGTGAATCTACCTGGTACTAAACACACTAGTCTTTCTTCTAGGAAAGACACAAGAATGCATACCTACATACTCAGAGGTGACCAGTCATGGCAGTGTGTTTTCTTTCTCCCTGAGCCTCCTCTCTGGGAGTTCCCTCAAATGTCCCTCAAGATAAATTGATTCCTTTCATTATCACTAACTTGGGCTAGTGTCTCTGAGAAAAAATAAAAAGAAATAGATGCAACTTAGTATCACATTATAAGCAATGTATACATCAAAATGTGATCTTAAATATGGAGCAATCCTAACCTGAGGACTGACAGAGTGGTCTATCACAGCTTTTGTTCTTAAAGGCTGACCATAGTCTCATCAGCATTTTGGGTGGCTCTATCACAGAATGAACGTGGCCGGGGCTTGTGGATGTGAGACCCCCCAAAGCCCTTTCATCCGGATCCCTTCCATCCCATTCCCCACACTATGTGTGCGCCTTTCACTTTGGAAGGTTCATACAACAGTAGATCTCCACACAATTCTATAGAATGGCAACTTGCTGGGTCTAAGCTCTGTTCTGTTCTCTCTGTTTACACACTTACTGCAAAAGGAGCACATGAAAGAGAATTTTACTCAAAAGATTTTTCTTTCTCTGGTGAATCCATTTTAGGCTTACAAAGCAGTGAGCAGTCAGGGTAGAAATGGACACAGTAAACAGTACCCTTTGGGACTCAGTGCGTATGCTGCGAGGAATCTGCTCAGCATACTCTGAGAGGAAACTCTGGATAAATATTTACTGTCTTAATTGTTTTCTCCTACTGAGAAGTCTCTAAAAGTGAGGGCTAATCAACGGGGCAGCACACTTGAGCACCTTTGCTCAGCTCAGTGTCCTGTCCTTGGGGGCCTAAAGATTGACACAAGTCCTGCTCATACCGAAACCAGACAAAGCTGGCTTCCTTTTTTTCTTAAACCACCCACTCACCTGGGAGATGTCTTGAGATGACATAGAGTTAGTTAGTCATGTACCATTAACCTGAGCTACAGAGGGTGTCTCACTTAGGGTTACTATTGCTGTGATGAAACACCATGACCAAAAGCAACTTTGGTGTGAGGAAAGGATTTATTTGGCTTACACCTTCACATCAGTCTTCTTCATCATCAGAGGACATCAGGACAGGAACTCAGGCAGGGCAGGAACCTGAAAGCAGGAGCTAAGAGGCCATAAAGAGGTGCTGCTTATTTCCATGGCTTGTTTAGTCTACTTTCCACGATGGGCTGGGCCCTCGTACATCAATTATAAATTAAGAAAATGTCCTACCGGTTTATCTGCACATAACCAGATCTTCTGGAATCATTTTCTCAGTTGAGGTTCTTTCCTCTGTGATGAATCTGGCTTGTGTCAAGCTGACATAAAGCTAGTCAGCACAGAAGGGAATGGTTGGAACTTACCATCATTGATGGCAGTATTTCTGATGGACACTATTTTCTGAGAATAAAACATAGCCCAACTAAGCTGCGAGTCCCTAGGTTGCCCATGGAAAATGTGGACTCAAATGGCTCAAACCCCAGAGCCATTTCTTCTGTTGACCAACACGTAAGGGGGGTCAGGAGGCAGTGAATGAGAGACAAGGGGCTGAAAGAAACAATGAAAGATACCCCAAAGCCCTTGGGTAGCCCCCATTTCCCTTCAGGCGTTCAGGAAGCATCCTGACAGGGGAGACTGAGGCACGAACTGGTTATCAGCAGGCTCTCTTGCACTGCTCAGGGAAAGGTGGACAAATGACTGAAGGAATGAAAAGCCACCCACCCTCTCACTAGACCTGAGCAAGTAAATCCATAATTTAGACTCTTAGATTGGAATTCAACCCACAAACAATATCAAAGTCAGTGGAATCAGGTGGGATCTCTGGGAATAAAATCCTGTCCTTATGAATAGATAAATCCACTTGTGGGATAAATGGGTTTAAGGGTTATCTTGGTCAAGCCAGCTGTCACATTCACCCCTGACAAGCGACATCATGTGTCACCATGAAGATGCTGCCCTATGACCTTGAGAACGCTGGGCTGACCTCCCTCCTTTGGAACTAACTTAGTGTCTGCAGTACTGTTTCACTGATGACAGAAGATGGGTTAAGAGCTTCTGCGCTCCTTCAGCTGTACTGGTTCTGCTTCACTAAGGGTGGAGGAACGATCTGCCCCATTCTTGGGCCTCTCTAGTGCTCCCCGCCCCATGTCTTTCCAGAATTAACCACTATTCTCAAAGCTCTGCTCCCCTCTCTCCCTCATTTCAGGAATGCATTCCTAAATTCACCTTCTGCCTTTCTCTTGGACCATTCCCACTGGCACACAAGCCTAGCTTTGATTTAAAATCCCTCTTAGCCTCCTCCAGATGCTCCCTGCTTCCCTACCCCTGCTCTGAGGGAAAATCCTCCAAAGACTTGTGTACACTTGCTGCCTTTACTCTCCCTAACTTGTTTAAGCAGGCTTCTTGTCATCAGAAAACCTGTTTGCTATCAAGGTCTCCAAGGAGCTCTGTCTGCCAAGTTCAGGTTCAAGTCTTCTAACACTTCTCAACATCATTTGGTTAGCTTCCTGCTCCTCTCAGAGGTACCACACTGTCCCAGGCATATCATCTGCCGCTCCATGCTGGCAGGTCCTCCCCTGCCCTGTCTTAGCATCCAGCCTTGGGTTTTTCTTCATCTCTACCCACAGTCACAGCCATGCTTCCGGTTTTTATCATCTGGATGCTAAGGCTTCCAGATTTACTAAATCTCATCTGACCTCCTTCCCTTATCCCAAACGGTTCTCAGATCTGTGAGTTTTATCTATTGATCCTTAGCTACATTAGGAATTAAAGTAGAAATTTCAAAATCTAGTTTCCTACTTAGCTTATGAACCAGAATTCCCACCATGCATGGCAAGTACAGCACAGTCCCATTATAGCTCCTTGTCCCTGTCCCCAGACCTACACCAGCTTCTTTCAAGTTTACTTGTTAATTTTTGAGTTCCTTAGAGGCAATATTTGAAGGTTAAATAAACAGGGTAGCAACATCCTTTCATCAGCTCCACCCCCATAACACACATGACAAGCAGAATCACTTATTAGCTCACCATTTCTGAAACACATCTACCCCCCAAACCTTAAATTTTGAATCAATAAGGCACCAAATAGTTCTTGATTTTGTGAGTCATAAAGAGTGCTAACTACCCATATTAGAAATTAATGGAAAAAATTTAAAGAAAAACAGAATCCACTGCATTTGGAATAAATTATTCTAGGTAAAAATAATATTTTATGAAAAATAACTATCTTCCAACTAGACGAGATGAACAACTTTGATTTGTATTTCTGGAAACCTCTTTGCTGCCTGTCTTTTAAAAATATATTTTATTTATTTATTAATTTTGTCTAACATCCTGACTATTTTATCCCCTTATCTCCTCCCAGCGCCTCTTGCCTCAACTCCCCCCACACCCCCCCACCCCCCCCTACCCCGGTCTCTGCCTCTATTCCTCCTCGATTTCTCTTCAGAGAAGGGCAGAGTACTCATGGGTATCAACCAAACATGGCTGCCTGTCTTAATAGAGTATTTCTAGGTTTGTATCTGCTACTGTAGTTTGTGGTGATAGGATTTAGGGATATGAAAAAAAATCTAGCTTTTCACAGATACATAGCTAGAAACTGGTGAAATATTTCAATCACTTTCTACAATTGATATTTCAGATCAGAGAGTTAGATATGATTATATCATACTTCAGTATCTTTGATTCTATTCTAGAATAGAACAGGTGATTGTTTTAAAATGTGGAACAAGCTGGAAGACGGTGACATATGCCTTTAATCCCAGCACCTCGGAGGCAGAGACAGGTAGATCTAGTCTATAAAGTGAGTCCAGGCCAGTTTGAACCAGCCTGGTCTATGAAGTGAGTTTCAGGATAGTCAGAGTTACACAGAGAAACCTGCCTTGAAAAAAAAAAAAACCCAATAAATAGGGGCTGGTGAGATGGCTGGTGACAGCACTGCCTGCTTTTTAAGAGGACCCAAGTTCAATTCCCAACACCTACATAACAGCTCACAGCTGTCTGTAACTCCTGTTCCAGGGGATCTGACACCCTCACACAGACATACATGCAGATAAAACACCACTGTACATAAAATACAAGTAAATAAATTATTTTAAAAAACCCAATGAATAAAATTAAAATGTGCAACAAGAAATTCTGCATTTATGCTTACTGGTCATTTAGATAGTTTTCAAATGTTTACATATCATAGCATTAAATGATCCACATTAATTAACATCTCACCAGCAATTTCATGATTTTATGAATTAGGAAACTGTCAAATTTACTGTGACAGTGACAAGTTTTCCAAAATCTCAGTTTTTTTGTTTTAATTCTACCATTGTAAGCACATTCTGTAAGCTGTGTGCCTTCAAATACCAAAACTACTTTATTCATTTTGTAAACTCACTGATAGTGTTTAAGAAGCCAGAACCTAAATCTACATGAGCAGCATTTGTCTACTAACATTTGGACTCATAAGCCAAGATGCTACATGCAAAGACAACCCATCTTCTGGTGACGCAAACAACTGCATATGCATGCTACACCCTTGAGACAGTGATCATCTTCTGGATGTGGCAGAAGAATTTTATGGGCACTTCCCATTGCGTCTCACATAATATAAAAAGACATCAGCTCAAAGGTAGAAATTTAACCAAAATAACACATTTGCTGCTGCTTTATGAAAGACACTCTAAAGTGACAGTGGTGTCTGGTTCAACTGCCAGTGTGTGGTGGTGACCATCACAGCCAGGTGCCACTGTTCGACATGTGCTTATCCATCACAGCAGTGCATATGGCAACAGCGTGCCAAAGGCAAACCACATCTGGTTTAGCTAGGAAAGAAATCTGGCTTTGTATTCTCTCTAGAATGGTCTGAGGATAGAAGGAACCCACAAACCACACTGTGGGAATAATGGCATTAGCCCAACATCCATCTAGGCCACCACCATTTGCCTTCCAGACTCCTGTGCAAACCTCCCTAGAGTCTGTCTTTTGCTGCGCCTTGTAAAAAACTCTTCTCATGGACCAGTACAGTCATCCTTGAAGTGTACTTCAGCTCATGTCTTCATATGGGCACAGGGCTCCCACCTGGCCCCTTTTCTCATGTGTATTGTACCATTCTCTTTTCCTCCTACATCAGATGTTCTCAACCTTTATTTAGGTCAACACCCCTTGGATGGGGTTGAACAGCCCTTTCATAGGGGTCCCATATCAGAATCCCTGCACATCATATATTTACATTACAATTTATAACAGCAAAATTACAGTTATGAAGTAGCAATGGAAATAACTTCATGGTTTGGGATCAGCACAACATGAGAACCTGTCGTAACGGGCCACAGCATTAGGAAGGTTGAGAAACACAGCCTTACAGTCACCCGGATTCCTATGACTCTCCCTTAAAGTGTGTCTGTCCTGTCTGCTTCCACCCCTTTTGTGTTAGCTCCCTGCCCCTTGTCTCTTTTCTCCCCCGCTTCTCATCGCCTAAGCCTCCTTCTTTCCAATTTTGCTATTTCCTTCGCTTTTATTTTCTTTTGTTGAGATGGAGTCTCACTGTGTAGTCCAGGTTGGCCTCACATTCACAATCCTCCTCCTCAGCCCCTAAAAGCTGGGATTATGGGAATGAACTATCACTCTGGCGTATACTCTCTCTTGCCTCGATGTGGACGCTTTCCCCCTCAGAGCTTAGCATGCTGGCGACCTTCTCACTTGAGCTTAACTCCATGTGCAACATTGCCCCCCCACCTCCCCAAACACTACCATCCTCTTGATCCTGTGGCTATACTCTAGTACCCTCAGAGCATCCAATGCTCTCTAAAAGCATGCCATGTGATAACTGGTGTCTGATTTGTAGTCATTTTTTTTTTCTTGAGAAAGAATGCTAATCTTCACGAGACATGCTGTCTCTTATGCTATGTGGTGACCCTATCATCTAGGAGAGTATTTGGGATATAGCAGGTGATTAGTATTTGCTGAATGCATGCAGCCATTCATGCGTGAGTGGCACGGATGTTAGGATGCTGAATTCGTTTCTATAACTTCTGCCTAGACATTGAAAGACATGGATATTCAAGTCTAAAATAAACTGACCTGGTGTCTACATAGAACTTACACACATGGTCCAATTTACTTTTCTCTTCCAGATGGTATTAGTCATTATGCCTCATATGTTATAAATATTATGTAAAGAGCTGTTATGTTGTATTATTTAAGGAACAGGACCTCCAAAGCCTATACACTGTTCAGTGTGCATGAAATTATTCCCCAGTGTTTCCAACCCACAGCTGAATCCTCAGCAACTGTGCATGTAAAGAGAAATAGCATGCTACAGCTTGTAACATTCTCCACCAGCACATGCACTGCCTTCCTGAGCAAGTCATAGATGACATCACTCTATGAATGCATGCCAACTGAACAAGAGTCCATGATCTCATGCTCTGTCCCCAAACTGTTTCTCTGTCACCAGACTCTTCTTCTCCGGGAAATCTTAAATCATGTAGGTGACCTTTCGACTGAGCAACTGATCACATCACTTCCCTCCTTCCAGGTGGTCAAATGTAGCTTCCAAGGCTGCTGGTGACCAAACCAGTGTTCTGTCTACAGCCTGCCCATGACATTTCAGTGACTTGAACATAGTTCTTAGAAAGCTCTGTACATTCTCTTTGAGATTCACTCACCAATTCTTTGTCTCCCTGGCTGTCTCCCACTTTAGGCATAAGAGTAGAGCTGATTTCTGCCATTCTTATTTTAGCTTCCTAAGCATTATTTGAATTTTGAATTCACATATAGCTCTCTCCATTTTTCCTAAAGGAAGCAAAAATAAATTTTATCTTTTATTGTAAGTTTTTTCATCTTCCCTTTTTGTCTTATTGTACTCTGTAGTGTTTATTAATTGCTACTAGTGTTCTTTTAGGATTCATCACAATTTCAATTTTTGGGTAGCCATGTTTAAGTACACCTCAATCCAACAGTGTGTAAAGTTGCTAAAGGTTAAAATTTCTAAAGTAGTTTAAATGTAGGCTCAGAAGCTGTAAAGTATAAGTAAACTTATGAACGTTTTCTGGGATTGTCAGCAAGGGGTACTGAGGGATGGAACAGTGGCCTTGCATGGTTTTTCTTTGTTCTGTGGATAACATGGAGATAAAAGAATCATGACATTCCATGTGCAAATAAATCTTTTAAGAACAAGATGATTATCGGAAAAATTAACTTCTATGACTAAAACAGCTTCTCAGGAGTCCCTGCTACTGCCCCCCAAGTACATCACTGGGCTCGTTGGAAGAGTATTTCTTTGAACGATCTAGCCTTGCAGATAAGAATTTTGATCAATAAGTTCATTCAGTCCATATGTACTTACTGTCCCACAAGGCATACCACTGATCAATGCACAAGAGCCACAATTAACCTGCTACTGCTCCTAAATTATTATTCACTTAGAAACACACAGTTGATAAATAAAAAAAAAAGCCTTAGTCATAGGAAGACCAAAATGGTCTTTAAAAAAGCTAACTGCACAAAGCCAACACAATGACACTAAACACTGGGAGGAAGGCAGGTGAAGACAAATATGTGTTCTTCATAGTGGACGAAACAGGAGCTACCGCGCACAGAGAATAGTGTGCATTCTGAATCCTAAACTAAGTTTGCTTCTAGGTTTGGCCCTCTGCAGCCTCTAGGCTATCTAGAAAAGATTGCCTAGCAAACTTAAATCAAGTACTATAAAATGGGCAGTACTTACCAAGCAGAGTTTTGTAAAGATTAAAGGAAAGAATACATACAAATAATTTGAGTCTAGTCTTAGGTACAAAGAAAACATTTCAAGTATATTATATTCTAATTTATGTTATATCTTTCTTTGCACAAAACATGTAAAATGACTTAAATACAAACCAGCCACATCTAGCATGGCTTCAGGATTGGACCTGACTAGGGCAGTGATAGAATTAAGACAGACACACAGGTAGAAATGCTGGGAGTCAGTGGACTGAGCTTTCTGCAACCTCAGCATCCCAGAAAGAAGCTCAGCATGTTTCTTATACAAAGGTAAACGCAGAGATGGGGTTATTCTGTGTAGTTGGACAAGGGATTATTACATACAGATAAACAGAAGGCAGGGTTGTTACATACAGCTGGATCAAGGAAGTCGGCTTAGCTAATCTTGGTAGGAGCAGTCTCTATAGGGGAGTTGCCTTCAGGTCCTACATATCCAAGGGGAGGAAGCTGTACTGAATATATTCTGCACACACTGTCAACATTCAAACTCAGCAGAGGATGTCTTTGACATGCCTCTGAACCTCACCCCAGTGGGAAGGCTTTGTCATTCCTCCCTCGGTCTGAGGCTTTGGGGTCCCTGAAATAGCTGGCTGATGTCAGCACACACATTCACTCAGGGCTTTCTCATCACCCTCTACTCATCTTTTGTAAGGTTTGCTGTGACACTCAAGAGTGAGGCTTTTCTCTACATGCTGTGGGAAATGTTTGCATTTTTATCTGCCATGCACACTTGGCTCCATCACATGATGATTACATCATGACTCTTTGGCCCTCCTGTGGATCCTGTCCTGACTGCCTTTCCCTAATTATGTTAGTTTCAATCAACAGCAGAGAGATAGAGGGTTAATGAGGCCCAACAATGAGAATGATTCATACACTCTCCAAACCAACTTAAACGCTAATGTCCAACATCTTATTATTTAAGCTACCACACACATTATAAATGTTTAATAAGAGTTCAACTTTCCATTTGAAATGTGATGACAGTTTATAGTTAAGTTTAAGACCCTCATTTGAATATATTAGTATAGAAATCGACTGCATAAATAACTAATTACATGTATACACACAAACACACAATGGCTAGTTATTTAGTGAAAATATTCAGAACTTGATATAACCCAATAACTGTAAAAGTTGATACAAAGATAGAACTGATATTTACTAATGGTTCTTTGGAAATAACCAAGTGAAATAAACATTGACAGTTCTTAGTTGATGAGTATAATCCCTTAGAATATAATATTCACTTACTTTGAAAAGAAACTATTGACTGGGGTATATCCATGATTTGGAAGCTGAAGTGGAGAGCTGAATACGCTGTGCTCACTAAAACAGTAAATGTGTCCGAGTCAGAGAGATGCTTATCTTTTCCTGTGCTAGTTACTGTAGTCTGTCTATGGCTAGAAAAGTGATTGTTCTTCAGGTCTGGGGACACTGAAGACCCAGATCCTAGAAGATTCTGATGGAATGGGAACACAAGGCTTCCTGTGTTCTGACAGTTACACCTCTTGGTAGCTGTATGGCCTGCCTCATTGATTCATTCACCTCATTCACTGGGTGCTGAGGATATCAATGAACAGGGCAGATGCCCAGCACTCTGCTTATCCAACAAGACCTCACCAACCCTCAAAATGGAGAAGGCCAGGAATTTAGCCATGGATCTAAAAGGAAGCCATCACAGTAAAGCCACAATGATCCCCATTGTCACGGAGAAGAGATTCTTTGAGCCTGTTTTGTCATCCCAGAACAGGGATAGAAATTCCTGCCTTCTTTCCTGAAGTGAGGACCAAGCTCTTTGTGTATCCATTGGTATGGTCTACATATGGGGGGCGGGGCTTGGGAAGGGGGAAGGAAGTAAACACAGAAGAGGATAGATAGGAGGAGGGTAAAGGCAAACAGCAGAACACAAGTGATCTGAAAGGAAAAATGGGAAAATGGGGGACCCTTTAGGTGGGAGAAACAGAGAGAGGGTAAAAGAAATATGAATGTCTGAAAAAGTCAAAGGAATCATACTATTAACTACTTACACCAAACAAAACCAAACACAAACTCCGTAATACACATTTATCAGCTATTCTGAAGATGCTCAAGATTTGCTTATTAGCCTCCTGAGTAAGCAGAGCCTGGGATCTTACTGTCCTAAAGGAGGCCCTGTGTTTGCCAGGGCCCTTCTTCCAGGTGATGACTACTTAGCTTCGAAATCGGATTTTACTTGCAAGCTTCTCGGAATAAAAAGTCTCTTAACTGACACAACTAACTGAAGATTCTCCAGCATGACTCAGCGTTCTACAAAACAAAACAAAAGAAAAAGCTGAAGGTAGAAATCTCTGGTTAAGGTGCATGACAGGTGAGCCAAGCTTCCAACCAGCAGATAGCAACTTAAAGATAAGGTTTTGGGCCCCATCAAAAGGCTGTCAGATAACTATCCACCTGTTACTTTAAAGAAAGCACATTACTTAGGCTATGTAAAATGGATATTTTAAAAGATACCTTTCTATTACCAAGAAAGCATGCCTCAGGTCAGCTTAGAATGGTTCTACCTGTATAAACCAGCCATGAACAATGGCAATCTCTAAGTAAATGGGAAAATATTTTAATTAAAAGTGTATATACGCACACACACTTCCCATATTCTAAATTAAGCAGGGTTCATGTATTTTAAGGAAAGAAGAGGTCAAATATTTTCACTCACATATGTCTTAATATTTAGCTATTTGGTCTTTTGGCATGAGGCTACCCACGTATTAGTAAGCTAAGTTTGGCAGGAGTTCAGCTTACACAGGCCTTCCAGGGAACAAAGCTGTTCAGTGTAAGGTTGACTCTGGGGCAGCAGAAGACACCTGTCATGCATGAGCAGGGTTTCCTTTTTTCTAATCTAGTTCTCCTCTTCTATATTTTGGGAAATGACTCAAATCTTGGCCAAGCATACCATGACCCATTGCATTATCTTTATGGGGGCTGTGACTCACAGCACTTTCCTGGGGATGCCCAGGGTTGTGCATGACCAGACACAGCAAAGCATCTTTGAGAAATCTTGTCTTCAACTGTAAAGACTTAGTGTGGGAAACTTGTAGCTTGTACTGCAGCTTAGTAGTCTCCACAGGACAGTGATGTCAGTAAGATATATACTCACCTGCCAATTCAACTCTGTTCATGTAGAATGTTTTACAGCTATGCCTCAAAAAGAGAAACAAAATCCCCAAATCCCTCCTAAGAAAGGCATGAGGTGCTGCACCCACACTCTTTTGTTCAGTGTTAGGGACTGCAAAGAGTATGAAGCGAGAGGACTGGGCCATGCCCCTTCTACTCCAGGAGTATGCGTTTGTGTCTGAACTTCTGGAATATGACTTTATCTGGAAACCTGGGCAGCTGAAGATGTAACTGTGGATCTCAAGAGTAAATTGTCCTGGCTAAGCAGAGTGACCCAAATCTAATTACAAGTGTCCTTAGAAGACAAGGTCATAGAAGATGGATGCAGCTATGGGAACCAGGCAGCCATGGGCCAATAAATGCCTAGAACCTAGCCAAAATCTGGAAGAGACAATTAAGGGTCCACTCCAAAGCCTCTAGAGAGCATTCTGCTGACTTCCGGCCTTTAGAGTGCAGTGAATATATTTCTGCTGTTTCAAAACACCAAGTTTATGATTTGCTACAACATCTCTAGGAAATAAATGCAGCACGATCCGACAGTCTATCTGGAGACTGGTCAAAATCCACGGCCCACCCCTTCCTCCAGAAGACAGTGAGCAAGGTCAAGGTCGTACATATCTAATCTGAGAGGCTGAAATAATGTGGGCTGGGATCACCTCAGGGATTTACTTCTTCATGTAAGGATGGTCCAATAGCCAATAAGAACTTCTGGGGCCAGACTTGAGAATTTGTGTGCTTCTGATGAGCTATCATCCTTAATAAGGACAGGCCTAGGTGCTCTGTCCTACATGGAATATTTAAGCAATAGATCTGGTGACAAACTATACAAATGGTCCCTGAATGTGTAAGTCAGCACAGACTGAACTGCCTGCGTTTGGAGTGGAGGAGGCAGAGAGAGACAGAGAAACAGAAAAGAGAATGAGAGACAAACAATAAAAATGAGAATAAAGCTGAGAGGGTACACAGGTAGGGGGGACCTGGGGTCATTGGGTCGAGGAGTAAAGATAGTCAGAATACATGCTCGACACTCTCAAAGATTTAATAAAAGCAACTTTTTTTAAAAAAAATTTATTTATTTATTTATTTTTATTTATTTTTTTTTAAACTTTATTTATTTATTTGCCTGGAACTGGAATTACAGACAGTTGTTAGCTGCCATGTGTGGGTGCTGGGAATCGAACCCGGGTCCTCTGGAAGAGCAGACGGTGCTCTTACCCGCTGAGCCATCTCTCCAGCCCCTAAAAGCAACTTTTTAAAAAAGAAGTACATCTGACATCAATTTCTAAAAAATGTGTTTTATTTACATTTTAAACGCTGTTTCTTAGGTTTTTTTTTTTAAGTTATCAAACAAAGCAGTGTGTTCCATTACAGCACTTTCATACATATTGTATTCTTCTTCCTCTTCAAATAAGGTATTTTAGTGGGATACGTGTCACTTAGGCCTGTATTTTCAGCATGGAGGATGAAGAAGATAGAGAACAGAGAGAAGAATATCATCCCTGCCAAGCTGGGCAACAGAATTGAGAGGCCTGCTACCACCCTCTGCCTGGGGTGGGGAGGAAGTCAATAAGATTAAATGCTGTAGAAAGGCAAAGATAAAAGTAATAATTATCCATATTGACCATCTTGGGGAGAATGTCCTACACACATTTCTAAACATTTATCAACACATATGAACATAGTTTAATCACAGGAGTCAAGTGTGGTTTGTGGACCAGCAGCATGAACAACAGAAGCTGTCAACGACAAATACGGAGCACCAGGTCCGCCGTCCTGAGGAGGAGGAGCACTGGAGAAGCAGCTGCTGGTTCTAACTGCAGGCATGCCACCCCTCCTCTGTCACCTGCCTTTAGCCATCTGTCACTGGTGGGAGTGCAGACTCAGCTCTTCCTCGAAGAGATCCGCCTTTTGTGCCTGTTCATCCAGTCTCTCAATGACACAGCCTTTGGGTGTCACTGCTCTGCTTTTCCATTATCATTTGGGCCTTTGAGGTATCAGACCATGCACACATACGCCGCTCCGCCAGGTGACATCAGAATGTCACCATGAATTCCACCTGGCTCCACAGCAGCAGCAGTGTCCTCACACCTCTGCAACCCTGGAGCTTTCCCAAGAATTTTAATCTGTGATTATTTGAGACTTGAAAATGACAACTAATTGTTTTTATTTTTTTACCTCCTATTTCTTATAAATGATCACACAGCTGGATATCTGTTTTAGATAGCTACTGGCCATCTGCATTTCTCCATTTATGAACTGTGATGTTATTTGGTTGTTTAACGTAACAGTCACAGGAGAAGCCATGGAAACTCGGAATTTAGAAATTCAGTCTAATCACAATGAAAAGGCACGGAGATGAAAAAAAGAAGGGAGGATTAAATGTTCAAAAGAGAGAGAGGATAATCAAAAGATTAGTTTGTGTGTTTATTTATAGACACTGGGTACAGCAATCCAGTGATTAGGCAAATTAATGCAGCTGTGTATGATCACAGCCTTGGGATCAGCCCCCACATCCTTTCCAAATGATGCCACCTGTCACTTAAGTATTTTGCATTTGTCTTTTATGTTACATACATTCCGTGATGATTCTTATTTGGAAACATCCTCAGTTAACTCTTTGAAGGTCCTAACATGTTTCTACTTCTGTGTCTTTTCTACAGCCAGGTATGGAGTGAACTAAACATGGTCCAGATACAGGGGAGGAATGGGACATGTGCCCTCTCTAGATGTCCATCTTGCAGGAAAGAGGGCAGGCCATTTGAGAAAACCACTTCAGATGTTGTATGCTGGCTTGATATCAGTAGCACATGCAGCCCATGACCTTCAACAGGAAGTGCCCAGTCACAGGACCACAACAGACCAGTGAGTGTTTGGGGTCTTTCATGAGGGTTCCTAGAAATATATTTCACCTAAAAGGATGCTGAAGGACGGAAGACTCAATTCATCTACTCTTTGCTATCCCTTTAGGATCTATACGTCACTCCTGTTCCTTGAGCATTTCGTGTGCATGGTGGAAGCACTACTGTGCCAAGTGAGGAGGTGAAGAGGAGACCGGGGGTGGGGGGTGGCGGCACCTAGGCTCTGCTTTGTGATCTGTGAGATACAGACAGCGGGAATGTGTCTCATACAATACATGTCAGGGCATGTGAAGAAGTGGGTCCCTGTAAAACTTGAAGAAAGGAATCTTGGGACAAAAACATGAGGCTGACCATACAGAGCAGAGCAAACACAGAAGTCATATACTTTGGGAGCTGTGCAGGCTACGACACCTAGCACAGCTTCAAGAATGAAGATGTTATATAGGAAAGTTTTTTTTTTTTTTTTAAACAGATTTGCAAGAAATGGGCAACTCTGGACAGATTTCTAAACATGGGCCAGAGTCATGGATGTTCATCATTGCCATGCCATAAAATGCTCTAGGCACTGCTGTCAATTACAAAGCGTGCTAGAGAGAAAGTTTTTGAGCTGGTTTGCTTGTGTACCTCAATATCTTGGTGGTGTGTGTCGGGGGCAGGAGAAAGAATGGGGAGCTTTAAATAAAAAGAAACAGAACTAGAATGAATATACACACTGAGCTACATATAAATATATACCTAGAGCTACATACGAATACACAGACAGAGCTACATACAAATATACAC
Organism: Sigmodon hispidus; assembly: GCA_004025045.1. Lineage (NCBI taxonomy): Eukaryota > Metazoa > Chordata > Mammalia > Rodentia > Cricetidae > Sigmodon > Sigmodon hispidus. The sequence continues at coordinate 135,034 of PVIH01000921.1, forward strand.
AAGGAGCTACATATGAATATACATGCAGAGCCACATATGAATGTACACACAGACACATATGAACATACACAAGAAGGCACATATGAATATATACACAGACACATATGAATATATACACAGAGCTACATCAAGAGTCAACCCGGATGAGCGACGGTTTAACTGTATGGATGAAATTCAGCTGCCATTCAACACCATAGCAATAAAATGTAGAAAACCCCATGGGTTCTCTTTCAAGTTAGTGCTGGACACATATTATGTGTCTTTGCATCCTGCTCCATGTGGTGACTCTCTAATCAATTAAGTACAAAAGCCAAAAGCAAGGTGGGCTACAAATTCTAGAGCCAATTCTAAAACAGCAAGAAGCGGCCAAATGCCCAGAGGCACATACAGGCTCATTCCTCACATCCTGAATCCTCTGCAAGTCAAATAGCCCAGTGGTTAGGAAGAGAGGGAACAGCCAAAAGATAAGCGACCGGAGTGGTAGCGACTTTCTGTTCCTTTATTCCAGCCAGCTTCCTGTGTGTGTGTCTGGAGGTGGGGGGGGCAGCACCCTGAACCCCCCCCCAAGGCAGAGGGACAGCAAGCTGTTGACAGCTCCTACTGTACAGAGTTGTTCATGCTGCAAAAGTGTTTACTGCTCACAAATGACTCTCAAAATTAATTCACAGCAGCAACACCAGAAGAAAGCTTTGACAGACCGTCTTATGTGTTGACACAGTTAGAAGTTGTTGGATTAAAAAAAGCAACACACTTTCCCTCTTTTCCAGCCCAGATCCACTCTAGTGCTCCAAACAGAGAGCATGAACAATGGCTGACTTGCAAATAGAAGTGGCTATTTCTGGCTCTGGGGTCCGTGGCTTCAGGCATCAGAAGGGTGCGGACCTCACTTCTGAGGTGAAGGAGGCTGAGGTTCTCTCCAGCTTCATTTAGGTCATGGCAGACATTTTCCCTTGAAGGACACTTTTCCCCTGGGCAAGTCTTGGGTGGCAGGTGGGATGAGGGGTAATGCTCGTGGTTAACCCTCCTCTGAAGACACAGTACCACAACAGCTTTCCCCAGACATGCATAATTCATTTCCCAACTCCATCCAGAAGCAGCAATCCATTCCTGAAAATGGTTTTAGGGAGTCTGGGGAGATAGGACTTGCTTGCTCAGAAATGATTTACAGTAAAAGAAAGAGAAAGAGAGAGAGAGAGAGAGAGAGAGAGAGAGAGAGAGAGAGAGAGAGAGAGAGAGAGACCGTGCTGGGTGATTTAATTCACTCAAGTCACTTGAGATAATTAGAATAAAAAAGAAGGCAGGTAGACAGCAACTACTTGGCCTTATCTGGAAGATGCTTTATAGCCAGGTCTCTGGGCGTGGCTATTTGCTGTACACAGGAGGTGCTGGGCTTCAAAACGCCCACTGCAGCATAGTCCTCTCCTGGAAGGGATCAAAGGCCCCGAAACTCACTCATTGAACACAGCCAATGTGCTTCCTGGTCTGCAACCGCTGCTCCTAGATATCTAGGCAGTGCAAGAGTTTATTTGAGATGTTCATGATTGACAGTAGTCGGAGTTAGAGCTCACCCCAAGGGACACTGGCCGGGCACTCCCTATTTCCCAGACACTCCTCTCTTCGGTCCACAGGTATCCAAGGAGCTCTTCAGCCTGGTCCCTCAGGCCCACCTGTATCTCAGTGAATGCTTCTGCAAGGGCAGATGAGCTCCTGCAGAACTGGCTTTTAACCTGTACCTTTTTTATGGGCAATCTGAGTTCTCTTTTCTTACATATGAGCCCACCTTTCAAATTTATGGCCATTCTTAAAGGGTGAATTAAAGTTTAAAACATTATGTTACTGAAAGCATATGCAGTGTGACCAGAAAACAGCATCTATGACATTGGCTCCACTATAGGGACAAGGAACACAGAGATGAGGTCAATGGGTCAGAAAGAGAATGTCAAGTACACACACACAGAGCCAGCTGCCTTTGCCAAACAAAGTGATTGCTCTCCAGAACTACAAGGGAAGATAGCCTTCTCCTTCCTGCCAGTGTGGTCATGCTAAAAGACCACCCCTCTTGCTGATAGGTGCATAACCAAATCTAAGCTTGCTTTGTTCAGATGATAGCGCTTGCTAAGGAAAACACACAGCAGCGGGAAGAGCGAATCCACAGAAGTGACAGGTGCTAAAAAAAGCCACCTAAATCCTAGGCATGTCACCTGCTCAAAGAAAGTAAACTGTGCTCTTCTTCTGGGTAAACAAGTATGTGTAAATTCAGCAATGGATAAATGTGTAGTGTAATGTTATGTGGGTCAACCTGACCAGCCTTTGCCCATCCCCCCGCCTTGCTAAGGCAGAATACTACAGAGCTGCCCAGGGCCTCTAAAGAGTGTTTTCTAATCTAATAGAGCATTAGACTAAGTGTGGTAATCTATCAGCCATGCTCACCCCTTCTGACAGCAACCATTTCTCCACGTGGCCAGAGGTGGAGCCCTCCGGGCTTCTTGACCTCTCTCTGGATCATCTTCTGTGTCTTGGACCCACCAATCTTCACATTCCATCTTCACCAGAGTCCCACAGATCACTTCTTTGAACACGTGCCTAAAGTCCATCTCTAACTCTATTTGCGCAGCTACTATTTCTGCACAGGTTTATCCTCCTTGCCACCTATGGCTACATCATGGGTTCAGGCTGGTTGTGTGTCTCTGGTTTTCCTCATTAATCTTTCAGGGATACAACCACTGAGCCACTACAATGATTTAAGAGCTAACAGTACATTGCACTCACAACCCTCCACTACGCACACAACCTGATACCCTTCCCACTCTGCCCAGCGGCTTTCTACAGCAGTTAAACCATACTTCCTGCAGAAAGACAGTTCTGCTCACTCTTGGAAACATAGGGTCCCGTCTGCACTGCTCACTCAGCAATGTTGTTCCCCAGAACCTCCTCACTCATTGAGTTTACTGTCCTGATGGCCATCCAAAGCCAAATCTGTTAAATGTCTCTCTTTGGCCAAATGTACCATGGCTCTCTGAAGACTGTCTTCTTCCTGTACCACAGCTGCTATGGCAATCAGATTACTAAGAATTTCAGTTTTTAATCTGTTCTGTGGAGAAATTGGGACGGGAACCTAGAGGATACGCAAGAAGAAACTAAGCAAGGAGGTGAATGGTCCCTCCATGGAGACACGCTGGAGCTGATAAACCCAGAACTGAGGACAGCTGCTGCCAGGAAGTTTATAACATTGCCAATGTTCAGTCACAAATTGGGTAAACTACATTTTGGATGCAATTCAGTATAAAAGGAGGGAGAAAAAGGCAAGAAAATAATTCCTCTACAGAAATGAATCCCCATATGCTTTCTCTTTTAAACCTGAGTTAATTAGAAATATTTGTATAATGTAAAACAGACACTTTATGATGATGCATAGGGTTGTCCTATTTGGCATGAGTTTCTTGATATTTATTTGTCTGTTGGGTTTTGAGACAGGGTTTACTATGTAATACTGGCTTGCCTGGAAATCACTGTGTAGACCAGGCTGGCTTCAAACTTGCAATGATCTGCCCATCTCTCTGCTTCCTAAATAAATAATGTACTATGACCTCTACTGGGGTTTATAGCCTGGGCCTCAAAGACATGAACAGACAGACACCTTACAAAATCATGGACAGGCAGTCTTTCCTGATCCTCTGGATTCACTGAGGCTAGGGCAACTGGCAGGCTGGGTTCATGGGTTGAATATCCAGTTCCAACAGTCAGGGATCTAAGGTTGCTTGGCTAGGATGATGCACTTCCAAGGAGCATCATTAGCTTGAGAGGAGACCAATTCCCCAACAGCAGCCTAAGATGTGCACTTCTGTCCAGAGCCCAGGCTTCTTGATGGAAACGGAGGTGCTGTTTGTGTCTACAGTGAATGCTCAGACACATGGTCTGGCACGTGAATGCTAGTGCAAAGAACCAGCACATGCTTTGGTCCAGGCAGACAATGGGATGCCTGAGGGCAACCCTTCCTCACTGACTCAGCAGGGTCAGGTCCCCATGTCTCTGGGGTCCTAGGGATTTTAACAATTAGTTGTTGAGACACATGGTAGATGGAGACATGGAGGAATGGTGTGGAGTGTGGAATGAGTTAATTCAGAACTTAACCTGGCCCTGAGATTTCCACAACAGCACCATGACTTCTCCCCCAGGGCAGGGTTGCTCCTATAGCTACATCACCTCCATGACAGCATGCTATAGTCATCTTTTACAAGTGCACAGAGAATGAAATCAAGGAATAGAGGCTGCTAAGACAATTTGGCTTTCCTTCTTCTAAGTAGTCATTGGCTTTATCTGACCAACGTTTCTCTACTGTTGCTATCATAGACCTCCCACCTGACAGAGCCAACCAAAACGTCCTGCCTGCCTGCTTCATACACACAGGGAAGCTCTTCTCCCTCTGTCATCTCATTTGTATATCCACCTTGCATCTTAAGAATCTGTACTGTGAGTCTAGGAGGCGATGACACTCCTCCATCAAGGACCTTAGGCCATTCCCCATCCTCTGAGATTTACTGCATCCTTGATGCTAATCAGACTTTAGGTTACAAACAACCTTTCAAATAGATTATTATAGGCTACAATCAAGATTACATGGAGCCAGACATCAACCTGCACTATCTACATCAACCCTCTTCCCATGCATTCTCTCACCCATCATCAAGCATTTGCTGGCCACACGTGATGCACTCAGCCACGCCTCATGGCTGGTGGGTTGCTGATGATGAGGGTCTCCAGGGCCCTTGTTGCCAAGGCTGTGGTCCTCCCTCCTCCACTGCTGCCTTTGCCAGCACACAATTCCTGCATAGTTCAGCTCTTCCTTACTTTCAATTGTCTGGCTCCCGTTCTTTCTCTCATTACTTTGCTTCCTGAGTGTCTCCGAGGTCAGAAACAGAAGGTCTCCTTCCTGAGAGTAGCCAGCTTTGCTGGAGTCACCTGGGCTGGAGCTCTGTCCTGAGACTTGCTGATGCCCAGCACTAATGTGGTGGCTCTTTGCTTCTCAGGCTACCTACAGGACGTTTCTTTTTATAAACTTCCAGGGTTCTACATATAAATAGTGTGGAAAAGGGCCTGGCTTTGGAGCCAGGTTTCAAGTTCAACTATAGTAGTAGCTATGGTACCCAAAATAAGGGAATACATTCTTTTCAGTACTGATTGCACTATCTACCAAACAGGAATACCAATTATAACCTCCTATGTTTATTTTGATAAAGGTATTTCAACATCTCACTTCATACTGATATTTGCAATATACAATATCCGATGCATTACAAGGCACTCTAGGAATATCTCTCCCCTAACTTGTTTTTCCTATCCCATTATATACATTACATACATGATGCAGATAAAAGAAGTAGCAGGAAAGAGAAGGTCGTGCTGGTAACATTAAGCAAAGCTGGTAGTAACATTACGTCCACACATCATCTAATCTTACCAGGACTTATCTATTATAACAATGTATAGTTTAATTGGAAATGATGAGGGGAGCATCAGGGAAACAGCAACAAAGGAGGGGTGGGTCACAAGATGGGGCACAAAAACCATGAGCCTTGAATGGGGTTAACAAATATCCTAGCATCTAGGCCAGATCCCCACCTAGAGAGGGAGTTTAAGAGTAACTGAGCCCGTTTTGCAAGTGAACCGGTTCTTGTATGCTGAATCATCATATATTGACAGTGCACACACAAAGAGAACATGTGCCACTGACAGAAGAGGTGACGGGCTTGCCTCGACCCCTTTCTCCATCTTGCCATCACCGGAGGGACACTCCCACTCACGCTTGGTTCAACAGGTCCCCTGCCAAAGGCAGGTGAAACCAATTACCATTGAGCTGTCTGAGCCCGCTCTTCGAACACACCGAGCAGGCCTTTGGGATGTTTCTTTCTAGGGGAGTGAAGAGGAGCACGTGTGCTCGAGTGAGATGTGACGGCTTTCATCTGTTCAAAGACGCCATAAATTCATTAGCTTGAACTTCAAAGGGACAAATTCCATGAAAATTGAAAATCAGACATTTCTCAGCTCTCTCCCAGAAAGACAGTGAGACACAAACCAAGCTCCAAACTCCCTTTTCCAAACTTTTAACTATTTGCAGTACTTTCAAAAATTCTTCCCCCTATTTCTATTCTAGGCAAATAGATTCTTCTTCAAGGTAGTGGTTAAATAACTCTATGCCTTCATTTCTCTATGATTTGTTGGACATTTTTATGTGGCTTTTTACTGAGAACAGTTTAAAGTGAATTACCTCTGAGAAGCCTGTGGAATTCTCCAGTTCTCTGGTGCTCTTCCCAATCAGGATGATTTATTCCAAGACAGTTTAAAATGACAAGTGTCTTGATGGGCAGAGTTCTGATGCTCTTCGGCTGCTGGACAGCAGAGCCAGGCAACGGGGGGCCAGTTGCAAAGGATGGGTCTAGGGTTAGATCTCTTAGGGGTGGTCTAGTGACAGGAGGAAATGGCTTCAGTTCTTTGGGATCCTCAGTTTACAACTGTAAAATGTAAGGGTGGTGCTGGCTGCTCTGGTCCTCAGCCTCAATACTTTCTACTGCTAGGACTTTCCTGATAACATGGATGTACACTAAAGTCCAAGTGTGCTTTTTCATACCTAAAAGCTAAGTCTAGATTTAATCAAAGAGACAAATGGGAGAAACAGGATCTGGACAGTGAAAGTCAGTCTAAATCACCAGAGATGTACAGACACATCCATAGCAGGAAGAAAAATATGAGCCATGCAAATCTCCTTGAAAAAATTCTTGAACATTCTCTACCATAGCTTGGAGACAGGCTGGCGCTCATTACTGAGGTACCTGCATTCAACTCTCTAAAGAGCACTTCCTCAGGAGCTAGAGCAGACCCAACTGAGGAGGCTCCCTCTGGTCCCTGATTCCACCCATCCACATCTGTTCAGGAAAAAACAGCTCTCTTCGATAAACCAAGAAAAGCAAAACACACGCCTGTGTAGGGCACAATGAAGACCACATGTAACTGACCCCCAGTGTCTATATCAGCTCAGGGTCTAGTAACAAGAAAATGGAACAGGAAGAAGAGAGATTCATCTGTAGACTTCAAGGAGGCTAGCCTAGAGAAGAACATTCTGGAAAAATACTCTTCTTTCTGCTTCACCCTCCTCCTCTCTGCATACATGTCAGCAAGAAGACAAGAGAACAGGATATGCCTACTCTGCTGTCTTGCTTCTCTCGAGGTGACTTCCCTGAGCTGAGGTGTGGAGCTCACATGGTACCAGATCAAAAGATTGCCTGTTCACTGTGCATCAAAGAGAGAGAAAACCATGATCACACTGGATCTGGTGAGGAAAGTGCAAGGCCATTGCCATTGTCTGCTGCCACCCATGGTGACAGGCTCTTCTGGGCCGTTCAGGCCTAGATATGGGCCTGTTGCTTAGGACTGGGGCTTCCTCACACCTCAGGACCTGCTGCCCAATCTACTTATTCACAGAATACAGATTATTTATTTCTCTCTTTCAAATGAAGAATTTGAGTGACACACTCAATTTGAGTGTCTATCAGGCACACTCCAGGGCAGGTTCCATGCTCAGGAGTATTGTCCGATATAAATTAGATCTCATTTTTTTTCCTATTTTGTTTGTTCATTTGTTTTGGTGTGTGTGAGAGCTTTTTCTTACTTTTTAATAAAGAGAAAGACCATAAAGTTAGATGTGGAGGGTGGAGAGACAGGCTCTGGAAGGATCTGGGAAAGGAGAGAGAATATGATCATAATATATTGTATGAAAATCTCAATAAATTATGGATTTATTTTTAAATTATTGTTAGAACTTATAAAGGCTGTACATGCTTGGTGAGTACCAAGTGACTCCTTCAATACATGTGTACACTATATCATGTTTAAATCACAACAAGCACACCCATGTCCTTAAGCATGTTTATCACTCTGTTGCAGTGAGAGCATCATTCCTTGCTCTGGGTTTGCGAAGGCACACCCTGCAGTATCAGCAGCCCTGTGCAATCACTTGAAGATCTCCATTCAACCCCACTTACTGTGTTTTCTAGGAATGAGCAGCATGGGGGGGTGTTCAGCAAGTGAAGCCCCCCCACAGGGAAGGGGTGGAGTGTTCAGCAAGTGAAGCCCTCCCATGGAATCTGCAAATGGGCCTGGGAAATGCGAAGGCCTCATGTACTATTCACCCAGCATCCTCATCTTCATTCTCAACACCACCAGTTGTTCCCATGAGTGGGGCAGGGTATCTTTTAACCCTGCTAAGGAGTCTCTTTCAACTAATGAGACTAGAGAAAGAAAACAAGCACAGGAAAGAAAATGGGAAAACAGAAGACTACAACATCAGTCAGGAATCTGACAGGTCCTGACCTATTAAGAGATTTCTCCCCCAAATGGGAAGTTAAATAAGATAGAAAAGCCAGAGGCAGGACTGTGTAAAGGTTTCTCATTCCTCAGGGTCCAAATTCTTTCTAGATGTCCTTTTACCAACAGTAGTATATATCTCCATGTTCAAAGTGGTGCTGGTACTTCAGCATCATGCGCATGTTCCTAGGAATGTGGTAGAAGAAACTGAGACAGCTGTACTTGGTTGTCAACTTGACTTCATCTGGACTTAACTAAAAGCACAAGTTGCCAGGACACCTGTGTGGGAATGCTACTTTATCATTTGAGGTAGTAAGGCCCACATTTAAATCCCATCACTTGAGGTCTGAAGACCTAGCTTAATCGGAGCCATACCTTCTTGTGTCAGCCTATATAAAGGACAAGAAAGAAAGCTTTTGCTCTTTTCCTGAATGCCCTCATGTCACTTCTATGATATTGGAGCCTATTCCACAGCATATACTGACCAGCTGAGACATTCAGCCTTGTGGAGTGAGCAACTACTGGTTTCTTGGACTTTCTGATGGTAGACAGCCATTGTTGGACTATCTAGAGCACAGCTTATAAGTCCATTCTAATAATTCATATATGGATCTATATACATGTATGCATGTATATATGTCCGTATACACCTGTGTGTGTATATATTCATAGTCTTTCTATCATACATGTGTATATGTCTGTATACATATGTGTGTGTATATATATTCATAGTCTTTGTATCATTTCTGCTCCACTAGAACACAGACTAATATAAACAGTGAAGAAGAGTGTGACCCTGACCTTTTAAGAATTTTAGAACTGCCATGATACTTCTCTGTACATCTCACCAGTCACGACTTGGATAGATAGCCAGTTAATGACTTACAGTTAGCAGCAATTCGGTTTTTGGCCACCAACTCAACCAAGAGAAACATTCTGTGTATGTGAAGCTATGAAACCCATTTAAAGAAAAGGACACAGTTCCAGGCAGCTACCATCATGGGTTTCTATTGTCAATCATGTCACCATGTCAATCATGGATAGTCTATCTCACAAAACTCAGTGTTCTAACACTTTGGATCCCACTCCAAGTATAGGAACACCTGACTCACTCTTGAGGGAGGGGTGACAAAACTGGATTTGCCAGGAGTGGAGACTGATCCAAGCATTATTGGGTCAGTGGGACCATAGGACTGTCTGCTCCCTGCCCAGGGAGGGGATGGGGAGTTGCGGAGAAGAAAAAAATGACCTGATGTGGCGGGAGGGGGAAGGGACCTTGAATAAGGATATACAGGGATGGAAAAAAAAATTCAGAGGGAAAGCTGAACACAAAGTAAATATATGTGTAGCAATCTTATTTGCGTTATCAACCTTGATAAGTCATACTTAAGATTTTTTATCTTCTTTATAGTTATTGTTAACTTATCAGCATTTTAAATTCATTTTACTGTTTTTCTTGATAAATACAAAATAAATAAAGAAAAAAAACTCAGTGCTCTAAAAATTCAGCGTCACTCTTGGGAGATCACAGTCTGACATGTCACACACTGTTGTAGGAACACTCTCGTAGAGACCAGGAACATCAGTAGGTATGGTCAATGGAACAGATAATACATCTTCTACTTTGTATTTCATGCTAATACTACCGGAGGGCATGAGAAATGAGGGAGAAGGACAGGAAGAGAGCAAACATCCCAGATGGTAAGAAAATGATCTTACCGAAGAGTCCCTCAGAATTAATTAAGATGCGGTCACAAGAGAATGATAGTTGAATAATTTCCCAATATGTAATGAAAGTATTCCTGGTTGGTATGACCTGGCAATTTATAGTAAAGACCTTAAAATTCTGCACACTCTTGATTCATTAATTCTAATATGAGGAAAAAATGTTATTTCTGTCATTTTCCCAATGAGAAAATAAAGGCAAAACAACGGTGATTCAGAAAAACCTTTGTTGACTTGAGTTTATGAACTCTTGGTAATATAATGAGCTTATGATACCTGATTCATCAATTTAGTTACTTATTCATATTAAAAATTACACTTTACACAAAATAATAGACTGATTTGGAAGTGCTTTTGGAATAGTGGGAAAATTTGAATGTTTCATGTTCCTCCTCAATTTCATGGTAACACCCTCATTCACTTAACACTTCTCATCTGAGATAGAGCTTATGACTTAGCAAATGATACTATCACTGGACATCTGATCTCGTGTGAGGACCATCCATGTGCATTACACAAGAAAATCTGCTGTTATCCTTATTCTGCACAGATCCCCATGACCTAACCACTCACTCTATTGCTCTAAAAAGAACACTTTAAAAAACTGCTTGTCATGCACCCGAGGCTTAGCTGCTATATTTCTGCTGAGTTATGTTTCACAGCAATTTTATCAAGTAACCTCTACTCGTACCCAACTCTCACTGACAACACTGATTTCAGGATAACAAGTCTTTTGTCCAGATATTTTCGCTGTTGGAAAGAAATGAGGCAGGAGAGAGGAGATGTGGTTGGAGAACCTTCTGGAGACCCTCATTATAAGATGACACTCATCTCGTGTGTGGCCATGTTTAGTGAGTCAGAACACTCCTTCTTGTCTTATATTCATATCCACTTCCTGGACACACAAAAGGGGAAAGGCTAGAGAGTCTATGAAATGGACTGTGGTTACTGGGTAAGGGATTTACATTTTCTTCTGTTTCTTTCTCTTTAGGTTCTATAGTTTCAACAAACCAGTGTGGCTGTAGTATTACGAAAGAAAGTCAAGAATGACTCTTTCATCTGCTTTTAGGACCTGATCTTAGGACCCTCCTCCTCTTCCTGCTGAGTTCCCTGTCCAGCCTCATAAGAGGGTTTGTGCCTGGTCTTAGTGCATCTTGTGATGCTGTGTTTGGCTGCTGACCCTGGGAGGGCTGCTCTTTTCTGAAGAAAAATGGAGGAGCAGTGGATCTGGGGGAGAGAGAAGGTTGGGGTGGACTTGGAGGAGTGAAGGAAGGGGACATTGCAATTGGGATGTAATGTATGAGAGAAGAAGAAAGGAAGAAAAGAAAGCAAGAGAGATGGGGAGGAGGGAATGAAGGAAGGGAAGGAAAGAGGCGGGAAGAAAGGAAAAGACATAAACCAACAGGCGAGATGTCATGTCACTTACTTAGGAAGTACAAGCAGAGGCCCATGGGGTGCAATTTAAAGTATTCTGACTTTAAAAATTACCCATTGCTTTGAAACTTATTACTCCTTTGTGTGACACTTTCTGATTAGTTAAAAATGGAGATACTGGCTGTTTGCGTGTGGGCAACTCATTTATCTTTTTTTTTTTTTTAAAAAAAAACTTTTTAAAATTAATTTATTATGTACACAGTATTCTGCCTGCATGTATGCCTGCCACCATATCTCATTACAGATGGTTGTGAACCACCATGTGGTTGCTGGGAATTGAACTCAGGTCCTCCGGAAGAACAGTCAGTGCTCTTAACTTCTGAGCCATCTCTCCAGTCCGCAACTCATTTATCTACTAGCCCTGCCCCCTTTCATTGCACATTCAAGTATCTAGTTGACTGCAGTGCCTGGCTGGGGTCTGGAAGGAGTAAGATGGCCGACAGATCAGACACGTGATGGCAGTAAGATGAAAAACTAACACTCTGGAAACCCTAACTTCAGGACAGCATGCAGTTAAGGCACCTGAGAGCTTCCTGCACACTGCGTTTAAATCCTCCCTTCACGCCTTGGAAAAGATTTACCCTTTCTATGCCCAGTTTGGAACCGTTTCCCCTCTGTGAGGTTGTAAAGGGTTACATGTAAAGATCTGGTTGTGCTGGACATCCAATAGAATTCCAGATGTTGCCACATGTCAAGGACTTGCCTACATCTGTCTTCCATAACACCTAGAAAAATCCTACCAGGTCGGCACAGCTGTGACTATGTTACAGATATACAGTCTGGGGCACTGGGACATAAGGTACCTACTGAAGCAGGTATAACTAGCCAAATAGCCAAGTGTGAGCCTTTAAAATCCAGCAGAGAAGCTTGTCTTCTCCCAGCCTGTCCTTGGACAGGGATAGGCCTGCAGTTCCCTCAGCTCCAGGGTTCTCTAATCTCCTTCTTCCCTTCATACCGATGGTCACAGCTGCAACCCTCCATTTCCCTGCTCCTAAAGTGCATCCTAACAGGAAGGCAGAGGCCCTATAGAGTTCCCCACTTAGAAGGAAACCAAGTTTCCAACGCTCTTGGTTAACCAACAGGAAAAGGCCAAATCCGCCATACCATTACTGCCTTTACCCCTCTAGCATCCTTTCTGGAAGGATATCTCTAAAATTTCCCTCTGAGTCTCCTGAGGCTGCTCAGAGGGACCTAACCCTTCCTCTACACCCTCTGCTTCCTCATACCCAGGTGCATGTGTCCCCTGGGCCATTGCACATCTCTTTGGAGATTTGAACATACTCCAGTTGGAGGGTTGCAGCCAAGAAATACTTATTAGGAATCTACTGTGAACCAAACACTTTTGTTACTCAAGATTGCTGTCCACAGCGTTTATGATCTCTTATGTCTCAGCACCTGGTGGAGCATGACTATGGTATTGTCATGGTTTTACAGGACTCCACCCTCCCGAAAGGTCACAGAAATCTTGCCTTACCTGCCTTTCTATTTCTGGTCACATGAAGCACTTAATAAACAGTTTCTGGGTGAAACTTGTCCTAAGAAGTCTTCGTGGTAGACAGTCTTACTACTCTGTAGGTCATCTAGATAGGAATACAAAATGAGAAATCTAACAAATAACTCTTCCCTTTGAGTAAAAAATTTAAAAAAGGACACCCATGACTTGCCTTCAGGGAAAGCCACACCTGTCAACTACACATTACAGATAAAACCTACTTATATAATTCCAGTTCTGGGAATTTATGCAGAGATGGATATTTGCCAGGCCCTCGATATTAACACTGCTGAGAGGAATAAAGGGGGAAAGAGAGGGAGAAGGAAAGATGGATGCGTGGATATCAAAAGAAACCTGGACAGTGAGAGGCAGTTTCCTGGGATCAGAGAAACAGGCGGAGCTGCTGCCCACAGAGGTCTAACAGAGGCATGGTTGGCTGGGTCGCTCCCTCCGGGTCTGAGAAGCACTTCTGGAATTAAAGGTCTCACTAAATGTAGACTGGGTGAGCAGCACCCACTGAAAAGAATAAAATCTTACTTCTTCCACACTCCACATGAGCGAGTGCATGCTGGCAATTCCTGACACACCCCACTTGCCAAATTGAGCATCCAGATCCCCTAGACTTCAGGAGAACCAGCATCAATTTTTGAAAAGAAACAGAAAGAAACTCATATTGAAGCATGTCAGCAGAGCATCCTTGATCTTGCAGTGGATATTCCAGTATCTGGATAGGATTTTTACCACAAATACCGCAATATCTGCAACGTTCTTGTAGATGAAATCACTGAAAAATGAATATATCACACTGAACTAACAACCTTCCTCCTCATAGCCTAATATGATCCCTGCCAAAAATCTCCACACATGTACCCTGGGGTTCTAGGGTGACTCAAAGCTCAGACTCAAAAGAGATGAAAGTTGGCAGTGTATGTGGGGCAGATGAGCGATCACCGCCTGGCACACAGTAGGTCCTGGCACACAGTAGGTCCTCTCTCAAAGGTTTTTATTTTTCGACAGAGGAAAGATCGGCTCACCTAATCTGTACTTGAAATTTCTCAAATTACTCGTAAGAGCACTTTAAAAATTCTAGAAAGACAGAGAATTCAACCTCTGTCAAAATAGTATTAAGTGCTGAAACACAGACAAAGATGGGTAATTAACTACTATCGCACATGAGAACATCTGCAATCTCGTGTAAGTGCTTGGGTGATAGAAAGAAAGCACTTGGAGACAAGCCTAGGAAGGTGTGGCGGCTGAGGAGGGCGGTGTTTACAAAACTAGCGTACTGTTAGCTTCTTACAATCTAATTCACACAAAGACCATTTAAAGTATAGGACTGAAAGGGGCAATGCTTTCTCAGAATAACCGCACAGAAGTGCCTGACCCCGCTCACATCCACACAGTGCCTTCCCACTGCCTGCCTTTTAGCAGACTCCAGCCTGGTCACATGTTGCCTGGCCTCAGTGGTTCCACGTCCTAAAAATTCCATTAACTCTCCACAAACCAACTGGAGACATGAGCCTATGAGGATAGTTTTCCGTTCAAATCATCACATTTGCCACGTTGACCTTCATAGGCTTATGGCTGTATCATAATGCAAAATTCATTTAATCTAGTTGCAAAAGTCCCCATAGCTTTTAATAGTCTCAATGCTATTTGAAAGTTCAAACTCAAGGCAATCTCTTAACTGTGTAAAATAAAAACAAATGACACACTTCCAACATACAGTAGCACAGACTGTACAGGCTGAGTAGGCTCTTCAGGCATGCCCAGTGTCGGGGATAGAGACTTGAAGAAAGGAAGATGGCAGCCTACCAAATATACATGTGGCTCTGCACATCTAAGGATGAAATGGCTTCCTCAGGAGCCATTGAAGGAAGTAGTCCCGTGTCACTAGCTAAAGCAGCCTTCTCAGGCCAGCATGTGTATATGAGTAAAGAAGATCCACGATAAGACAGGCGTAACACACAGCAGTGACCTCAACTCCAGGCTACACATCTGCCCCAGGATGTTGATTATTTACACTGAGCAACAGATTGATATTGAGATGCTATGAAACTTTTCTAGAAACAAATGCAAAGACAGAAGAGTTGGATGGCTTACTTTTCCCATGAGCTAGAACTTGGGATTCATACTTTCTAGATGAGGATTCTAAAGATGATGATGACATGCACTTCAGGGCACTCATGGAGACTTGGGAAGGGGGGTTTGTTTACCTAGCATTCCAAAAGAATATATCCTCTAGCCACACATCCCATACACACACACACATACACACACACACACACACACACACAGAGCGAGTGAGTGAGCAAGGTGACGTGATCTCAATATAGAAATAAATGGAAAACTGAGAAGTGAATGATGAATCATCTCAGACTGAATAAGCAAATATCTAAATATTTCTAGACAAATTGGAGACATTTTTAGTTCTGTCTGATTTTCTATTTTAAGCACCCGGGAAAGATATTAAGGATAGGAACCTTAAATTCACCACCCATCCAGCAGTCTGAGAGTGAACAAAAAAGGAGTATGTATAAAGCTAACTCAAAAGGTAGTTTACAAAGGGGGAAAAAAGTTGTTGTTCACTTTAGTACAAAGCCAGTAACAACAGAAGAAAAGAAAAAGAAAAAGAAGAAAAAGAAAAAGAAAAAGCTTGTATCAACCCCAAGCGTAAGTCACCACTCCCTTGCTTGACTGCAGCCTTTCATTTCTACTGCAGGGCTCTGGGGGGACAGAAGGAGGAAGAATTCTCCCCGAAAGGGTAGGATATGGCTGAAATAGTAAATACCAAACCCGGAGAAAAGAGGAAGCTAGTTTCTCACATAGAGATGAGTGACTTGTTCTATGTGATATTAAAAAAAAAAAAAAAAGGCTGTACGAACAGGGCCATAATAAAAATAAATTATTTCCCTTTTCGTAAAGCATGTGGGGGTAGGAAATTGGCCTTAACTGCCAGAGAAATGAGGAAGATGCTTTTTACACCGTCCCCAGAATGCCATCTCATGATTTATCCTGCTCGCATGCCCTTTCCCTGCCTCATCCCTGCTATGTTCTTCAGCTGTCCTCCCTCCAAGCTCCTCAATTAAATTATCTCACATTCTTTGCTGAGCTGCTGTTCGCAGCTTGTTACATCGCTCCGCCATAAGCCTTCCCACATGCTGCACACCGCCACAGCCGCTCCTTTCGAGCTAACAGGCAGTGAGCACTGGTGTCCAGGTTCCAGGCGACAGTAATTTCATGGCCCAGAGGCCCCAGGGAACCCCACAATCTCCCTGTAAGGGGTACATGCCTTTCCACCCCTGGAAACAGTGGCACACAGCTGGAGCAACCTGCTTCAGCAGCAAACCATGGCCCAGACACTGCTTTGAAAGATGATGGTGCTTGTTCCCATCCCGCTAAAAAGAACAGGCAATTTTCTCCTTAGCGCATGCAGCTAGAGAGACTAGGCTGCAAAGGCAGTCACTATGGTACAGCCTTTTAGCTAGGCTTCGCTGCTGCAAAATTTGAATTTATAAGACGTCTTTCACAAAACGATTTCTCAAACATTTTACAGACTACGTCAATTAGACCAGCATGAAATTTTATCTGTAACAGTAATACCACCTGGGTGTCAAATTAATGCATTAATCAGTAACAGAGGTAAAGAGATTCTTGTCGCAAAATTAAATGGTAAGAGGAAGACACAGACTGTCCAGCTTAGTAACACAAATGGAGACAGGCCACTTTTGAGAGGCCCACGTCTCAAGGAGCGGCACAGACATTTCAAACTGGCAATTTACAGGGAGCAGAACATCCAGTAGCTGGGAATTAATATGCCCCATGCACATCCCAGGGAGATGCTGCATTTGAGGGTAGCATTGAGGCTAGATCCACCTGACCGAAGAAAGAGCTCCTTGCCCTCTGGCCCGATTTCATTTGTCCCCCAAGAAGGAGTGCTGGCCTGTTCAGGAAGCAAGTGGTCAAGACCTCATGAGCCCCAGGAGAGAAGATAAATAGATTCAGCCTGGAAGTTTGACAACACAGTAACAAATGCCTCAACAGTGCTTGCCTTTTGGCCCAGAAGTTTCATCAGAAGGACATGTGTAAAGAAAGGTACATAGAGATGCTGTCCATAATGCTTCATGAGATCTGCTGTTCATGATGGCGGAATAGAGCAGAAGCATCTGGCTGTCCCATACCGGACCACCACATGGCTGCACGTGGTGTTTCAGACAGGGACCTGCTGCAATAGTGAGCAAGGACAGCAAGTGACAAGGACATATATTCACATGAGGTATCAACAGAAAATGGGAGTGTAGTAGTTCCATCTTTGTTTCAGGGTCTCTCTGGATGGTGAGATAAATTTAGGATTGTACAGTAAATGGGGAAAAGGGAATGTTTTAAGACAAAGCACAGTGGCACTCAGCTGTAATCCCAGCCCAAGGGAGGGTGAGGCAAAAAGATCTCCACAAGCTTGAGACCTGGGCTGGACAGTGAATCTCAAACCTCTCTGGGATAAACAGTGAGACCTTGTCTCAAAACACACAAAAATAGTTTTTTGAGTTTTTTTTTTTATCAGCCTATTCTTTAAACTATCTAATAAACATATTGCTTTTTGGTAAAGGAAAACGATAATTTTTTTTAAAACAATGCAACCAGATTATGGTTTGTATACTGGAATCTATGAAATGCCAGCCTGGGAGGGCCATCGAGACCTGAGTCATTTCCTTCATTTAACACTCACACAAAACCAAGGCTTCTCGAGTGGGGTTTCTCACCTCTGAGGCAGTCAGCAAGGAGACTCTGGACACTGAAGGAGTCCTAGCCAGGCTGGCTGAGTAAAGACAATGGGGGCGATGCAGGTGTATGATCTGAGTGTGTGGGTTCAACTAAGCTACCAGTGCACAGTGAGGCTGGGATATGGACTAATAACTAATGTGAGCTTACAAAAACCCTAACTGGTCCAGATCACATAGAGCTAGAAAAAGCCATTCTGAGTGAGGTAACACAGACTCAGAAAGACAAACACAGTATGTACTCACTCATAAGTGGATATTAGATGTAAAGCAAAGGATAACCAGGCTACAATCCACAACCCCAGAGAAGGTAGGTACCAAAGAGGGCCCTAAAATGGACATTCACAGATCCCCCTGGGAAGGGGAAACAAACCAGATCATATTAAATAAGAGAGCTTCATCATCTATGAGCAACTTGCAGACACCAAGGTACAGTCACTGTCAGTCACTAAAACACTTTTACCATTGCAAGGGGTCCTCTTTCTTTCTCATTGCTTAGAGCATCTCCAGAGTTTACCCTCTTCAGTGATCCACGCCTTCCTCAGTCTCTTGTACCCATGCCAGTGCTGACAAGCACATACACATCCTTCTAGTTTACTCATTCACTGGACATCAATGCTTTCCTACCTGTCTCCTTGTTTTGATTACCCTAATCCACTACCAGAAAAATCAAACCCCTAATAGAGCCTCATCATCTCAGGATCCAAGGCTGAATCCTTTGATGCCATTTCCAAAGTTGTCTATAATATAACCCAGATTTCCCCTCTAGTCTCCTCACCCAATATGGGGCACTTATCAGTTACTGTGGTGATGGCAACTGTGCAAATCTGCTGAGAGGCAGACACTAACATGGAGCCCATCTCTGGGAAGAGAGGAGGAGAAACAGAAAAAGCCTTTATATAGATGTGGGTCTGGTCCCTGGAAAGGAGAGAGGACAAGACAGAAAGCATCCTAAAGCCCAGAATGGTGTCAAGAAGAGTTGATATATACCAGTGGGCGGTACCAGAGCCCACATGACTCAGCAGCGAACCAGTTGCAAGGGGCAAAGTTAAGCATCTCTGTTGTGCACAGCATCTCAGAAATCAGGGCCTTAGTGGCAAAGCAGTAGGGTCTGGTGTAGCAGTAGCTGGGGTGTCAGCCAGCTTCTCTAAAGGAGGAAAGCTGAATGGCTTGCTTTCAGGGCCAGCAGTCATTATGTAATTTACTATTTAACTGTGAGACTTTAAAGAGCAGGAGGGCATGGAGCACAGTGACACACCAGCAAGGTTGGGACAGGAAGACAGCAAATAGGAGCCCAACCTGGGCTACATAGCAAGAACAAACAGAACAGCAGGATGTTTTTAAAATAATTACTCCAGAGCAACAGGGGAAGTAGCGTAAGGTCCCTCACAATAACAGATGTACCCAAGGGTCCAGCCGATGTTCTGTACAATGCCATCTTTTGGCATTCTATTTCAACTATGGCCACAGGAATCTCAGGCATCTGTTCTAGTCTGTTCTGTTTGAGACAGGGTCTTGCTATATAGTTTAGGCTGGCTGTGAACTTGTAATCCCCTGCTTCAACCTCCCAAGTACTGATATTACAGGTTCCAAAGCAGTGCTCTTGTCTCCCAGGTATCTTTAAAAACTGATAAATAACATGTTATAAATGGCATCTTTTCCTCCTGCACAGACCCTTTTGTGAGAGCTAGATCCTATCCTGCTACCTACTTAACTTCGTACTATCTTACATCTATATTGTGTGCTGAGATTCCTGGGACACGGGGCTATTTTCTGTTACTCTTCCCAGATGATGAGCACCATGCCCACTCACATCAGGGACACAAACAGAACACGTGTTCTTAATTCTTCTCATTCTCACCCTGTCTCCATTCAAAGCAAACACCTGTGCCCCCTTCTATCTCTTTTCTGTGTCATTATAGTTCTGATAAATCAAATGATCAGTCAATCCCGTTGAAATAACTATTTAAAATTTCTGGCCACATTGTTCCCCTTTTGTTTTTCTGCTAAGTCTCTAGAGGACTACTTCAACTTCTTAGGCAAACTAAAGAATATAATTTGCACTTTAAACAATAAGGTTACTAATGGCATCTTTTTTTAAAGCAAGAACACTATCATATTCTTTGCAATAATACATCAGCACTTCATTTATTATAAATTGCTTGGTCAGTTTCGAATGGTGTCAGAATAAATCTCTTTCTCTTTTCTGCCTCTGCTACCCGGGATAAAGAAAGGAGGCAGAGGGGATGCCTGGCAGATCATTTTCACGCTGCAAGGCTCTGCAATTTCTTTCTTGTGATAAACCTCTTGCAATCCTACACTGAGTGCATCCTTGTTCATATCTAAATATACCCAGACGGACACAGGTAATGCCACACAGTGCTGACACAGGGCTCAGTGCTTACGGGTTGTCAGGTTTTGTGAGCTGACTACAGATGTTGGTAAGGGGGACGCTGAAGAAATATCTTAGAATTCTAAACTATCTTTTCAGCCTCATCTCAAGAGATAGGAAATGTCACAGGCTCCTATAGTAGGGCACGGAATTCCCTTCTGAAGATCAGAATACTGCCTTAAATACCGAACAAAGGTACCCAGGATTCTCTCCTGGGTACAAAGATACCCAAGTTCTTTGCTTGGAAGAGAAAGACTCCATAACTTACACATTTGTACCTCTGATCATGGCCCCAGGCCACAAAATAAACACCTGAAACATTAAGTGAGTGAGGTGATAGAAGAATGCTTTCTATTTTGTCCACCTAAGTTGCATTAGTACTATTCATTCATCAAAATTAAATACCACCATGCCATTCATAGTCACCAGGCTGGCCCTGCTTCTTCACAGTAAAATTCACTGATATTTGGAAGTATGTTTGCTGTTGATTATAATGATAATATTTTACATATATGAAAAATTTTGTGAATATCATCTTAGATAATGACATTAGCTGCCTTTAATATTCTATAGAAAGTGTATGAAAGTCGCCAAACTACAGCATGTGAGATTTAAATTAGATAAGTGATGGTCCACACATCACTTCTAATGAAACACTAGAATACATTAATAAGGGATGTTATAAAACACTCTTTCTTGGAAGACTTTAAGAATAGACAGATGTATACATGCATCATTAAAAATGCTGCCAATAAAGACAAAGGAGAAATTACTTTCATATTCTGTTTACTAAAAGCATATTCATATTTATCAAGAGTAAGTCTAAATAGTACAGTTTCCAGATGATGGACATTTCATATAAAATATAGATGTCAATCTCAGTTATAGACATGATTCACACACCATGTAACATTTATCCAGTGTCTTACTTATCATGTGACTTTGGGCAAGGCATATTACACCCAAGAGATTCTTTTCCATTAAGAATAATTCTACTTCTAAGTACGTGTTCTTCAAATTACATTACACCAGCCTTTGTTGGTTATATTTTATTCTCCGTCAATAAGCAATGATGTCTGATTCTCAGTTTCAAGTCATTCTCATTTTCTGTCAGACTAAGTTACACTGTACAGAAAGCAGGTTTTCTTTTTATCACAATGATAACAATAAAAAAGGAAATACTAACAGATTAGTTAACTAACACTTTAGATTGTGATAACTTCAAGACTGATTTTTCAAAATCCAGAGCTTTCCTATGTGGATTCCAAACCACCTATGCTGACATTGTGTACTGGGTCTTTGTCTGTACAGCATGGTTTTTAAGAATTCCCAGGCACTGGGCAAATGTCACTGTCATTTTGTATTAGAAAAGTCAGAAAATAATGCTTTTCTCCCCAAGCTTCACTTGGCAATTTTTTTTTTAAAAGAAAAACCATAGTGTAGATTGTGCAATTTATGCTGAAGGTCAAATGGCTGTGCTTATGTGGGGATCTTATGTGAGGATTCCTGTCTGAGCAAACCTCCCCCGCAACTTTCTCTTTGTTGCATGGGGACAGACCTAATTCAGCTTTGGTCACTAGAGCTTGCACAGCCTACTAAGAACACATCATCCTCTATTTCTCTTAAGAAGTAGGACTTGGGGACACACGATGCTTTTCCCCACTCCCTAGAGTCTGGACCAAGGGTGGAATCAAAGGCTTCATGGGTTGGATGGCCCTCAGTAGTGACTGAGGGCTGCAAAGTATACAGCGAAGGGTGATGGCAAAACAAACAGAATTAGAGAGGCAAAGAAGTGAAGATGTGGGTGAGGACACTCATGGCAAATGAGTTGCTCTAGGAGGGCAGGCCCTGGGACTGCAGGACACTGAACCACGAGGCAATCTTCCAGGCCATCTGAAGACTAATCCTGTTCTTCACAGAGGAGAGAACCTGGGGCATAAATAAACACAGGCAACATCTTCAAGGGCACTGCTGCAGTTTGGATCAGAGTTCATGTGAAAACCTTTCCCTTCAAGGAGGCCCTACTGGAAAGGTAGTAGACCTGTGGGAAGTGAGGCCTGAAAGGAAGTGTTTAGGTCACTGGGATGTTCCTTAAAGGGTTCTGTGGGTCCCTGGTCCCTCCCTTCTTCTCTTTGCTTTGCTTCCAGATATTCTCTCTCTCTCCTCTCTCTCTCTCTCTCTCTCTCTCTCTCTCTCTCTCTCTCTCTCTCTGTGTGTGTGTTTTCCCTGCCACATGCTCACATCATGACACACCATCAGGTCTACACTGGCTGTACCTGTGAGTCAGAGCAAACGTTTTCTCTTCATAAGAAGGCCATTTCATGTATTTGTGGTAGCAGCTGACTAACATGCTCTAATGACAGGAGTATTCGGCACAGTTTAGAACCATAAGGGCAGGCTCAGAGTCTGAAGAGCTTGCAGTGAGTCAAGGTAGGCACCCATTCCCTTTGCAGATGCTCTGCCCAAGTACAGCAACCCCTACACCTTACCCACCTTGTGTACATGTTGAATAATGAGAACAATAGGTCAATTCTAGAGAGTCACGTGTTCCTTTGATGGTCTTATTCCTGCTCTATATTCTGAATGGTACTTTGCCCATCAGTATTGCACAAGCAGCATGAGGTCATCTAGACAGGGTCCTGACAATGGAGAGAGGCCTGTGGGAAACCCCTGGGCTATAGACTCAGCTGAGTGAAGAAGTTATACTCTGTGAAAACCAGGAGAAAACCAAAGTGGAATGCAGAAAAAGAGAACGAGGACAAGCTGTCAGGGAGAAGACACAAAAACACAGGATTCCACAGCACAGGAGATGATCATCCACATCCAACCACACAGGAAACACAGAGGAATAGACACTGTACAAAAAAGCTGGCTTTCACAAACACAATGCTATTGGAAGAAGACTGTCTGTCATCTGCAATTTATATGGATATAGTAAGTCCCATGCCTAAGACATAACAGCTGAGATCACTACTAAAAACCAGCACACCTTAAAAGGTGAATTACCAACAGCATGAGGTTCTCCCACAGGGCTGGACCAGCAATAGGAGTACAAAATCCATCCCTGATGTGGCCTGGACAGCCAATGAAGGGTACCTTCTTAGAACTTTTAGAAAGAAACAGTCTGGATGAATCTCTTGGTCTTGTAAGAAGGCAAGCTGGTTGTGTTTAATTGTGAACAGTTGTCAGGAGGTGTCAGGGACACACTTATCTGTTATTCTATAAACATTTCTTTCAGAAAAGGGAACTGAATTAAACCGGAGAATGTCAGAAAAAGGGTAGAGCACCTCTGCATTAGTCTGCATCATGGAGCCATCATGGCCAGGCTCTAGCGGATCTCCCTTTCTGTCATCAGATTCATGTCTGCAACACAGAAGCCGTCACAACATTCTGTAAATGGCAGTGATGAGCCAGGAGACCCAGGAGGGCGGTGCTGGTTACCTGAGCGTACACTCATGCCAGCTCCTCTCCACACTGGCCGCCTCCTCTCACGCTGAGTTTTCTCTTCACAGCAATGATGAGGTCCTAACACTGTCATTTGTTTGCGTCTTATTTATCTTCTCAACTAAGTATAAACTCCACGGGGTAGAACTTTTGTCTGTCCCATTCCCAGATGTATTTGATATGTAGATTCATGCTTCATACACAATGTGCTGGCTGACACACTATGAACAAGAGGTGGATGAGATTTCAGTATTGTGTAAAGCTCTTTTCCCAGACTCCAATGAAGTTCCCTGAATTGAAACAACCACAGTTTCTTTAAAGGGGCAATTTAGAGGTCGGTGAGGGAAGTATTTCTATTAAAAGTATTAAGGTAGAGGGAACACGCCCTAGTATCTGTGGGGCCAAGCCAATGAGTATCTCTGTATTTTCAGAGATGTGAGGTACCAAGAAGGAAGGGCTCTGGGTAGAGGACAGGCACTTGTTTGGTGCCTTCTAACACCAATACGTTTCCCTGGCACTTCCCAGCTATACAAAGCACTTGTAATGCATCTGTGCCTTGTCCTACCCACCTTTTGTGGCAGCAAGAACTGAATTCTGAGTTTCGAAGCATCTAGATGGGCAGACTCGATTGTTTCTACTTCTGTAGAAACTAATTCTTACATTACAAATTCAGCGTCTGTTCCACGTGCCATGCTCACAGTGGTGCACTCATAGCTGGGTAACCTAACTACCGACCCTGTGGTTTATCACCAAGGGAGCAGTTTACAGAAGCAGGTGCTTGTCTGTCTACTCCTTGTTGCCGAAGGGCTGGAAAATCAAGTAAGCAGGGGAGAAGGCTGAAGTCTCCACGTTTCAGGTGGTATTGACTGAAGGTCCTGCATTTCTTAGGTTATGCTGTTATACTGAGCTGTGTGTGTGGTGAGGGTGAGGGTTCCAAAGGAGCAACAGATAGTACAGAGTCAAAGTCCTTCCCACAGAAAATGCTCAGAAACAAATGAATTCTCCTGTACAGTGGCTATCGCATGCTAACAGCAGAAGGGGAAAAAAAGGAAGGAAGAGAGGGAGGGAGGGAGAGAGGAAAAAATAAAAAGGGAAGTAAGGAAAGGAAGAAAGAAAGAAAGAAAGAAAGAAAGAAAGAAAGAAAGAAAGAAAGAAAGAAAAGAAAAGAAAGACAGGCCTCCAAACGTATTCCATGTAAGCCTTGGAAAGGTAGGTGTGGCATGGAGTGGGAGGCCCATGAGCAGCTCATCCCCACACAAGGAAAAGCGGCAAGACATCTTCTCATCACCGAGGAGAAGACAAGAGATGGTGGCTGGGGAGGAAGGGCTCTGGGGAATTAACTAGCAGAGGGGGTGAATCAGAGCCACATCTGCCAACACCTACAGACCTGTCAAAGCTGCCTGCACTTGTCACCAGCTCAGAGGCTCACAAACAGGAAACTGCTGGGATGACTTCACCTGATGACTCTCAAACTCCTCACAGAGGAACTTGCCCCCGAGAAGTTATGAACTAAGTACAGAGCCAAAGGGTGAGGGGTGAGAACAGCAGTTCACATTCAGGTTACAGGGCATTTAGTTAGGAAGTGAGTTTCAAAATAATCCGGGTTCAGTGTTGAGCATCATGTTCACCTAGGCCCAACTTCATTAAATTACACAGAGACTCGAGGAATCCGAAAATTGACCAAGTGAGGTAAAGTTGTTCATTTATTCATTTGTCATTCACTTGTGACCTTCTGTATCAGAGAACTATGAGAGAAAACTCTAAACGGAGCTGGCCAACCAAGAGGCTTTATTATTTCCCTGAGTGGAGGTGTCAGCAGAAAGAACAGCCCATGACTGGCTCAGACAGATGTTCAACAGCACTGTTGAACACTGGCACTTTACACCTCTTGGCTCTGTAACTGCAAATTCACCTGCAGGAATAGGTGACCAGGGCTAGGCTGAGCTACCCTAGAGCAGATGATATGCTTCTACCTAGTTAGTATTGTCTTAGTGGGAAACATTCTACTGGCCATCCTGGGGCCCCAGACCTATCTGAAGAAAACCATTCCACAGCTATGCATTCAACACCTCCTATGTGGCTGCTCTTGCACTGGCCACCAGATACACAGACCAGGATCTGCCGGTCTGCAGAGCTTAGAGATCAGTGGTAGGATGGACATTAATGACTTACCCACATAACTGAGACTCCACTGTAACAAGCATCAGACTACCAAGGTATGTGATGTCATGAAAGCCAATGGGGGGGGCTCAGGCTAGATGAGAGGCAGGAGGGCTTCTGAGGGGACCCTGAGGTTTCTGGAGAAGTGGAGTTCACAGGAAAGGAGCATGGACAAGCAGAAAAACAGCTCATTCACAAGCCCAGTGGAGAAGAGGCAGCGTGAGCTCAGAGCAAGCTGAAGCTGGAGAGTTAGACGGGAGGCAAATCAAATGAACACCCTCCACTACCTCTTCTTCCTCCCTCTCTGCCTCCTCTCCCCTCTTTTTTATCCAGTACTGGGGGGATCCTGTCAGAATAAATTAACATAACAATTAACTTTAGACTTCCACCCCCTCCCTCTCTTCCCCCCAACATAGTATTTTTATTAATTATTTGGGAATTTCATACAATACACCCAGATCACACTTGCTATCCTTTCCTCCCAGGTCTACCCTTAAACCCTTGCACCCCACACCCCTCCAAAAAGCAAAAACAACACCAAGTGCAATAAGCACGGTCAAACTCTCAGTGGCCAGCCCCTTAAAGAAATCTGAATCCTTCTCCCCCTCCCTGACTATAAGCCATCAACTGTAAAGAGCTATACTTCAGCATCTGTATCAAAAACTTTAAAGACTCTTCAATAACTTCCTGTCTGGACTGTTTATTTGAGGGAGGGGGTGACAGAAGCCTTTAGTGTCTCTCATTCCCAGTGAATCAACAGTCAATGACACCACTGCAAAAGAAGCTTCCTTGCCCATAGCGGCTGGTGGCAGCATGGGTCATGGACATTATCAACAGACAGCAACACGCCTTCCAGCAGCCGAGCAATGACAGACACCAACATGGTTTCCATGAGCATTATGGATCATAGACATTAACATGACCTTCAGCAGCAGACATCACCATGGCATGACCTCTGTTGGCAACACAGATCACAGACATCAGTATGGTCTCCAGCAGGCAGCATGGACCATGGGAGTCTTTCAAGGGGGCTAAATCCAGTAAATGAACCGTTCTTCATCGCTACAGAGGCCTTGTGTTCTCCCCGTAAGCAGAACGAGATGGCCAGGCTGGGCCAGGGGACAGCATCAGCCCAGCAAGCTGGGCTAGGGACAGCATCAGCCCAGCAAGCTGGGCTAGGGACAGCATCAGCCCAGCAAGCTGGGCTAGGGACAGCATCAGCCCAGCAAGCTGGGCCAGGGGACAGCATCAGCCTAGCAAGCTGGGCCAGGGACAGCATCAGCCTAGCAAGCTGGGCCAGGGACAGCATCAGCCTAGCAAGCTGGGCCAGGCGAGCCTCCCAAAAGCTTGAGGCCCTGCCCTACTCAGCAATCACATGCTCCTTTGTCTGCTGAGGCCAAATTCCCATAACTGTCACCCTGCTGTATCTTTTAGTTCCACGTTGCTTTTCTTCATCACATCATCTTTCTTAAAATTCCATGAAGCCACTTTTTAAAAGCATCTTCCTGTGAGACTTGCCTTTTGGTGGTGGTGTTCTGGAGACACTGCTCACTCTTCAGGTTTGTTCTCTGCTGGTGTGTCTCCCCTGGAAGTCTCTCTGGGTCTCTCAGGCTCCTCAAAGTGAGCAGCCATCATCTTGATTGGATGGGATTATCTGTCCTCTCTCCCTTTTTCATTTATTACTGGTGACAGAACCTAAGGACTCATGCATGCTGGCTAAGTGCTCTATCATTGAGCTATACCTCCAGCATTCTTTATTTTTTATTTGAGACAGGGTCTGGAAAGATGATCAGGCCATCTTTGAACTTGTTCTATGTACCAGACAGGCTTTGAACCTGCAATCTTCATGCTTCAGTCGCAGGCCCAGAACATTATTGTTATTTTAACTTCAAAGTATCAGATCCTTTGTCCTCATAAAGTTTTAGACACAGACATGTTCTAAAGTATCTTTATACACATGTGCATTATAGGTATTAAAAGGCCATTTCATTTCTTTCCACAGTGTGTACTTGTGATGTCACTGAAGTCAGCCCATAGAAAAGAACGCCAAGTGAGAAAGAGGGAAGTAAAGACACTAGGAATTCTGGGAGCCAGCAACAAAACGAAGTCATTTGGGAGGTCTAGGTAGAAAAGAGAAGCTAAGTGTGATCACAGGTCTAAGGACAGAAATGTGGAGCAACAAGATGTGAGGCATGGCGTCCGTCAACAGAGGGGGATGATTCCAGCCCCACAGCTCAGAGAGGGCTCTGCTGCAGGCCCTCCTCTATTCTGAGGCTGTAACAATAGTGAGAATGGAGAGACTACCGTGTCTCTGCTTTCTGTGGGTGGAGTGGCTCTGCTCACTTACCAAGAGGATTAGCTAAGAACTCTTCAAAGAAACCTGCCAGGAAGGCCTTGGAAATACATGAGAATCTGCCTTAGGAACAGGGAACACCATCACCTCCCATGGAGCCAAACAGGATCATCTCACTCCCAGTTTTTATCACTAATAAACTAACACATAATCTCTCAGTGGCTGAGTATAAACGGCCAAATTAACCATGGCCTGCCCTTCAAATACTTAAAACTTTCCATCGTGAGTAACTACGCATTTAACACATGGGTAAACAAAGAACTGAGTGGGTTCTCATCCTCCACAGCAGATGCGTACATGTGACAAAGTCGTCTCAGAAACTTCCCTTTTGAAATGAGATAACTAATTACCCGGTGAAAAGGCAGTGCTTTTTCCCTACTGGGAAATCAAGAATGCAGCCTTGCAGAATGCAGGATATGGACCATAGCAAATCAGGTCTGCAAAACAGTAAACAAAACAAGCCTCAGGGTAACGAACCCATGCACAAAGAGCAGACAGGGCTGCACACAGCTGATCCGGTCCTACAAATACTGATCTGGATTTCAGGAAGAAACAAAAAGAATAAAAAAATGTCTATGAGGATATTAAAAAAGAGAAGCAAGGTACTGTGAGATAAAATAAACAACCTTAATGTGCAGAGACTTCAAGGCCACAGGGACTCAGCGTGAGTTATCCTAGAGAATTAGGAAGTGCCTATTGTCTTTATCACTCAGGAAGGAAATCCATGTCTCTTCCCAAATCCTAGCTATTAAAAAGCCAAAGCTCTGAGTATGGAGATGGTCCTCCTTTCAAAATAGGTGCATATCCCATTTCCCTACTGTAGTAACTGGCTCACTGACAGCCATGGATACTGCAGTCATATGGGAAAAAGGAAGTGGATAATGAAAGTAAGTATACTTGGATGGGCCAGCAGCATTGTCCTGTACAAAACCGACACAGGGGACATCACAGGGCCGGCCAGGGAGAGCACACCCATCATTTACCGTTTTATAAAAATGTATATATATATACATTTATATATATGTGTGTGTCTCTTTTATCCTAAGCAGCATTAAAAAAAATTGACTGATATTACCATTCTTGACTAGCTGAATGAAATGCTAGTCTTTGGCATCAAGAATGGAAGAAATTATCATTTTTCAAAGCATCTTGGTTCTTAGCATCTGGTGGCCAGTCACCGCTCCTTCAAAACTTAAAAGATTCTCTAGATTGAATATAAGATTTTTTTCAATGTCTGCAATGTGCATGTGGATGATATCTGATGCTAGAAAAGGAGTTGTTATGGAAACACAACTCCTAAAAAGAACAGTCCATTGTCTCACAAGAGGGCCCTTGATACAGACACTTATACAGTGCCTGTGTGTGCACATGAGGCCACAGACAATTCACAAAGGACAATCAGCGTGCACACACTGGACAAATTAAAAAAGCCAAATGCTTACAAGCAAGAGAAGATGAGTCCCTTTGTGCACAGGGGTGGGGGTGAGGACAAGAGTCCCATGAGCCTGATTCTCAATGTAGCTGAAATGAGGACATCTTAGAAAGCTTTATTTAAAGCCCAGTTCTGCAAGGATCCAGGTATTTCATGCAGTTACCACCATGAACTGTTTTCCATGAGTCCTTCTTAATGTGGATGGAGGCACTGGAAGCAGCAGTACAAAAATAGTCGTATTTTTATTAGCAGAGCAGACTCAAGCCAAAAATAAACTAAATGGGAATTTTGTAATGCAGACTTTTCAAAAACAGAGTCTCAGCATGCCTAGCACAAACATGGACTCTTTATTGGAGACTTCCATGTGGCATTCAGAACCCATACGGTTTTGGGCAGATCTCAGAGCTGTACTTTCTTTCTCCAGAGACAAATGAACCCTATCCAGACAGCAAGGGAGCTGTCGTCTTCATCCGACACTCTTATTGGCTTTTTTTTAAAAAAAAAAAAAAAAAAAGGAAGAAGAAAAATTCTTGCTCTAGCACTTTTACCAGAAGAAGCCAAACTATCACATAGCCCTTTTACAACAGGATGATCTAAACCTAGATGAATGAAACAGGAACTTTTTTTAAGGACTGCAATCTCAAAATGATTGCAATGGAAGTTTGGATTAAGCCAAGTTAAAGCCACCTAAAGTGTCACTGTTAGGAAAAATTTATCCCTTTGCAGATATAATGCCTGTGACCAGTAACAAAGACCAAATTGACTCACCTTAGGATTCCTTGCCCTCTCTGGGGAATGGATCAGGGGTTGGGGTGAGGAGAGGCTGGGGAAGGACTGAGAGAAAGGGAGAGAGGAGGAACAATAATGGGAATGGAAATTTTTAAATAAAAAAGTAATAAAAAACAATGAATAGAAAATCCTATCAGTGACTATAACAATGTTAGTCTATCTATCAAGTCACAAGTACTTCACCACATTAATTAATCCATTAGGGAAATTAGACCTATTTTTAACCACATCTTACAAATGAGAAAACTGGAATTACCATTCATGATTTTCTCAGGAGCATGTCTAACTAATGTCTTCTGTGGGATAATGCATTTGTAGACTGTAAAGATTTGTCACTTGTGTTGGTTTGATAAAACGCTGACTGGCCAGTAGTCAGGCGGGGTGACCAGACTAGGAGAATTCTGGGAAGAGAAAAGCAAAGAAGCAGTCACCAGCCAAATGCAGAAGAAGCAAGATGAGAATGCTGGACTGAAAAAAGGTACCAAGCAATATGGCTAAACATAGATAAGAATTATGGGTTAATTTAAGTACAAGAGCTAGTTAGTAATAGGCTTGAACTACAGGCCCAGCATTTACTATACTGTTCAGCCTCCAAGTCAATTATTTGGAAAGTGGCTGCCGGATATTTGAGAGTTTCTGGTGGGACAGAAACTTCCAACTACAAATGTCTGAATTTCTGTTAAGTTAATACAAACAATAATATTCACATGTGCCTACAAGAATATGTGAATATGTAACATGCCACAAGTGGGCATAACTAAAGAAGTAATTGAAAAAAGTCATGCAAAGGCTGGCTCCAAACACCACACACACACACACACATACACACACACACTCACACACACACACACTCACACACACTCATGTGTCATGAAAGCAGAAAAGAAGCTGGGGAAGTACTTGCTGGGAAGAAGGGTTCTAGCCCCAGAAGGAGGGGATGAAAGATGAGAAAGAATGTGGGGGGGTGAAAATGAATAAAATTTCTTATATAAACGAATAGAACTGCCAAGCAATATACAGATTTAAATTAAAATAAGTCCAGGTAAGGCAGACTGAGTACTATCATGACTGTTTGTAAACGTGCTGAAGGTGTGGCTAAAATACGTAGCATCACACCTTCTTAGCACTGCCCACAGCAGAGAGCAGGCAGTGGACCACAATCCCAAGCACAGACATGACTGGGCACACTGGAGCCTGCTTAAAGCACCATAGACCCAGCAACGGCACCAACCACTCTGGGTGGCAGTTACAAATTGAAATGATGTGTTGAATAAATGGAACCCCTGGCAGAGAGTTGCATTGTGTGTGGACTTTCAGGCGAGGAGTGCCCTGATACCTACTGCACTTCTGAGACCCTGGAGCTCTTGAGGAAGTTCCTGGGAGCCTCAGGCTGGAGACTGCTCCAGGCACCTGCTAACACTCCACTATAGCCCTCTGTTGATGTTCAGACTTGGCTTCTAAAGTTACTATGGCCATGACTACACATGCTTTGTTCATCTCTGAAGCCCTGTAAACGTTTATAAGCTGGCAGAGAGCTCTTGAAACACTGGCTGACTGACTGACTATTTGTGCTGGGTTTACTTACCCTACATCGTTCTAATGTATTTGATAATGTGTTACCTGGATGAAGGCCTGAGAATAATGGAGGAGGTTAAAAAAAAACTTATCTCAAAAACAAACAAACAAACCCCAAATCCCAGAGATCAGAGATCTTTTATTTCCTAAGGAAGAGGGAGCCAAGAACAATCATAGTTTTCTGTGCTTACAACCCCAAGCAAAGGAACAAGCCATATATCTAAGATGCCACCCATTCCTTTGTCCTGAGGAAGTTTCTGGCTAAGTCACATGAAATCCCTATAATTGCAGTCAATCACTGGCCTACACCTAGGCAATCTAAATATATCTAGTGTTCTGGTAGGAGACTTGAATTTTTAAAAATATCAAAGGAGATGATGCTAGTCAAATAACAAAAACTGATATATCCTTTATATTCTCCTAAGCCCCTGAAAAGCATGTTGTCCCCTCACACACATACCCAAGAGTACAAATTGCAGATAGAGGCAGAAATTCCCTCTCCTCTACCCATACAGTCAGTGTCTCAAAGATGATATTTGCAAACATCAGACTTAGGCAGAAATCTCCAACAGGGGTCCCTAGGGAACCACCTCGGGGCAGGAGTGTCACACCACTTCCACAACTTACCATTCTCCGTCTACACAGAGGGGTGAGGCCTTTTCTGTGGCACCTCCTGGATAGACAGGTCACTGCCCTTTGTCTACCTTCTGATATAGTGCTTGGCTCTGTGTGCAGAAAACCAGCTGAGGGTGATGATGTGATGACTAATTGACACCAAAATTTCAGAGATTTGCTACTTTAAGCAGGATTGTCCTGCTTTGTATCATATGCTATTAATTTTAATTTCAATTTAGAGTCAACTAGGCCTCTGAAGAAGTCCATCCACCTTTCCAATGTCAACTGGGCACTTAGTTTTCAAGATTTAGAGTACATTTTTGAAAAGAAAGCTTATAAAATGTTGTATTTTGGGTGTGTGTGCATGCGTGTTCGCATATATGGGAGTACACATGTAGGTATGAGTGTGCATACATATGTGCACATACATGTTGAGTCCAGAGGCTAATATGAGCTGTCATGTTTACTGATGGGCACCTTATATGATGAAGCAGGACCTCTCACTGAAGCCCAGAGCTTTAAGACTGGGCTACCCAAGCAAGCTGGGCCACTACAGGGATCCCCTTCTATCTAGGACTAAAGCTGCATGGCCATGACTGAAAGCATTTCCATGGAGCTGGGGAGCTACCTCCACCCTTTGTCTGCCAGACAAGTGCTCTACCCAGTGAGCAATCTTGCCAGTTTTGTTTATAAGTATCCTAAATGAGCTAGAAAAAGACAGGCATTCATCTTTTTGTAAAACATAGCTATCTCATCCTATGAAATGCTAGCAAAAGTTTGTGTGTAGGACATTCCAGAGACACAGCCATACATAATGGCTTATTCTCCTAAAGGGCTGGAAGACTCCTGAGTTTTCTTTAAATAGAAATGTTTCCAAGATATACATATAAATTCGATGTTCAGAGTCTCAAACATGTAACATTTTTTTCTTGAGAATAGAAAATACAAGCTGAAGTGTATGAGCCAATTAAATATTTAAAGAGATGCATATTTGGTCAGAGGTGGAGACATATGCTGTGGACCACAGAGGAACAAAAACCCAGCTTGATCTTCATCCTAAAGTTTGTCCTGCCCAAACCATCCCTGATGTCAGCTGCTGTCTTGTCTTCTGCCTCATCCTCAGGAAGGTAAACACCAAGCTGCAGCTCAATGTGAAGTTTATATGTGTGTTGGAGCATGGTCTCCTGTTGTCCAAGGTGGCCTTAGAAATGGTCTTGGATATTTGAGCACCCCCCCCCACCTCAGTGTCTTTGTGTCTCTCTTTCTGTGTATATATGTGTGCCTCTGTCTGTCTCTCTGTCCTATGGGTCTGTCTGTCTGTCTCTTTATGTGTGTCTCTGTCTGTCTGTGTCTGTTTTCTGTCTCTCTCTCTCTCTCTCTGTCTCTCTGTCTCTCTCTCTCTCTCTCTCTCTCTCTGTGTGTGTGTGTGTGTGTGTGTGTGTGTGTGTAGGCCAGAGTTTAAGAATGTTTGAGGTCTTCTTCAGCTGCTTTGCCTTTTTAGTTTTATTTTTAAACACAGTGTTTCTCAATGAACCTGCCTCTCATTGAGTTAGCAAGACTGGCTGGACAGTGAGCTACAAGGACCACCTTTCTCTGCCCTGGCACTAGTGTTAGACGCATGCTACCATGCCCAGCTTTTCAAGAGGTCCTGTAGATTTACTCAGCCATCACACTTACATGAACGACTAGCAACATGCAGCTAAGCCAACTCTGTAGTCCCAGACCTTATCCTTTTGACCTCCTGCCTCTGATGACAGGCATGTTCCACCACACTTGGTATATTTGGTGATGGGATCAGATGAAGAGCTTTGTGTACACAAGGCAAGCACTGTAGCTATATCTCTATTCTCCACAGTCTAACCTGTTGAGGAGGATAATGGCTTGAAAAGCCTGTAGCTAAAACATGAGGAAGTTTCCTAGCAACGGCTTTCCTATGTGGCATCTCTCAGACCCCAGCTTCTGCCTCGGTTTCTGCAGTGGTGTCTCCTAGACAGTTCTGGCCAGCAGACTTAGCCAGCTTTCTCACTGGAGTTGGATTTACTCTGGTTGGGACAGAGAAACACACTAGGCTTGTTCACAACTGGGTACCAATGACTGAATTCCCCAATGCGTTTCTTCTTTGGCTATGGTGTTCTCATATGCTATCAATGAAAAGAAATCAAAATAATCTCATACAAAGGACAGGTGGTCATTCTAACCTCCCATCTGGATAACAAAGGCATTAGAAAGTTCCTGTTCTTTGATCCTGGGAACCACATTCCTGGAGTGTAGCTGAGAAAGTCCTGGCCACTGGCTATGGAAACAAGCCAAGAGCACAAGGAGACCTCTGATGGAAGAGAGGTTGTGACAAATCTATGCCCTCAGGACTGGCATAAAAATATGAAAATTCAAATTAAAGAAAACTATTACAAAGTTTAATTAATAATTTATACTACCAACATGTAAAAATTACCATAATACATTTTAAAAAGATAGCAAAAAATTCAAAACTGAATAGGGGTGTTCATGGGATGGGACATATATTACAGGCTCCCAAATAGTGCTTGAAGCTCGCGGAGACCCAGTGATTATTTTACAGTGTCTCTAGCCTTAATAGTGCTATTTGTTTGTTATGTTGTTAGACTATAAACAACATAATAACTATTTACCTACTAATGACTTAGTCACTGTTGGAAAAACACACAGTAAAAAGTACTATTTTATTTCCATCATAAATAACCTTGTAATAATTTATTGAAGGAGCATCTCTACATCTGTTAGTACCGCAGAACTTCAGACTGTGGCATTAATCCAATTCCCACCACCCTCTCTTCCTATTCAGCAAGGGACTTGCAAAACTCTCTTCAGCAGTGAGATGAGGTCATCCAAAGGAATGTGGTGTGGCTTAATGCTGAAGCAGGATCTGCTTCCAACTAACATTGGCACCCTGCTCTACAGGAATTCCATCATGATGGAAAATGTCCTCTGCCAGCCCTGAGCTGCACTCAGACTGTAACATGCTGTCCTGGAGCACCTTGGCACACAGGTTGGGAAGCACAGATTACACGACTGCTTTCTCTCAGCTTATTGGTGATTTAAAAAACAAAGATTTTCTGAACCTTTTCCAAACAAGCAGCTGTTAGTTTTATAATTAGAACCCATTGCAGTGACTGATGGCTTCTCAGATATCCTTTGTCCTTACAGGAAGGTGGATATTTTGCTCCAGTGAGGTTTGCTCCCTGCAGCAAAATCTCAGGGGTAAACATTAAAAAACGGAAATGTCTGGGGTAATGCTTTTATTACTAAAATAGCAAAAACATAAAAAGTCATGAATAACCTTCAACAAGTCTTTCTCCTCAGAGTCTTGTCTGATACTTACCCAGGTCAGATCAATGAAGTCACTAAGTGTCACTAACCCAGACACTCACCCTACTTCCTGTGGGTAGCCGGTACCATTGTTCAACAATAAACTCTCTGTCTCTCAGCTGATGAGCTGTACAGAGCACAGTTGTGCCCTCGTGGGAACTGAGCTATAAACGGTCCTTTGCTATTGGTCTGCAGGGCTGTGGTCTCCAGGTTAACGGTGCTCCTTTAGAAACTGTCTGCTGTGTGTCACACCAGTGTCCCCTGCTGCTGTCTGTAAAGGACTTGCTGTTCTTTGTTCCCATTGCTTACTTCTGACCTGTTTGTCAGTTTTGTATAAAGGAATGAATAGCCTATTATATCTTCACCAGTGGGGACTTGCAGAACCAACGTAGTGAGTTGGGTACAACAGACAATTGGTTCCTTAGAGTATTTAGTGATTTGATTTGTCTTGGGCTTGTGAAGATTGATGGACAGAAATGAGTATTTTTCTACTTAATGCTAGATTTTAAACCTGGGAAGTCTCTGGTTTTGTTACCATATAGTTGGAGTTTTATTGCAATCAGCATTTTATTCAGTTTTTGTGTGTATGTGTGTACATGTGTGCCTGTGTGTGCGTACATGTGTATGCGTATGTATGTGTGTGTATGTATGTGTGTGTGCCTGTGCATACATGTGTGTGGGCTTGTGTGTGCATGTGCATACATGTATGTATGTGTATGTATGTGTGCATGTGTGCATATGTGTGTGTATGTGTGTGTGTGCACATGTGTGCACTTGAAGTCAATAACTATTGATATTTGTTCTCAATCTTTCTTCACCTTATTACTGAGACTGTGTCTCGAGCTGACTCTGAAGCTTATCAATTTGGCTAGGCTGGCTGACCAATGAACTTTAGGGATCTGCCTGCCTTTGCACCCTCAGACTGCCACACCCACCTTTCTACATGAATTCTGGAAAGTCAAACTAAGGTATCCATACTTTTGTGGCAAACTCTTTCCCCACTGAGACAACTTCTCAGTGCCTCATTGCCTTTTAAGTAGAGATGCCCAAAGATCAATCTACTAATGTCTACAAATAGACACATTACTCTCTACTTCAAGTTGGAATTAATTATGGTGTATCGATACAATGTTTATGCAACAGCTTGAATGAACCTTAATACAAGCAGAGCTCCAAAACCTCCTAGGGATGTTCTTTAAAATATGTAGATAATAACTTCCAATCTTCCTGTAAGCCAGTGTTCAAAACTTCTACAGGGATCACATATCAGATATCCTACATATCAGATATTTACATTATGATTCATAACAGTAGCAAAATTACAGTTATGAAGTAGCAATGAGATAATTTTATGGCTGGGGGTTGCCACAACATGAGGAACTGTATTAAAGGGTCACAGCCTTGGGAAGGTTGAGAACCCCTGCAACTGTGCAACTGCTCCCAACCACATTCACTACTTTGGACAAATAATACACTTTATTGTGTTGCCTATCTCCTCTATCTAAAACTGATTTATCTGTTCTCAACACATATAGATAAAGGACTCAATCAGAACTCCTTGAAAAGCAAGTAAATGAGTGACTTACTCTTAACGATTTTAGTTATCCACTTATTTTATGTGCATAGGTATTTTGTCTGGATGTGTCTGTGTACACTGGAGGTCAAAAGAGAGCACCAGATCCCTGGAGGTAGAGCTACGGATTGGTGTGATCTGCCATGTGAGTGCTTGGAATCAAACCCTGGTCCTCTAGAAGAACAATTCTTAACTGCTGAGCCATCTCCAGCCCTTAAAGATTTTTTTAAAAGATACTACTACTTTAGTGGATAAAAAAAAAAAAAAAAAAAAAAAGACATAGTCTTCTAAATGTAAGTACTAAGATTTATGGAAACCAATTTAAATTCCTGAGACCAGAAATGTATCAGTTTTGCAGTTTTTCAGATTTGGGGGTGTCTGTGTCATCTTGGACCTTTAACTATCCCTAACTGTAGAAACCCTGATCTAAAATGCTCTAAAATCTAAAACTTTCTGAGTGGTCAGAGTGCAGGTTGTAAACCACTTCAGAATTTAAGTTTCGAATTGGGGAAGGGGAAATGTTCCTTAAAAGAATGACTCCTCCATGGCACTGAGCCAACTTCTTCCTTTACAATAGTGAAAAAGATCTCACTCACTCATTATTGCTTCCCATTTAGATAGTTTCAACACTGAAGTAAGAGGATTTCTGGTGTTAAGTTCAATATAGGCACCTAAAAATGCCAGAGTGAACATCTCACAAGGTACAGCTAAACTGTAAGACAGTAACAGCTGTCAGGAACTCAAGAAAGCTAGAACACAGGGTTAAATTAACCAGGAAGCCAGGAGGCAGGGGCTGAGCATGGGATAGATAAGGAGGTTGTGCATTAAAAGAAAGTGTAATGTCTGCCCACAGATGTGACAGCCAAAGCCAACACCTCTGAAGGTGAAATCTATAGTGAGAAAGTAAAGAATAAAATTAAAAATCTCCCTTGGACCATAAACAAAGGTGAGTGATGACAAAAGGGGTAAGAAAAAACACAGTTAAAAATTCAAGCTCACACTCATTCTCCATGAGGAAACACACACACACAAACACACACACACACACTATTAGGACAGTAGGAAGGCTCTAAGCACTGGGCAGACACAAGCACAAGCCTCTCCAGAATAGTCAACTTTGTCCAAGTTTCAGAGGACTTTCATTTACAGCGATCCCAGTAACAGGTTCTAAAACAAAACGGCCCAGCGTTCAGCCGTGTATCTCTGCCTTTACCTCTATTCACTGTTGGATGTAAGTTCTGTGATGGCACTTGGGGTGGCTATTTCTTTGATTAGAGCTCCAGGTCCAGTCTGGTCCTGAGAGCAGGGGAAGAGAGTCTATATGAGCAAGGGAATAGGGCTTATGAGAAAAATTCCCACAGTGATAACTGCCTGGAGCTCTGGAGAGCTCCCTGAATCAAGAACAGCCACCTGGGAACCATCAAGAAAAAGAACTAGGCCTTCCAAGGATAGGCAACTGTCCACTGACATGGGCAGTATGTGGAGCCTCAAGGGGAGGGATTAGGCTGTGTTTCTGTGTATGGATTGACACTTCGGAGCCCATTGTCTCCAGAGGAATACCTAACCCTGTCTTGATATCAGGATGATGAAATCAAACTTGCCTGGAGTGGATGCTGAGCTGATCTACCTTGGGACTTATAGCCCTTTTGGGGGGAAAGGAGATGGGAGGATGGGGAGGAGGGAGGCTGAAGGCTGACCGGGAGGGACTGGGAAGGGGAAGAGAGAGAGAGCAAGAGGATACATGGAAAAAAAGACTTTATTTTATAAATAAGTTAAAAAATAAAATAAAATATCTGTCCTCCCCCCCAAAAAAAAACCTACAACAAAAGATCCACACAACATACAAGAAGCTAGCTACCCTGAACTGAGTAAGAATGAGGCAGAAGAAAGTAGACTGGGCTTTTAAAAGGTTGCAAATATTAGATGTAATACAAAATGAAAGACACCTGTTTGGAGAAAAGACTTCAAATATGAAAAAAAGAACAAAATGTGATTAGTCATATTTTAAAAAAAGCAAACTAAATCTAGCAACAAAAGTGCAATAAGTATAAGAGGCTAAATGAGTGACTTTAATACCAAATTAGATGCAGTTGAAAACAGAGCAGATGTTTTGTTAGATACAAAGACATTATATATAAATCTATAAAGAAACAGAAAAAGAGACACACTATAAAGGAAGGGCAGGGAGAGATGGAGGCCAGAGTACAAAACAAAAACAGAGAGGCGGCCTGAGAAGTGATCAGGTTTCTAAGTTTCCAGAATCTCTAAATCTGGGATGTCACAGGGTTAGGTAATAATAGCAGCCCTCATCCAGACAGATTGAAACTTAGACTACTCCTACTTAAGACCATACTAGCCAGAGGAAAATGGCAGATTACCCACAAATGAGTGATGATAGGCTGATGGCTGACTTCACACA
The DNA here is from genome assembly GCA_004025045.1 of Sigmodon hispidus. Taxonomy (NCBI): domain Eukaryota; kingdom Metazoa; phylum Chordata; class Mammalia; order Rodentia; family Cricetidae; genus Sigmodon; species Sigmodon hispidus. The sequence continues at coordinate 174,918 of PVIH01000921.1, forward strand.
GGAGGAGAAACCCTGGGGAAATTCTTTTACAAACTGGGAGCAAATCCTTCTATCTACCTGTATGGCTGGCAAAGGTAGCTTTCACAAACAAACACAAACAGAAGAGTGCCATGAAATAATCCTCGTGTATACTGTAAAGACTTGTCACTCGAACTGGTTTAACAAAATGCTGATTGTCCAGTAGCCAGGCAGAAAGTACTAGAGGAACAACCAAACTAAGAATTCTGGGAAGAGGAAGGGTGAAGTGAGAAGTCGCCAGCTAGATGCAGAGGAAGCCAGATGAGAATGCAGTACTGAGAAAAGGTACCCATCTATGTAGAAAAACACAGATAAGAATTATGGGTTAATTTAAGTGTAAAAGCTAGTTAGTAACCCTGTATTAAGCCTCTGAGTCAATTACTTGGGAAGCAGCTGCCAGGTATTTGGGAGTTGCTAATGGGAGAGAAACTTCCACCTATAGAAAGGTATTTGAGGGCGAACAGAAAATAAAATCTAAATCCAAAACTATTCTCATCCTAGGAATTTCTGCAGGATGCACAGCCACCAGCAGTGAGCTCCGATGACAGCAGTCAGCACGTGTCTAACCCTAAACAATCATGAACTGTATGCAAAAAAAATACGGAGCAATGTCTAAACATAAGACAAAATAAAAAATTACATAACCATGGTACATTAGAGCAAAAACAAATGATACAATTAAGGAAGTTTAAAACTCCTAAAATGCTTGTGGTGTTTATGTGTGTGTATATGTACGTGTGTGTATATGTGTGTGTGTTTGTGTGTGTATGTGTGTGTATGCCTGCGTATATGTGAGTATGTATGTGTGTGTGTATGAATGTGTATATGTGTGTATGCATGTGTGTATGTGAGTGTGTATGTGTGTATGTCTGTGTGTGTGGTATATGTGTGTGTGTGTCTGTGTGTGAGTGTGTATGTGTGTATGTCTGTGTGTGTGTGTGTGTGTGTGTGTGTGTGTGTGTGTGTGTGAGAGAGAGAGAGAGAGAGAGAGAGAGAGAGGGAGTTAGTGCAATAAGATGTCAAGATAGCTAGGGTAGGGACAAAAGATTGTTTAAAGGAGAAACACAGACTTACGAAAACAAAACCAAGCAAAGCCTATGTGACCTAAATGAAGCAGGAAAGAATCGTACAGCTGCCCAAGGACAAGCATCAGAGAAGGCAGAAAGGAAGCAGCCCGGAGCAGGGTGTATGCTGAGGGCTGTTAGTGAGGTCCACCCAGCAAGAGAGAGCAACTGGAATGCTTGTTAAATTAAAAAGTGAGTTATGTGTTCACACAAAGAGTCACAGGTCAATATTCACCCCAGCTTGATTTACAGTACTCCAATAAAACAATTGGAATATCCAGCTACTGCAAGTGAACAAATCCGGGCATCACACAGTGGAAGTCTATTTACATGGGAGAAGATGAAGTACTGAAAACCTAACAACACGGATGACTCAGAGGCTAAGTGCCAGGCAAACATCACTGTCTACATAGTCTATGAATCCATTTTTATGACATTCAAAAAAAAGATGAAAGGGAAGAGATAAAAACATCAGAGATAAAGGGAAGGAAGCGGATGGCTAAAGGGCATGAGGAACATTTGGCTGTGTTAGAAATGATGTGTATCTTTATTGTGGTCATGGCTGCGTGATGGTACATACTAGTGAAAATTCATCAAATTGTATACTTAGAATGTGGGAGTTTCTTTGTATGAGAACTATACAGTAATAACGCTAGTCAGAAATACAAAGCCCAATATAGTAACTTAGAAAATGGAAAGGCAGATACAAATATTAACATGTACATCTAGATTAGCTAAATCACATAAATACAAAATTGATTTCAGTGGAAGGTTTTTAATTTGTCATAATGTACTAATAGAGTATTTAACTCACCAGTAAACATAACAATGCTGTTTCTAATGACTTATCTTCAAAATATATAAAACCAAAATTCACAGGGCCTAAGGGAAAACTGAGACTTAGATGAACAAAATACAAAATCCCAAACAAAATATTAAAACTTAAATCTAATGGTTTGTAAAGAAAAGAAAAATATGCCCAAGTTCAGATTATTTTTATAATTAAAAGTAGTTAAAATACCAGTTACACACCAGATATATTGTATTTAGTACAATATGACATTTGCTTGTAAATAGAACTCTCAATGAACAGAAAGTAGAAGACTTTGAATTAGATAAAGGTGCAATAAAATGATCTGATCAGAGGCATCTTAGGCCAGGGGAAAACCTAGCTCACTCCCTCTAAAGCCCATGGAAAGCTGTTACTTTAGATGCTCCAACAAGCCAAGGAGACAAGAAAAAGAAACCAAATAATAGGAATTAGAAAGCCCATCTACCAAACTCATAAATGATAGGACTTAAATAGAAATCCCCCAAATAATCTATAATTTCTTTTTATTAATAAAGGCTAGTGGAGTTAACAAATACATGATAAAATTGTATGGCCATTCTACCATGAGATAGCTATATAAATTATAGTATAATAAATAATTCCATAAAGAAATGTATGGACTAAATGGTATATGGAATGAACTAAAATTACACAAGCCAATATGATAAAACTCAGAATAGTGATCAAGCCACAATATAGTCAACAGGACATTACTCATACAAGTGCTGAAATAATACAGTATCACTTAGGATACATATATTCCTATACACGTATATATTCATGGGTAAAGCCCCAAAAGACAAGACAAGGAATATTGCAAGTTCAGAAAAGTTGTAGTGGAGGATTTCAGAAGGAGGAAGGTACCTCAGGCCTCACAACACTGATGATGCTCCAGAGTCAGGCCAGGGAGCCGTGAGCATCCTTCCTTACTTCCCACCTATGTGTCCCTACAAGCACATCACAGTGCCACAACACTGTTTCCCACTGGAACAAGGAACCTAGAGGGTTCCATTACTGTATCTCAATCTTGAAATAAATATTTGCTTTATCTTACTCCTTAATCTAGGAGAGTTGAAAGTCTTCATCCATATAATGATTTCCTTAATACACTAAAATAATAAACTGTCAGAAGATTGTAAAAGCAGATAACAAAATCATTATATGTTCTTAACTGTCGGCTCAAGAAAGAAATAAAATCAAAAAGAACAGTTAAATAATAAAAAAAAATATCCATATATAACAAATGTTTCAAAGATTTGAATTCTTATGTTAAAAATCATTTAACTGGAAAAAATTAATCTCTTTTTTGAAAAAAATTTTGTTTAGCTTTGAACTAAACAAATGGGCTGACCAATGCTGAAAACAGGGATGTTCCTTTTCTCTTACCAGACAGAATGAAACTGTTAACTCCCAAAACTCCTCCTTAAGAGTTTTGTTCCTAAGCTGAGCAGGGAAGCAGTGGACCCAGGATTTAGGATGCTGAGGCAGGGGGAATGTCGTGAGCTGGAAAACAGACTGAGCTATAGAGTGAGTTCCAGGCAAGTGTTGTTTACAATACACACACACACACACACACACACACACACACACACACACACAGAAAGAGAGGGAGGGGGAGAGAGAGAGAGAGAGAGAGAGAGAGAGAGAGAGAGAGAGAGAGAGAGAGAGAGAGAGAGAATGAGAATATTTGGTTCCTGAGAGATTAAAAATATGTACATAAAGATTTTAAGTCCAAAATATTGTGATAGTTATCTGCTAGTATCCCTGTCCTCAAAGGCCTTCTATTTAGCCACAGATTCTCCATAAAATGGGTGTGAGGGCACAGCTGACTATGATCATGGGTTTGAATTCTGCCATTATACTGACAGGAGATTTCTTTTCTTTTTTTTTCTTTCTGAGACATAGAATAAAAAACAGAACAAAAAACCCATAGGCCAACCACAAAAACTAGAAATATTTATTTTACTTAAGAAATGGTAGGCCACACACATATGAGGCATCTCTATATGCATGAGATGGTAGTATGTTTTGGTCATTACCTCCTGAGCCTCTTGCCTCCTCTCCAGCAACTCTCCCCATCCCGGAACTCCATCTCCTCCTTGTCCAAAATCTCCATGGGACATAAAAGTTAGCACATTACTTCCAGCATGAGTATCTTCAGTTCTGACCCATGGCTACACACATGACCTCCACCCATGCAGACATCATTCTTATACCATCCTTTCTGCCTGGGTACAGTGTTCTGAGCAGACTGAAGCTCTACATTAGTATGTTAACATTGAAAGAGTTAATGAGTCTAGGCAATTGCCTATTTTATGCTTCGTCTCTCCTTGAAAAATCTTTGAGTATCTAAAAATTATTTATCTTCAAAAATCTGTGAACTCAAGGCTTCTCAAAGTAGCCTGCACCCGTTATGCACCCACTGCTATTGCTACATTTTATACACATTATGTTATTTTTAGGTATGCCTTGCAAAGCACCTGAGTGTGGAGACAGTATCTTGTGTGTCTTCGCTATGTAGCACAGCTGTCATTTATGAGCACCTACTGAATGTCTGTACTCAGCTGTCCACACTACCACACTGAGTCCCCGCAACTCAGGGAACAAGATTCAAAGGGTTAACATCACCAGATGCTCGGCTAGGCAGTGATGAAATTCTCATTAGGTGTTGGGGCTCTCTAATTATACCTTGAGCTAACTCCTGATGCCTCTGTTGACATGGAAAACAAAACGGGAATAAGATCATCCAAGGCCCAGGCATCCAAAAAAGGTTCTGATGTTGTATAAAGTACAGAGAAGTCAATTCTCAACTGGCCCAGACCCTTTCCGTCTTCATTTTCAGGGCTCTGGAGGGCACATATTTATCATTCTTTGACATGCCCTCAACTCTCTTAACCCTGTAAAGTCTTGTGAACCATGCATTTTGTAGTCATTTTAATTATTTGCCTTGAGATATCTCTTCGTTTTCTGAAAATCTGAATGGTGGTCAAAGGCCTTGGGGATGGGAGTGGGGGGTGTCAGGAAATCCCATGTTTGTTCTGCACTGGTGCCTGGATGCTCCTCTCCAGCACGTGTGAGCAGGCCAGCACAGAAGTGCACAGGGATGACATCAAAGCTGAACTGGGTGTCACTGCTCTTCACAGAAGAGAAGATGCACAACCTGTGTTTACATAATACACGCTGTGCGACACCAACTCTAACCCTTCCCCTTCTTCCTCGGGAAACTCTTTACAGAACTCCAGAAAGAGAGAAGTGTCATCTGCCTTGAACCACTCACCTGGCCCCTTACTATTATTCACTGCGGATATTAACATAACCACACAAATATCACCCTGCACTCAGCATCAGGCTACAAACAAACAGCCAAATTCTACAGCTCTTCCTGCTCCAAAAGGATTCTTAACATTCTGAAGGGATGGACGATGTGTTAGTTCACAGATGTTTCTGAGCCACATTTATCAGGATGAGTATTAGCAACTATGAGTAAGCCCTGATGGTATTTGTCACCCCTTATACCATTGGTCTCAAGAGGCCACATTGTCCCACCTCCCAAACAGACAGCTACAAACAACACTCACACGGAGGAAGAGAAACTGAAATTCTTTTCACTGTTCCTCTCGAGCAAAGCCTTGCAGAAGCCAAAGTATTCACTGTGGTTTAATACTTGTCACTCAGAAACTGCCTATAATGGCCATGAGCATTCATACAGCTTCACTATTTAAGGAGCTATATACTGTATTGATATGTTCTTTGTGTACAAAATGTAGAGCATCCCAGTGGCAATCTGGCAATGGCAAAGATGAATTTTTTTTAAAAAAGTACTTACCATCTTATGTGTTCTTGTAGCCACTGGACTCTGGCATGTTCTGTTTAAGAAACAAACCTTGCTGGGAGATAGCTGCCAGGCTACTCAATTTAAATTATAACTCCTGAAAAGGTAGACATGTCATCTCTGCTGGACTCCATGTGAAATTCTCTGAGAGAGCTAAAGCAATAATGTGTGCTCTTGCCCAGCTTCTGGAATTCACTCTTGTCATTCTCTCTTTCATCCTGCCTCAAGCACATAGAAATCTACCAATAAAATGCATATGTCAAATCCTAGTAATTATTTCAATATCAAACAAGCAAGCCATCCAGAATTACAACTGGGGTACTACAAATAAAAGGAACACAGGCCTGCCACACAGAAGAGGCAGGTGTGTGTGTGTGTGTGTGTGTGTGTGTGTGTGTGTGTACGTACATTTAAGACAACAAATGTATTTTAACTACTGATTTCTGGTGGCAGACCAAAGATAAAGGTCCTTTCCTTAATGGGTTCCACAGATTTTCCTGTAGCGAATCTAACAGTGGGCAGAACAAGACTTCAGGGGCTCCTTGAGGACCCACTTGCCTCTGGATGAGTCAAGCATTGTCTAGCCAGGTATCTGTCCATAAGACCATGAAGCATCCTATGCTTCCATTTTCTCATCAGTAAAATAGGAATAGTAACAGCTACTTTACCTACTACAGCAAGCATCAAACAAATAATGCTTTTCAAATTCTCTAAAATCTAATACATTTTCATTAATTGGGCAAATCCACTTGTAACAATAAAGGTTAACATTAAAATCACATTAGTTTCTCCAATCCTGCAATCCTACTGCCAGGAATTTACAGCATACAAACAATAACATTCTATGTAAGACATGGAACAGGAGGGTATGAGTTCCATGTCGACAGTGGCTGAAACAAGTAGAACCAAGGTGTGTATCCACCTGTAGGATAGTGGTAGCACAGACTAATACCTACCCTATAGAATATTATGTAGTCATTAAAAAGACTGCCCTCAAGCTTTACCAGCTGAACAAATGTCAACATTTTATTGTCTGCTTTGTGGTTCTTGTAGTATTGTGGGTTTCATGAATAACAGGCTAGGGCTTCACACTGAGATCCTCCACCCTCACATTTTTTTTAGAAAAATATATTTTAAAAAATATAATAGGATCTGTCAAAAAGTCTTACTATATTTTAAACTTTAATAATTTATGAGGCATAAAAGTTATATACTTACAAAAACAACATCTGAAATGCTAAATTTAACATTTTATAGTACTGATGATTCTTATTAAAATTTACCACAACAGGAAGAATTACATATAAAAATAATATAAGAGCAAAATATTTAAATTCCACAAAACTGAAGTATGAAATATTCAAATGCATCTTTTGTACATTTATAGCAATTACATTTCCCTCAAGTTATGAACTTATACTTTGAGAACATCTTATGCAATATACTTTAATTTCTAGTAAAAAAAAATCATTATCAGTGCCTTTCCTCCATCTGTGTGCAGGGATATGGGTGAGTGTGTGCATATGACTGCAGGGCTAATTCTCACTGCCAGCTTTGATCAGGGGAAGCTGGGTGACTTAGAGAAGCCCACCTCTAGGAGAGTGTGAATGGAAGCATTGCATTTCCGAAGGCTGGGGACCTGCACGGAATGAAAGGGGCAAAGTGAATGAGCCGAGAAGAGCTCCCAGGCTGCCACACTCTCTCCACCACTATGGCCTGAAATCTTTGAATGAAAGGGATTCCTTCCACTTAGATGTTGCTGTCAGGGATTTTGTAGGATTCATAAAAAGTCTTGACTAATACAACATCTCATTGTATGAATACAAGAAAAATATGATATAGGTACAAGCAGCTCAAGCAGAGGGAGGAAGAACTGAGGAAGACAGTGGTCCAGGGGAAGGTGGGGCTTTGTTGTTGCCCTGTTATTTCCAGATTAGTCCAGCTGATTCTCCAAGCTGACCTCCATCTTTTGTTGTTGTTTCTACCTTATTCTTTTTATTGAATTCTACACTACGCATCTTATCCATTGTATACACATATGCATATTTATTCCGAAAGCTTCAGGTTAACAGGAACTGCGACTAACAGTGTCAAGCATGCATATCATTTGTTCATCATTCACTGTTTACTAAACAAAGCCAGTTGACCTCCATCTTTTAGGGTCAAGGTACTATCTTGTTTTTGCCTCCCAGAGAGGATACCGTGACTCGGGATACTGGCCCTTGTGTCCAGCTTGTATTTTGTTTTTTAAAATGGGAATTTAAAGTGTACACAGTAATACCACACATATGCAAAATAATTTTGCATAATCTACTTGAAAGATCATAAAAACTCTTGCCTGAAGTCCTTAGTAAAGAAATTAGTAAATAGCAGAAGAACTAGAAATTCTTCACAGGTCTCATGGCGGCTCTAAGGTCTGCAGTGGCTGGAGATCTAACTAGTTTCAGGTTCGGCTCTCCTGAAATTAGCATCTCCAGGGTGGAGCTCTGGACCAGCACTGACAAACCTCATAAACTCTTTTAAATCAACAAGCTGTCCCTTAAAGAACGGCCCTGAAGATGGGATTATGACGGCAGGTGGATACTGGAATAGAGTGCAAACACTGAAAGCATCCCTCTGTGTTCTACAGGTGAAGCACTTGAATCTTCCTGCTCTACTCTGGCTCTGAACCAAACATATCTTTTTTCTCTCTTAAGTGAGTTAGAAATGGGTGCCTTGTTGATCTCTTGTTGAACATGCAGCTTTATTTCTCCTTTCTATAATGCCATCTCTTGTCTCTGTTTGGGAAATTCCTCTGTATCCTTGGAGGCAAAGCTCAAATGTCAGTTCTCTGTCCAGGTTACCTTATTTCTTCAGGACGGCTGCTCCACTCTCTGTGTTTATTTCTCTTATCAACTTCATCTTGACTTTGACTGGGGTTAAGATGCTGACCCTCCCCCTGGGCTCCAGGGTCCACACTGCAGTGATACCAAAAGCTTGCGTGTTTTGATGCACAGGGTACAATAAAAAGCTGTTTAAGACCCAGGCAAACAAACACAGAATCTTAGAGGCACCAGCAAGAAGCCCTGGCCTTCATAAGTACTAAACTCCTATCAGGAAAGAAGATCCATCTCACACGGGTGGTTAGTCATTGCCGCTCTTTCCCAGTGCAGAATTCACACCTGGAACAGGAATATGGCCACATTCACTAATTCAGATGAACCTTTATCTCCTTTCAAATTGCTACACTTTCTTTAATTAAGGCAGAGACTTTTTATGCAGCCCAAGCCAGCCTTGAACTTACAAACTTCCTGCCTCCTTGGTGCTAGTATTAGATGCCTGTTCAACCTCACCTGGCCTTAATGTGGGATTGTTTATATAAAATATTAATAGTTGATGTTGACATTTATGTTTATGCTTATACAGTCTTGTAAAGTCACTCAGTGAACTTTGCTATCCCAAAAGTCGTTGACTGGGTATCTAATATAAAGCATGATCTGCAAAATTTCAGCATCCCTAAAAACATACAGATCCCTTATTATTGAAATACACTTAACAAAACAAGAAATTTTTTTTTTAACAAAAATTGACTATTCCTGCGGGTAACAGCAAACTCCAAGTGAGAAAACAGTAATTACCCATTCATATTGCCTCCAGGGTAAGCAGCGAGTGCACCGCAAGCCTGTGTCAGCCACTAGGCATGCAGGTGAGTCTGGACATGGGGCTGCTGTGATGAGGCAACTTGGTCTAATCCATCCCGGCTGGAAACCTGCTCTAGTGCTCTGTGAGCTGCCCGTAATCCAGGATGTTTGACTGAGTTCTGTTAACTGTCGAGATTTAATAAGCTGAGCTAGTTAATGAGTGCAGGCTGGATCTCACACCATGTATGCAGCCAGCAGGCACACACTTTATGGTCTCTCATGGGAGTGCCAATGGTGCTTATGAGAGACTAAATTCAAGGTGATCTAAGGGGAAATGAATGAGTAAGTGTCCTCAGCCACAAAGGATGGCAGAGGAGGTCTTTCTGTGCTTCTCAGACCCATGATGAAGACTGTCAATTTATTCTTCACCCGCATAGGCTGTACCACTTTCCTTTTCTTCATGGTTGCCTTTCTTAAGTTCTAATGAGCTCTTATGATGTGCTACATGAAACCAAGTACCCTGACCTAGAGGCACAGCATTCACAGTGAACGAGATAGTATTTTAGAAAGTGTCGGGCAGGATAGCCAGATTAACTCCTGCTCGGCTGGGACATCTGTATACAGAAGCACAGAACGTTTTTCCTCCTCAGTGCTGTCCCTTCCTAGGGCGCTATGACCCGGCCTGTGCAGATTTCCTCTTTAGAGTCCATACAGGGGCTGTTGTTTGGTGCTTTGAACAAAGTGAGGCCGATTTTGAGTAAACAGACTTCTTTCCAGAATTCTGAACCCCACCCGCAATTCCTATATAATCTGATTCTGTCATACCACTCTGGACCTCCCTGCCCCCTTCCCCATTGTCCAGACTGGGCACAAGGCAGAAGCAACAATAAGGAGTGTGTTCCTGGGGGAGCATCCAATCAGGTGAAGCTCTGTGGAGTAGACGCTGCCAGATGATGAGCTGATACTTTCCAACTGATTTTTTTTTTTTTTAAATCTTAGCCAAGGCACAGCCATCTTGCTGCGAGACCAAGAATGGTCTCTATCATTCCATGGAAAGCTGCTAAGGATCTGCAGGATACATAGCTGAAGCTTGAAGGAGTAGACCCAAGCTGGGATGTAATGGGTTAGAGAAGATGGCAGCCTATACAGCATGCTTTTATATATGAGTCATTGTATTTCCTTTCATCTGTGAGCATGGAAATAAGCAGTTAATTAGTCAGTGGTCAGGGTGCTATAGAGTGATTCCTGTAGAGACTGAAGGAGTTAAGAGAATCTGATTAGTTACCAGAAGCTGAGAGATGGGGTATGAATGGTATGCGGCTGGGCAGTTTTCCAGAGCCCATGCCTCAGCTGCATATCAGGAAGACGGCTATAAACAAGTGTGTGTGTGCTCAGAGCCCGATAAGTCAAAGGGGCAAAGAAAATAGTGTAGCCACCCAGCCTGAGGAAACTCGAGAAGTGCAGAACATCCACTTTAGGTGAACAATAGCTCTGTATCTGAAGCAAGTCTGAAGGACTCACACACTCAGAATGATCCTTTGACATCTTGTACTGTAAGTGATTGTTGCCAGGGCCTGAAAGCTGGATAGCAACCTTTAAACTATTTTAACATATAAAATCGTAAGAATGGTGTTCTTAACATTCTCAACACAAAAGAATGCTATGAAGAAAGCCCACAGCAGAATTACACACATATTTCTCACTAACATAAAATACAATGGATTTTAAAAGACACATTAAATATGCCAAAAATTAAAACACTAGACAATTTTCTCTAGGTGGTAAAGTTCTGTATTTTTTTTTTATTTTTTTGCATAGAATTTCACATTCCCGTTTTTACAAAATAAACATATACTACTTTGATGGCAAAAAAAGAATAAAGTTATTTTTTTAAATCCCTGAATTAAGTGTTATCTGCTGATGGAATCATGTGCATGAAATAGAATTGTTCCTGTTTATAAAATATTGCGATGTACCAGCCTTTATGTCTGCAAGGTTTAATATCTTCTGCCTTGCACTGTAAACTTCCTGTAAGCAAAAGCTGAGTCTGTGCACTGTCTGGCTCAATTAAAAAAATGCAGACAGAACACTACATTATGACAACTACATAAATGCGCTTGGCTCTGTGTTACTTTGGCAGCCCAACTTTTAAAATTCCTTCTGTGACGCATCCTTCCCTCTGTCCTTTAAACCACATGTATTAATGCCCTACTTTTTTTTTTTTTCAAATGTCTTCAGAGAGTGCTCCTCTGCTAGATTTAAACCAGAAAGGAAAAGAAAGCTACTCCAACCCACCTCCCGTGGGTGAAACATGAGCTAGCAGTTTGATTTACTTAATGTAACACTGGACTCATGGCTGTCTTGGCCCCTAGAATAGAAAGTAAAATACACGGAGACACAAAAACACCCAGTTCTAAACAAGCACCCAGCACCGGGGCCATAACCAGCCCGGCTTCTGTCCACAGCCTTCCCTGGCTTCTTAAAGTCTTGACAACCCTCCAACAGAAAGAACACTTACTCTAACTTTAGAGCTCACACTCAAGATATACTTTGCTATCTACACACAGCAGCTTTTGATTTATTTTAGTATAATGGTTATTAAAGAATAGAAAATACTATTTAGAGGTAGTATTCTTACTAGAAACTTAAGATATATAAAAATGGCAGAAATTAATAGTTCCTTTTAAGGTTGTAAAAAAAAAAAAAAAAAAAAAAAAAGCTAAGAAAGCAGCGAATGTAACACCCCAGCGGTTCACTAATAGAAACACAGTAGCAAGTTTTTCAGTGCCCTGACCCCACCCTAGTGTTCTGTCCATGCCTGGGGCAGTGCTTCACTGCCTCAGTGCTCTCCTTCACTAGCTGCTGGGAATGTGTTTGGTGTCTGCATTTTAGGGAGGTTAGGTTAAAGGACCATTTAGGAACCTCTGTGGGGGAGCCCGGATTCAAACCTACATCTGTTAAACTGTATGATAAAAACTGTCCCCATTAAGAACCTGCTGACTGACGGGGGTACTAATTAAATGTAAAATCAAAGCTATGGGTAACTACAATTACACCACTTTTAACTATTGTATACACATAGTTGGCTTTCGTCTATATTAAGAACATGGTACTATAAACAAACAAACAAAAACCACCCAATTGCTGTGGAGGAAAAAAAAATCACAAATCAGAGGGAAGTGAAGACTTTTACTTAAATAACAGCTCAAGTCTGTGGCGAACACTGCAGTCTGAAGAAGGCTTGGGTGTGGCCACCTGAGAGATGAGGAGGAAATCTAGAGGCAAACACACTGAATTTTCGATTGCACAATAGAATCTGTGTGTGGAAAGCACCTCCTAACCGGAAGAATCTGTCAAAGTAAAAATAGACCGGTCAACAGCATTTGAGAAATTACATGAGTGGGAATCATATTCACCTCACTTGCTATGGTACATACACACACACACACACACACACACACACACACACACACACACACCCCTTGATGTTCGGTCTTAAGAGGTAATAAAACACTTTCACCTGAAGTATAAAACTTTAACAAAGACTAGGAGAGGCTGGTGTAAAACAGCAGGGCTGGCTGAGGGCTCCCCGAAGGCTCTTCTTGGGGAGGCAGGGCAACAGCAACCTGAGGGCTCAGCCCTGGACACACACAAGAGTATGTGCTCACAAAGAAATGGGTCAGTTTGCCCAAACACTAGGTGCCAGACACACAGGTACAGTAAAATGTTGCTGATCTATTTATACTAAGAAATGCACTCTCCCAGGCCAGCCTCTGCTGGTTTTTGTAAATCAAGCCATTTACTGAGCACGTACTACAGTGGGCTCAGGATCAATCCAGGCATTGTTTTTCATTTAATTTCCACAACAGATCTTTGAAATGCTGTTTGTGCACGCTATAATCTGGGAGGGGGTGTTTCTGAGACCTGTGTTTAGAAGTATTTAGAAGTGTAAGGATGCTCCTGGATGATATCAGGGGTGTTAAAAAAAAAAAAACCCCATCAGTTATGAAAGTGCTGACAAGGAGGTCAAGAGGTCATCAAGTCTAACAATGGTTGGTCTGAAAATATCAGGGACAACCTGTTCACTATCCCCCTCCCCCAGCTCCTTTTGTTGGCTATCACATACGCTAGACGCCAACTGTTTACTTCTGATGTTGATAATATGTTACAACTTTTAAAATGTCATTGTATTTACGTGTATTTTTATTTTTCTATTTGGGTTAACTTCTGAGACTTTTATATATAGCTAGTTCAGCCATTTTATGTTAACATGATAGTTTCAGTTTCATATGACATTTTCTGTACTTTTCCTTGAAATTCAAATTTTGAGCATATGAAGAATTTGGTACCTAGTCACTGATGTATTTGCGTCTATTAAGAGTACATATGTAAATACACATGCTATATTTCATACTTAGGCATAATCAAAAAGATACTGGTGATTCGTAAAGTTATTCTTATAAGCTAAACCTAAGGCTACAGTTGGCAATATTATATTCTTTTTTTACTAATCCTACTGAAAATTTTGATGTTAAGTACTTCAAATTAGCAAACTATGTCAGAGTTCATATTAAATAGTTATAAAGACTGGCATTTCTTTGAGGTAAAGAGAGCTCTCCGGGTATTTAGTCTCAACACAAGTAAGTAATAAATAAAAACACTGATTTCTAAAGGTCAATTCCAAACAGTTTGTGTCTGTGCCTTTGAACTGGGGGTGTGGCCTTGAGAAAGACTTTGATGGTGTCTATTGGCGGAGATTCCGAACAGGCCACACAGGCTTCCTTTTACTCTTTCCTAGGAAGACTAAGCTAAAATGCTGAAATTATAAGCAGAGGTTAGAAAAGTAAATAGCTACAGAGCACACAGGTAGAATTTACATGAAGGAGATGAAAGCAAGCTTTCCAAACACTGCCAACAGGGAAAAAAAAAATGTGATTTTTTTTTTTTGAGATAAAAATACAGTTCAATACTCCTTTTCTTAAAGATGTATCCAAGCATCCAAGGGATTCGTTCTCTGTTTGAATTACACTGGGATTTTCTAGAGAACAGTAGAATGTAAAGCAAAGGCAAGAGCCACAGCTTGAATGGGCTCCTGAGAATCAAGTTGAATATAGGGAAGAAGATGCTACTTATTTTTTTTTCTTCCCTAGCAATAGTGGTAGGGGCATGCTAGAGTGATTTTCTCCAGCTCCCAGTGTGTGCATTCGCTGAGCAAGTAGGCGCTTGCTTTAGGTTGGCTGAACTGCTGAGGTATGACATGAGAAGGCTCTCTGACAGCACAACATGCGTGCATGGCACATTGTAGGGATGTCAACTAAGGCACATCACCTCATCACCGAGGCCTCCTCACTCCGAGGCTTCCTTACCTCCAAGCCTTGACTCCTGCAGGGTAAGAACTGCTCTGTAACACTCAGCACGAACCCCCCATGTCTAATATCCCTAAGTAACTGCTTCTACAAATGAACCTTTTACCACCATTGCACAGAACTACAAAAAGCCTTCAGACCTGAAAACTTGCTCATTCACCACTCAAATGTGATTTACTTCTAATTGACTTTACTATTATTCTCAAACATTTATTGAACATTAACTATATGAAACACTCATTTTGGGGAAGAAGCACAGATCTGCACTAAAACACCCAAACATCTGTTACACAACACTGAAGAAAGAAGACAATGTACTCCTCCCTCAACAATTGGGTCTGAAACTCTGGGCTCAATGGCGTAAATGAGAATGGCCCCCATAGACTCATATTTTTTAATACTTTTGATCCTTCATTGGTGAAACTGTTTGGAAAGGATTAGGAGGCCTGACCTTGGAAGGGTGTATAACTGGGAGCAGGCCTTGAGGTTTTAAAAGTCTACACCATTCCCAGGAGATCTCTCTCCTGCACCCCCGCCCCATTCCTTCGGCTTCACATTTGTAGATGAGATGAGCACACTCAGCTACCTCTCCGGCACTATGCCTGCCTGCTGCCATGCTCTCCACCTCGGCGTTCAGGGGCTCACTCTCTGAAATTGTCAGCCTCCATAATGTCTTTCTTCCGTCAGTAACCTTTGTCTCTTCACAGCAATAGAAAAGTAAGACACAGTATATGGGTGAGGAAAATGGTGGAGTCCTATAGACTTCAGAGCTGATCTATCTTATTCAGTTCTCTGTGTGTAGAAGCTGTTTATATAATCTAATATGATCTGTGAACCCTTCTCTCCCTCCAAATGCCTATTAACAGTAAAGGCTTCTTTGCATCTTGGCATTGTAAAGGCGGGGCTAAGGACTCTGATCTAATTCCACTGCTTCCTTTTCCATTTGCAGGCATCACGTCTCCAACACAGGATATGACTTGCCCACAGCCATCAGAAAGGAGGAGTAACTTGGTTGAAACTGAAAGACAACGACACCTAGCAACCAACCATTAGAAGCTAGGCTTATCGTGATACTAGAGAGGTGAAAAGTGGATGTTGGAAAGGAATGTACCCTCTATCCTTTGGTTTCTCTCTGGAAAGATGTTAGGGCTTCTTTATCCTGCCTCGAGTCCAGGATCCAACCATGGCTCAGTATGCCTTGACCAATATTTGTCTCAGCAAACTTGTAAAAACTCAGTTAACGTAGGCACTTTTAGAAAAGGGATGAGTGAGACCCTATTTTACAGGGTCTCTAGCAAGGATTCTTAAGGGCTGTAATCCAGTTACGTTGTGGATATTTAGTAAGTATGCTGAATCAGTGTCTGCCTGTGTACTTAGATGTCTACTCAAGAGGCAGCAAGCAACCATCCTAGAGACCTACCTCCATGACTAAATAAAATTTCTCCAACTATTCCATCAACTGGCTCATATGTAGGTGGATTAGCCTTTCAGGAACTAAAATGTCCTGGAACCTTACACTAGCAAATTCATTTCATATATTTCAAATTCAATGAGAAAGACATTCTTTGGAGTCAACATGGCAGACAATCACTAGCGGCTTGGGAGTTAATGAGACAGGAATTCAAATGTCTGACCTGCTTTATGGAGACTTGTGATATTAAGCTTATTACCTCAGAGTCTCTGAGGGCCCCTCATGTGAAAGGCAAGAGGAATACCACCCACTTTACAAGTCTTAAAATAATGTTGTTTATCAGACGTCTATAAAGGCCATGTTCAACCTAGACCATTCTCCACAATCAAGATTATTATTATTTTGGCCAAAAGAAAGTCTATAGTACATTGATGTGTTTGAAGTCATTTGATTAAAGTTGTGTTTTTAATAGAACAAGAAAACAGCAAGGTCGTGGTTTCTTGACATGAAAGTCTCATGACTAAGATCTTAAACAGCATGGTTTGGTGTAAGTGTTTTCACACAGCTTGCCAGTTTTCAGGCTCTACCCACTCAACTTTCTCAAACTCTTCTCACTCTTTCTTCGGGGGAAATATTTCATAAGTCGATTACTTTGAGAAACCAAAAGTCTGCAGTAGAAATTTGTCCTGAGTCTTTATTTTTTATCATTTAAAAAAGAATATGCCCTTTTCAACAGGCAAATATAATGGTTAGTGATTATGTAGGGAATTCGTAACTTTTTACTGTAATTGAAAAGGAACATACAAAGCAATTACTTAGTCATGGATAAAACCCACATTCCACTTTCGAAATAATGACTAACCTGTCAGGGGAGACAGGACTTCTGTAATTAAATACTGAAGTCTAGCCTTTCAAGACAAGCAAACACACTACATAATTTTCCTCTGTAGTCACAATATCCTTTCCCTCTTTCCCTCTTCTACATATATCAGTAATAACTGAACATAAAATTAAAAAGTTACTGTACTATAAGAGATCAGTTTACTTTTTTTTTTTTTTAGCAAAGAATAAAGTCTCGTTAAATTTGGGTTTTACTAGTTTTGTTAGGAGAGAAAGTATCCATTAGTCATGTGGATGAAGTTCTCTTGAGAATCAGACAAGACTCTTAAGGGAGCAAAATCATAAACAAACTCATTTGCATATTGATGCCTGGGGTCTTGCACCCAGCGGAATTTCCAAGCCTGGAGATTTCTATACTCTTTAGTTCTGCTGCTTGAGAGTGTGCTCTGGAGCAGATGAAGCACAGACACATTCCTAGAAAGATGGGACAACTTTATTGCATGGGGATGTAGCTGCAAGTTCATTCTCCAGGCTGCCTTGCCTGTGGGTAGAGCAGATGATTAGCTCTGACCAAGGAATGAGAAAATGTGGCTGTGCTTTGATCGCTCAGGATTAAGAAGCAACGGCTTTCTTCTTGTTCTTCTCTGTCCATTATCCAGAGGAAGATGATTGTGTCTCAATCAGTGATGGCATCATGGGTTGAATTATTCCCCCGATCTTCTCCAAATTCATATATCAAATCCTGAACTACAGTATAACCTCTTTGAAAATGGGACTGTCATCAGATAAATTAGTTAAGATTAACCCATACTGGAACAGAGAAGGCTCTTAATCCATTAAGACTCCTATTCTCATAAAAGAGAAATCTGGGACCTGGTGTGCTGGCGTACTCCTATAACTCCAGCACTTGGGGGACAGAGGCAGGTGGATCTTTGTGAATTAAAGGCCAACCTGATCTATATACCAAGTTCCAGACCAACCAGATGTACACAGTGAGACTCGGTCTTAAGAAAACAGGAGGGTGGGAGAACCCAGGCACAAACACAGCAAAGATGAACTGCAGATCAAGGCAAAGGCAGCAGAGGGAGAAGCCTGGACTATACCCTTGGCTCACAACCACAGAAGTAAACAGCCCTGCCTATGTATCAGCCTTGAACTTCTAGTCTCTAGAACGGAGACATAACACAAGTTTATTCCAGCAGCCAGCCTGGAGTATCTACTACCATAGCCTGAGTAGACCAATACAGACAGTAAAAAGATGGAAAGAGCCTGGCACAGAATTCCGTCACTTCAGAATAAAAGCACACTGCTGATCAGGCACCACCATGGTACTGAGCCAGAAAGAAAACTTTAATTGTGTCAGACCAAATAAATTTAGAGCCTATTTGTTATCACAGCTAGCATTATCCCATATAGGATTTAAAATCCTTTAACTGTATATAAATGGAAGCAAATGAGCTACATCAGAGAACAATGTAAATGCTACCAATGTGAAACCTCAGAGCAAAATAAACTCCAAGGATATTTGGGGGTAATTTCCCCAAATTCTCACTAGTATACAAATTCATTCACTTGTGCTTGTAAAAGTACAATTTCTCCAAGAATTGTTAAATAAGCCTTTTTATTGCATATTAGGGGGGCATTTCTTCTATGTGGCCCCAGTATGAAAGGCTTTGATTGGGTACTAAGGACAAGAAAGATGCTACAATCATATTACTTTAAAGCAATCCAAAAAGAAATCACTGCATTTATAAAACCTTTGGTCCTTAATATACACAAAAATGCACAGTCTTTACAACACGGTAACCACCATGGACCATGCATGTGCTTTCTGTTATTCTTTTCTCTCTTGCATAGAGAAAAGGGGAAAGGGTGACATCCTAGCTAAGAGTTATTATTTTAAAATCCCTCAAAAGCTGAGCTGGCAGCAGATTCTCTGTTTATAGAAAGCCAGGACTGGTTCTGCCTGAGCTCAGGGCTCAATTTAGATCGAGGCATCTGGATTTAAACACACACAGCAGCAGGTTTCCAGGTCATGACTGCTGCAGAGTGAAGACTGGAGCCCTCTGGCCAGCTCGATTCTACACAGAGAGGGGCCTGACGGGAGGGAAGCCCAGAAGCCCACTGCAGCAGCCTCAGCAGCTGCTGGTCACATACATCAGCAAGAGCTGGGAGGCCACTGAGGCTGACACCTGATGGTCCTCATACACCTTTGTTATATCCAGACAATGTCACAGTCGCTCTCAGCAGTGACTTGTTACTTTGTTCTTCATATTAGACTACAAAATAGGAAAGCCCAGAGAATATATACTTCGTACTATAAGCCTCATTTAACTCCGCCTCACTGCGAGGAAATCTGGGTATAAAGACTGGGAGAGAAATGTAAATGCTTTCCTTTTTTAAGTGAAGGGAAGAAATCATAGCCACAGTAATTACAATAAAGGCTATGAAATGAAATCTGAAGGAAGGAAAATAGTAACTTGAAATCTGCACAGCCTAATTGAAATCTCGATCAGAATTCACCTTGCACCTTCCTTGATTTCCTTTGGATGTGATCTGTCTAGAATGTTGGTGATTCTGCAGCTGTTAAGTTTTGTGTGTTATAATAAAAAATCCTTCCCCTGCTGCTTTCTCTCCCTTCCCCCCATGATCTCTCATCTCCCTCTTTGTTGTGAATGTCAGGGCTGTCAGCGTCACACAGTCTGACATGATTAGTGTTTCTGACATTACCGCAGAAGCAGACAGAAAGCAGGGAGCGTGGATGGAGGGCGAAGGAATACACAGCCACTTCAAGAAGTCAAAGGGAAAAAAGGCTTCGATCCTTTCCCAGAGACCCCTTGATTGTAGGGCAGCTTATAAACACACTGGATTTTCCTCATTTATCCAATTAGTCTCTCTCCCTGATTCTGTGCAGATCCCCAAGGTGTAGATCTACTCTGAGAGATCAAGGGCAGCAGCCCAGCTATCAGATAAGCCAGAATCGGAAATCCAGCAGATGCTAAGCTGTGCAGTAACAATCCAGCACTGTGAACCGGCAGTGCTAGTCCATTTCACGGATTGACTCTCTGTACTTTGTCATTCTAATGATGTTATCTCATTAAAAGAGATAAATACGCCACTGTCAAGCGTCTGCTCCATGCTCTTCTCTCTCCTTCAGCATCAGGACTCTTAGCTGCTGTACATTAGAACCACACTGAAATCCCAGGCCAGGCTTGCATCCGGTGGTGTTACTTATCAGGCTTTTCAATTGTGTTTTCTTC
This sequence comes from Sigmodon hispidus, assembly GCA_004025045.1. Classification (NCBI taxonomy): domain Eukaryota; kingdom Metazoa; phylum Chordata; class Mammalia; order Rodentia; family Cricetidae; genus Sigmodon; species Sigmodon hispidus. The sequence goes on from PVIH01000921.1 coordinate 195,161, forward strand.
TCTGGTCCCCTTCCTGTTTCCCCACAACAGTCAAGCACAGAAACAGTTGTAGAAAGTCGTCATAATGAAAACTGCTCACTGAATGCCCAGCATGTGTGGCCTCTGCCAAGCCATCACTTAAGTTACCCTAGCAACCTGTGAGACAGACTGCATCCCGTGTAACTCCATGTTGAGTATCTTGCACAATTTGCTTAGGGAATGACAGGTGGAGCCATGATATGAACAAGAAAATGCCCCATTTTAATGGATGGAACCAGACAGTGAAGTGGACTGTGACTTCATTAGAGCCAGGAAATATAGGTGGGAACCACACTCAGCATCCCCATGCCCAGGAACCCGATGCCATGTCAGAACAGTGCTTTGTTTCAGCAGCTTTCTCATTAAATAAAAAGGTAGCAATTTTCCATAATGAATGTTTTATACATTATCCCGTTGTGTATCAGGCCTCTAAAATACACATTATTAAAGTCTATTAAAGTCTGTAGTTAGCAGCATCACTAATGTGCCTTTGGGGGAATTATTACAATGAAACACCATCCGTCTCTCACAAAATTTCAACTGTTAAATATCCCTTTTCTTCAATACACATGTCTATTTTTAGCCATAATCTCAACCCAGAGCTGTCACAACAAATTGTTTATGGGTTAGGTCTAAGAATAATAGAGGCATACACTGCAAGTTTCATCCAGGACTTTTTCCCCCATAAATTACCACAATATTCCCCTGCTCTAATTAACCGGTGTTCCTGACCACTATGGCATGTGTTGACACCTTTGCTCCTTGGCTAAGTCAGATCTTTTAATTAATTGCTTAGATTTCTGCCTAATTGAGCCTGGACTCTCAAGATAATGCTTACGCATTTAAGAAGGAAAAAGTTACAAGGCTGTTGCATGAAAGAAAGAGAGGGGGAGGGAGAGAGGGAGGGAGGGAAGGAAGGAAGAAAAAAGAAACTCAGATAGACAAACCAGAGGGGTACAGAAGCTGTGATTAACCAAGTCTAAATGTTGCCATTTATGGGTTGACACTGTCACTTACATTTGTTTAAAAATGACTTCTAAACATGAAAAGATTTTTGCAACATCAAGTTTTATGTATTCTAAGTAGGCATCTATCTAGTACAGCTCATGTATTAATCTTACCACACACCATGAGGTTTTTAAAAACAAAGTCAACCGTACATACATGGTCCAAAACAGAGTCCTGTGAGAACACCTAACAGATAGGAAAAACCTTAGGACAACAGACACTGGAAGCGTGACACTAATAGTGACATACTGTAAGGTCCCGTGTCCAGAAAGGCAGAGGTAAGAACTGGTCTAAAGCACTGGGTGCTGAGATTAAAGCCCTGCCTTGGAAAGCATCTCTTTGTTAGCTGTTTACCTTCACATAAACCGTCTTACTGTTCAAGGTGATACTGTTTACAAAATCAGACAAATGAGTCAATATTCTAAAGATGGACAGCCACATAACTAAGCAATCATGCTCTCAATCACCAATTAACTAAATAGGACGTAACCTAATTTTATCCATTACTGCTTAATTGAGAAAAGGGCAGGACTGAGGACTTGGGAAGGGAGACAGAAGCAGCTCTCTGTTTGATTCACAAAGGCCAAGATTGCTGGCCTTTGTTACAGAATTCAGTAGCCACCAGCCTGAAGAAAGAGACTGACTGTATGTGGCATACAGAAAGCTTCCAAAGGGCCTCTACACACAGCTGGGGGTACACAGACTCAGTTAAATATAGGGGTGCAGAGAAGAAGTCACCTAGTCAACATTTAAGTACCACATACTTGTCAGTATTGGGGTAGCAAAGCCTGTTTCTAATGAAGAAAACTCTAGGCATTCCTCTTTAAATCCTCAAGAAATACAAACAAGATTCCAAGGTGGACCCTACAATGTGTGTGAAAGGACCACTCACTGTAAAGCAGTGATGCAGGCCCTCTTGCCTTCAGCTGAGACCTCAAGACATGTATCAAAGATCTACCCCAATTCACCACAAGCCCTTTCAATCTGAAGATCTACAGCCCTTATTTTCTCTGGCTGTCTCTTCACTCTGAAACCACACTGTTTGCTAGGAAGCTGCTTTAGCCTTCCTCTCCCTCTCCAGATCGTGCCCCTCAGAAAGTCCATCAGAGCTTCTCAAGTCCTTGCCTGCAGGCTATTTAAGCTCTAATCCACAGACCTGCCACGAGATTTCTCATTTTCCCCCAGGATCACCTGGAAATGCTTTGCTCCTTACACCGGTACTTTTAATTTGGCTTATTGCATTGGTGGAGTTACCCACTACTGGGGATTCAAAATACTTATCACACATTGTAACCTCTTGCCTACCAGGATTTCCTTTCATCTTCTCGGGCAGGTTTGGGCACTATTAAGTCAGGTGCATGATTCCCTCTCTAAGGCTTTCCCGTGTCCATGTGACCCTGCAGGTAGTGCATACTGTCTCAGGCCTCTTTGGACCACACTATCACAAACACTCACAGAAGATTCAACCAGTTCAGACTCTCAGTATCTATCCCAAGCCCTGCAGACTGCCTAACAGACAAAGCAGCAGTGATTGTTCTTCTGTGGCTGCTCAGAGATTCAGAGAAGACCTGCATCCCAAGGAGACACAGTGCTATATACTTCTGGCTCCACACAAAAGAGGGGAGGCCCAAGCTTGGAGAAATAGTTATATAAACCTTAGGAAACAATTCTCTACCATGTACATATGCTACAGTCATCTGCATGCATTGTAAAGCCAAGTATTACCTAAACATGGTTAATTGTTTATAATGTGTTTTCTCACCAGGCCTCAACTAGACATTCTAGGTCACCTAGTAAAATCTCCAGTGCAAGGAATGAATTACATCTTGAGTGATTGGCCAAAGGAGTCTAAGACCCACCCCTACTTCAAACATCACAGGCTACTGCCAAGGCCGATGCTCACTTTCCACAACACTATTGACTAAGCAAGGACAATACTTGCTTATGTCATTAGGAGGTAAACTGGTGCTTAGGTTAGAGGCTTTCCCTCTACTGAGTAGTTCATAGTACTGAAAATCATTTTGCACATTACCAGAATGTGCAAATTAAATTAAATTCTCCCAGCTACAAGACTCACAACAGTGACCTGCCTGCAAACATACACTGGTGCAATATTGGCACAAATGTTACTGGAGTAACCAAGCACTGTTTTAAGATTGGATTTAAGGCCCGCTCCATGAGACAGAATCATATCTAACATGTCTAAAGTGTTAAACTGAGACTAGACAGGCCATGGGCATAGGGAATGTACATACTTTCATGACAGTTTTCTTTGAGTTAATATTGTATAAATGAAACCTATCAGTCAAAGGTATGTGAACTAGGCTTTGGCATACAACAATTCCCCCTGAAAAAGTAAATTCTTTCAGTGTGTATCCTCAATTCCTACTTCTACTGAGTAAAGCTGCAAATTCTCATCATTTGTAATTTATTGACATTTCTTTGATTTCTGCTCACTTTCTATTCAAGCAACTGTTTCATCTTATCATCTGTTGTTCTGTAAGAACCATTAACCAATTAGCTATCTATCATGCATTATATATATAATGTATACACACTCACAGTTACACATACATACATACATACTACACACAAAACCTCATCTTGTCTTTAAAACCAGCTGATGTAAAGAAAAATGAGGAAATACATAGGTAAAGCATTCTGTTTGTAATTTCTGCACCAGGAACTAAGAATGCCTTCCTTATTTCAAGGTTACTTAGCATTTCTTTCATTTTTTTTTTAAACCATAGTTTTTCAATTTCTGACCCAAGGAGGATTAGTTACTGCCTCCAGGAAAATGACAGTTGGTGCTGATTAGATACAGGTTGGGCATTTGGAGAGAGCACCGATGCTGTGCCGAGATGTAAGGGGACAGCTGATATAGCACTGTGACTGCCCCGCTCCTTGTCTGTCCCCAGTAGCTTGTTAGCTTGCCCCTAAGCTGGAGAAGCATCATGTCTGAAGCCCAGGATCTGACGGCTCTCTCTGTTGGTGGTGGAATGGAAGTTGAGAGAGCTTGATTAGTTTAATGCAAGCATCACACACAGAACTCAGGATGTATGTGATAACCTGTGCTGGAGGAGCTGGCACTCAATAAACCATTTTTGATAAATAAAGTATAACTGATAATTTATAAATTATAAGATGTAATTGATAATTTAGAGCCATGTGTACAGCAAGGGCTGGGTGGATAAACTAGGGAAGTGAATTCTGGATTTCAGTGCTTCGAAGTATGTACAAAGTAAGAAAGACTATAAGTGAGGGCCGAAATAAAGTAGATATCTGGTTTATTTTTTAGTCATCTGTAGAGACACTGGCCTGAGTGTCAATGTGGAACTGTTTCTGCTGCTGGTCCAGCAGAGTGGGGAGCTGGAACATTCAGACAAGAACCTGGGGATGAGAGTTAACTAACCCAGCAAGCAACTGTGCACGAAAGAGATCAGAGGCATTCGGAACCTCTCTGCATGCTATGGCACTGGGCACTCTTACAAGGCCATTAAAGCAGAGCTGGCCTCACTGGAGCATGACAGGGTGTAGAAGAAGACTGTGTCACTGGTGGAGTGCAGGAAGAGAGAGGGTCATTTTGGGTGATATCAGAAGAAAGGAAATTTTGTTTTCCAATCAGATAGAATGTACTCATAAACCTAGAGAAGAAACCATGTGACATACCTTCATGAGAATGCTGTGTGAGAGAGTGATGGGCCATCACCCCTAGACTGCCACAGGAGGAGCATTCAGGAGTTGACTCTATCACTATGGATGTAGTTTGGGACCTCCAAGCCATGTGCACTGAGAGGCATCACTCTGCTCTGCTTTCCTCTGAGGATCCTGATTTTCTCTGCTAGTTTCTGTTTGTTTTCTTTTGTTATAAACTAAATTTCTTTCTTTACAGCATGGCAGCATACACAGAATGTAGATAAACCATCCTTGAAACTAACACAGTGTATTGTGAGATGAGGTATATATTTATAAATATTAGTAAGAAATTAGAAAGGATAAAGGCTTTTTGCAAAATTAAAAAGCTAAGTCCCAATTGTGAAATTTGTCAATCATCATTAAAGACTGAAAAGTCAACTTTGCAAAAATGCCTAAGAAAGTTGGAAAGATTGTCCTCTCACCTAAGAGGTGGGGTGGGATGTGGAATGTCTTTCCCAGAAAATATGTATCTTGCAATTTGTTTAATGCATAAGGCTCAGATTGTACAACCACTCAACCTGTTCTACACTGTTAGGAAGGTAAGTCAGTCTGAGGTCAACCTTCTAAAATGCACATCCAGTGGACATAATCCACACACACTAGCCTCAGGAAATGGCAGTCTATTCACGGTGCACCTAGGAATACCTGGTTCCATTCTCTGCCCACCATAATGCAGGGGCACTAATAGGGCCACAGCTATGCCCTCACACTCAGTCACAGGTAAGAAAGAGAAAATTTGAGAAATAAAAGCCCTACCTGGTGGACCCAACTCTCTAGCTACTGGTTAGTCCCATGATCAAATTAATAAAAGAAGCTAGCAATCCCTTCGTACCATGAGACCATTCCAGTTTTCTAGAGGGTTTAGCCCTGACAGATCACAAAGAAAATCTGTGGTACCCCAAAGGAACAAGAACTCTAGAATACTGTGGCTACCTTCTGTCCTAACCTCTTCTTAATTGAAATTATCCTAGCTGGCATTTAGGAAGAAAAGACAAAACTGGAGAATGTGTCTAATGAAAAGGTACAGTTGAAATGTCTCCCGGCTTTCTAGGAACAAATCCACTTAGAAAACCAGCCACACCCGTGACCACACTTCCAGCATTCTGTTACATACCTCACTGATGAGATGGCTCTCTAGTTTTATTGTGTTAAGAAGAGCTGTTTCCTCCCCCAGAGAAAGACCTACTTTGTCTGATGCCAAGAAAGCCATAAAAAAGAGAAAGAAATGCTGACCAAGGGATATGACACATCCAGCTTAATCACCACTTCTAATTAAAATGATATAAAATAAGGCATTCACTGCCACTCCGGCGGAACATAACTTCCCAAGCACAGACACACCTCCTGGTTCCCAAGAGTAGGCTTCCTAAATTTTCACTAAGAGCAAGACCATGACATCAGTTGCTGAGATGCCCTGGAGGTAACTTGGAGCTGGCTAGTAGCACAAACTGTGAGTGTGATGGGAAGTTTCCCAAGTATTATCTTGACTTTCCTCACCAACCTCAAAATAACAGAAGCCAGGTTTGCGGTGATAGACTTCTGTCTCCAGCCGTTGACTATGGGGCAGAACCACAGTCTATCTTTCAAACTTCCCAAGGCTGACTTCTTAGCCTGTTAAAAGAGCAGTACTTAAGCTTGAATAGGGAACCTGTTGGGGACAATGAGACATCCAACAGGAAGTTCTTTTTTATCGAGGATGGGTGAGTGGGAGAATGGGGGGGGGAGTCAGCTCAAACAAATGTAAAATTCTTCCACATAATTATTTGGTCCTGTTGTTTTGCTCTGGTTTTCTGGTCCCTTCAGATATGGTAGCAGCCACAACCTTCTATCAAGGTGCCAACACTAAAAGAGCTTTAGCTATTGCACCCTTATTAAGGCAAGAATAGCCTAAGAAAAATCACCTGGGGGTGGCTTTAGACAGGGTACTCAGCAGGTCAAATGCCCTTTCTGGGATCAAGACCAACATATCCCTAAGTATTGTACAACTCTCCCACAACCCATACATTATCTCATGAGATGTCTGTTTTTCTAGAAACCTCTCTCCTCTGTTTCAGATCCATTTGTGGCTCAAAAGCTGGCCTTTCCTATCGCTGAGATCATACATGGCCTCTAGCCACCTCTTCTGTAGTTTTCAACCAGAGGTAATTTTTGCCAAGGGACATGCAGAATAAATAACAAGGGACAGCTTTTCTTGTCATGACTAGAATAGGAGGAAGGGGTTACCACTAAAAATCCTAAAATGTAGAATATAGTCACTCACTAGAGAGTTCTCTTATCACAGTGCCAAGTGTCACAGAGACATGATTCGGCTCCAGCCAGGCCAAACGTCTGCTGTTCTGCACATACCAGACATTCTCATATGCCTCTGTGTCCAAACGCAGGCTCTGCCCTTTACCTGTAGCATCTAGTTCTACATTGTCTGCCCAGAAAAGTTACTATTCCAACTCAGAATTTCACCTCCTCTGTACTGTCGCTCCTAGGTCATCTCCCTGGTTTTGTTATGTCAACCTACTTGACATAAACTTGATTGATCTGGGATGAAAAACCTGAGTTGAGAAAATGCTTCCATCAGATTTATCTACAGGAGTCTATAAAGCATGCTCTTGATTGATGGTTGATATGGGAGGGCCCAGCCCACTGTGAGCAACACATGTTTCTAGGCTGGATAAAAGAGTAAGAGGAGCCAGCCATGGAAGCTAGCCATTAAACAGCATTCCTCTATGGTCTCTGGTTCTGTTTGTGCTTTGGCTTCCCCTGATGATGGACTGTAACCTACAAGCCAAATAAACATTCTCTTTTCCAAGTTTGCTTTTAAAGGTCAGTGTTTTATCATAGCAATAGAAAGTAAAGACAGTCACAGATCTGGCTTGTTTCTTTTGTGCCTATAGAGCTTGTGGGACATACCTTACTATAGCCTGCCACCTGCCAGCAGCTCAGTCCAAACCCTACTCATCACTTATCCCTAATGTGCTCATCTGGTCATCAATTGCTGCTCAGGAAATCAATCAAAGAACAAATGGAAATATTGCACACACTTGCTTGACTCTCTTGCAGCTATGTCTATGGCTAACAGTGTCCCAACATCAAAACTGTGGCAAATGTTTTAAGAGACCTGTAATACAGACAGCCACTAGACAAGGCCAGTGGCACATGAATTAGTACATTTCACCCACTAGTAGTAGTATATTACACATGAGAAAAGAGAGACATCAAGAAGTTAGGTCTGTCACTTGCCTGAGGTCTGGCAGAGCTGACAGTCATCTCAGGAAATCTGGTTCTACAGACTAATTCTTCATGTCAACACAGATACTCAACATTTCAGCTATCAAACATCTCTGGAAAAATGCAAGAGATACTCCAGAGGACTATAAAATCATGGAGTGTCCACTAGCTTCTACAACCTGCTTGAAAGATAGTGGGTATTACACAACCACACAACCTCTGAAACTGTAATGGCAAGAAAAGCAACTTCCTTGGGCCATGGACAGAGAATTGTGCCCAAGGAAATCATGATACAGGAAAAGTCAAAAAGCATATTCAAAAGCATCCTTTACCTTGTTCATGCTGCAGTGACGGGCACAAGGGATCAGACATGTCACAGTGTGAAGCAGCTCCTGAAGGGTCCTTCTTGTTCCAGAACCCTCACTTCTTGAAGCAGACAGCTGCATTGTAAACACAACCAAAAACAAAAAACAAACAAACAAAAATTAGGTCCAGGTAAAAATCTAAGTTCTGTGTCCAACAGAACTCTCTCTAATGACCATAACACTCACGCTATTCAGTAGGACAGCCACATGGGCCTACTGAGCCCTCGGTTCTCAGGACAGCAGGGAAAACATTAAGGGTTCTCAGGACAGCATACAACAGTGCAGCTCACATTCTAGCTTCTTAGTGTTCTCAGGGACATGAATGCCTAAGCCAAGAAATAACTAGTGAAACTGAGGAATGTTTTAAAAGTTGTACACAATTTAAATTAAAGTAGCAAATGTGTTTAGTGTTACCATATTGAATAATGCAGATCTGGACAGTCATGTTTGGAGTCTTGGGGCATGCCCATGACTTAAAATGGGCTATAGAGCCATAGGACAAGGGTATTCTTTGAAATAACTATTTTTGAGCTTACTAACAGCTAGAAGCCAAGACACTGGTGAGCAAAGCCAATGACTTAGAAATTTCTAGCTGGTACTTGGCTGTCTTCAATAAAGGCAAGAAACTGGTGTGTGGTAGCAGTATTGTGTACCAGACCTCAGTGCCTTTCCCTACTGACCCTAGGAAACTGAGGAACCAGTGGGCAGAGGTTAGAGTCCAGCTGTATCATCTTCAGGACTGAGATGTAGAACGTCCTTGGCGGGTAACACTTGCCTCACAAAGGATTTTAAGAAGTCAGTTTGCCATCAGCCAAATGAACAGAGTAATCCAGTGCTCCATCCCCCTCCAAAAACAGAATAAGAATCTATTTTGGGTTGTGTTTTTGGTTCTTTACAATTAATTACTTTAATTAACTTTACATTTTGGAATAAAACTGTGGTATGGTTCCGGGGCTTTTGGTTTGTCAAACATTAAACAAAAACAGAAGTAAAATGTTTCTGATCACTTAAGTAGACATGTGGGTTTTTTTTTTCCCCTTGAAAGATGCTCACAGGGGCTATAAGAAGTCAGCAGCACTCCATTCAGTCAGTTCCTTACGTTCACTTTGCATCATTTCCTTTAGAGGTTACATCTAGAAAGTGTTTAAATGTCTGAATCTTGCTGTGAAAAAATGCAACTAGAGGCTTAACTATAACTACAGTGATCTAATAGTAAAAATGATATTATTTAAAGCTATCACAATGTAATGGAAAGAAAGAACTCTTTAGAGTCTCGGTTTACCATGGCTTCCTTTTGTTCTTAGTCTTCTGTCTTTGTCAACTGGAGAGCACACATTCACTGGGGCCAGGATGCAAAGTGTAATGCTGCATTCCCCGTACTGAGACTCTCCATTACTATGAAAATTATTTCACAATTGTGTTTTTAAAAGATAAATTCTTAAACCACATATACTACTAGACAATGAACATAAGTTTTCACTGTTTGGTGTGTGTGTGTGTGTGTGTGTGTGTGTGTGTGTGTTGTTGTTGTTGGCTAATAAACCAGTAGAGAAGGTAAGGACATTGCCAATCATGGTTGACAGAGATTCCAAAAAAAAAAATGGCATGCTAACCTCAGCAGAAACACACCTTAGCAACAGTACATAGGGAGGATCCCAACATCTCATCTCTGCAGGGTGAGTCTGTACATATATCACCATAGGTATACGATGTCTGTGCAATAGTGGCTTCAAAGGCATAAAAATTCAGTATCTAATTGACTAAAAGGTGAATGAAACTTTATGAAAAAAATAATTACCAGAAGCAGTGGCTAATGTATTTCTGACCTTTAAAGTAGAAACTCTACACATGCTATTTCTTACTTATTACATATATTGAACCATTTCAGAACCAGCCTATCACTCAACTGGAAAGCTTGTCCCCAAGTCTTACAGAAATGTCTAATGTCACTTTATTGCTCACACGGCACACAGGAAATGAGAACAAGGTCTTAACTGACAGACAAAGATGCTTGGCCAACTACCTAAATAACCCAGCTTTCATGTGCCATAGTGCCCAGTCCCTTGTGTCTCCCTCAATGTTCTTATATCATCTGCAGGTATGCCACTCCACAGCCAACCCAGACTAAAACTTCTCTTAAAGTGACGTGGAGAGTTCTTTACTCTCTCTCTCATGGTTGATACACACGGTTAACATGGGATTGAAAACCACTTTGATAACTATTGCCAATGTCTTAGAGGTTTTTATTTTTTATTTTTTTAAGGAAAAATATTTTAGTGCCAGGGCTTAAATATTTTTTAAATTAATGTGTGTGTTGAGTGAGAGAAATTAAGAGCATGTGTGTACATGTGTACCCCTGCCCATGCATACACACGTGGCTTTGATGTCTTCTTCAAGTGTTCTCTACCTTATTTTTTTTGAGACAGGGTATGTTATTGAATCTGTTGCTCACCCAAGGCTAGAATGGCTGGCCAGCAATGCCCCCAGGTCCTCCTGTCTCTGTGACCTACTGCTGGGATTAGGGCTCTGCATTGTCAAGCACAGCCATGACCAGTTTTTAACATGGGCTCCAGGATTCCTACTGAAGTTTTCATGCTTACAAAACAAGAACTTTAACCAGTGAGATGTCTCACTAGCCCCAGGCTTGTAGATCTTTTTAAAATACTTACTGGGAATAATATACAGCTGTTTAGTAGTTAAAAGTATATGATGTGGGAGTAATATACAACTGTTTAGTGGTTAAAAGTATACGATGTACTTTTTGATTAATGCTGTCGGTTTTGGTGTCAATCAAAGAGATAGTTTTCCTAACCAGATACAAGGATGTAAAATTCTTTTTGGTCATGCTATACTGAGCTGGAGACTCTGGGTTAAAGGAGACTTTCTTTTGAGACACTATGGAATTGAAACATGTACAAGGACCAAAGTAAACACAAAATCCTCTGTCAATAAAATACATGCACATGTGTACATATATACATCAAAGACCACTGCTAAGAGAAATACCTTGGAGAGTAGATGACACTTTTAGAAACTGAGTCAGTTCACTTATGGACAGCAACCAGAAAGACTGGCCTTGTTCTCCTAGATATCCCCATCTCCATTGAAACATCGAGTCTCTGGCTGTCATACAGTCAGTCTGTCTATGAACAAGCATAGAAAAGCCTACAGCTTAAAGAACAACCTGCCCTTTTAAGTACAAATCATTAAATCAGAAGTTTCCCAAGATACTACAAGAGAATCAAGGGCGTCTTCACTCAATTCCAAAATATTTTCTTTTTCCTTCAAGAAGTTGAGAGCTTCTCATATTGGACAAAATCAAGTCTAGATTTAAAGGATGCCTTGAGAAAAAACCGATCCCATATGTCATTGTGTTTCCTACTGAGTTGATCCTAACAAAACTGACCCAATGGTTAGTAAAGTCTGTGTTTAACCTTACACAACTAAAAGGCTAAGGACATGTAACCACTCAAGGAGAGCAGAAGGAAGTAGGAATAAGCATGCAGGACTGGGGACATTGAAAGTATAAGAAGGCAGAGGAGTTGGGCTGTAGCTCAACAGCAGAGTACCTGCTCAGGATGCTCAAGGCACTAGGTTTCAGGCCCAGTTCCAGAGAGGGAGGAAAGAAGTGAGAGGAAGAAGAAGGTAGACAGGCAGTGGGTGGGGTTTCCAAATAAGTGAAAAGTAAGGGTCAGGTAAATAAAGAAATCAGCATTGGCAACATAGCCAAATGCCCCTCACCAGCCAAGTCCTCTCTATGATGGGGACTGGGAGATTCGGGTTCCTGGTGAGAATCACACATTGGGTGGCATTTCTAGGGTTATATAGGCTCATGGTTTGGGCGTCTTGGGCTTCAGCAAGTGGGAGTTTAGGAAATGGGAAGACTGGGTCTACCTGTTTCACCACTATTTACCAACAACCTCCACCTACAGTGAGACATCTGCTTCACCTGGATCATTGCTAAGATGCTTTGAGGTATGATAAGAATAGAATAAGCCAGCTTGATTCCACCCTCCTTACTCTAAGGCAAGCTTAAGAGTGTCAAGGGCTGTTGCTCTGTGTGCATGCCTTGGCCCTTGAAAAGGCTGTTGACACTGACAGTTGAGAATGGAATATGCTGACTCGGTCTTTTCTCTCCAATCCAATGCTTCTCTCTTCCCAGGTGTTTAATCTAGAGGACTTTTGTAATCTGTCTCAAAGATGAGTAGCTCAGGAACTCCAAAGGGATATAGGCCAATGTAAGCAAGCATTTCACTATTCACAGTGTTAGACATGTCACTCTGTGGCTTTCAGATGCCCTGTGTCCGGAGACCAGTATGAATTCTCCTGGCCATGCTTTCCCCTGCACTACATTCAGCAGTGTGAACAAAGGACTACACACAACATAAACCAAGAGATTCTAGGTAAGAGTGGCTGAGGACATAAAGAGATGAGAAGATTTCAGAGAGAAAAGACAAGAGACTCTGGGGGAAATTCCCCAAATCCGGGACTGCAATCAGGAGAGCAGATGAGAGAGACCCCTAGTTTTCTACATCCTGTGTTTTAGGATTAGAGTATTTCATATGCTTGTCAAGTCCTGACAGCCTAGATCTGTAATCCATGTCCAAACCTAAATAAATGGAAATCCAATATATTTCAGAAATTCTAATATCTCCCTTCCACTCTGAGGAACATGGCCCTAGAAGTAAGTACCCAAGAGGGGGAGGGTGACCCTTCCCCATCACATCTCTTCTGAGGCTCTTTATTTCACTGTTCCTTAAGAGGCAGCAAACCGAGGATGAGCTGCCTGAAGACTATTTGCAGGTACTTTTGGATGTGTAGCTCTTTTTCTTCAGAGCTTCCGTGTCCTCGCTAAGCCCATATTGAGGCAGCAAGCACACAACACCACAGCTCTGACCTAGAGACTGGACAGTGTTTACCATGGCCTGATCCCTGTGGCCATCCAAAGCCACAGACACAAGACCCTTCTTCCAGCCATTACCACAGCCATCTTCCGCAGGGGTCAGGCATGTGACTGAAATTAATAGTTTGGATTTTAAATAGAACATAAACTACAGTTAAGTAGGAAATGTGACAAGGAGGAGAAAACAGGAATCTTGGGTTAAAAGGAAGAGATGCCTGTTGGTAACGCAGAAGCTGGTCTGGATGTCGAACTGAAAAGAACAAAAGCCACCATGGAGCACGGCCAACACTTTCACACAGCCTTTCCTGGACTATATGCTAGGGATTTCCTGTGGTAAAACTGCCAGGTAACCAACACAGCCACTACCAAAAGCCAATCTGTCTCTCGGTGACACTGAAGTTGCTACCTGTGCCAGCTGCCTCTCTTCCCTTGGTGACTGTCTAAGACAAGAATCCAGAAGGAATGAGATGAGTGACTAGCCAGGTCATGATGTCAGTAATAATCCACCAAGCCTGCTAGACGGTGCCAGTCTCAGCAAAGAAGGAACACAGGGAGTGTTCGAAGTGTATGAGACTGGAGAAAGTAAGGAAACAGTATCATATGAAACAAGTTCAATGTTAGAGATTTATGTTATCCTTTGAAATGTAGGAGTAGGGTACAGAGGGCCAGTGCACACCATCTACTACCCATGACCATTGAGGTCAGCCAGAGAATTTCCATTCCTTTACATTTCCAAGAGTGGAAGTGCTTAGGCTGTCTGTTGGCCTTTCCAGGGCTGTGCTACTGTGGCTTTGGGGGGTAGAGAAATTTTTGAGGACAGCAACCAAAGCAGGGCTTGTTGAGTATCCTACTTAGCTGTAACCATTAACTTTACATAGACTGAGAAGAGAACTTGATCAGGCATTGCCTAGATAAGACTGTGGGCATGTGTGTTGGGGGTTGTTTTGACTATTGATAGAGGAAGGCCTACCCAACTGCCATCCCTAGGCAGGAGACCCTGGACTGAATAAGAAATCTGCCTGAGTATAAATGGTCTATGAGTCAACTAGCAAGCAACATCCTTCGTGGTTTCTGCTGTATTTTTTTGGCTGTAAAGTGAATTTCTTGGTTGGAAGTAATACTGTGTGGAATAAAAAGCTTTCTTCGATGATGGACTATGACATGGAATTTTAAGCTGAATAACCTCTTTCCTCTCTTGTATGTTTGGTCAGAGTGTTTTATCGAAGCCATAAAGAAAATTAGAGCTGTGGGCAATACAGTTGATCTGACCTTCAACCATCTTTTGACATGTGAGTGGAGTATCTGATTAAATCTTCGTATGCTCCCACTCCGGACCCAAGAGTGGGGTCTATCACTTATGACTGTGTGTGCTAAGGACCAAATCAAATGACATGACATAAAAAAAAAGTACCCAACATACAGCGTTCAAAAGACAGAGCCTTTTCTCTTCTGTTCTCTGGCCCCCTACTCAGGACAACTTTATGCTGCAGAAAAGTGCAAATGAGCAGTCATTGTCAATCATCCCACTGGATTATAAATGTTCCAAAAGAAAATATCTTGTCTGGTTTGTGGAACTCTCATACTCCCAACACTTGCTGACACTGCCTTATAGAGTAGACACTAAATAGCTGCACCACATTTAATCACAATGCTTAAGTGTTCCCTTTTATTTGGAATCAGCTGAGTACTTTTTTCTTTATTCTACCATCTTCTAATGCTTTAATGTTAATATCTATTTGTAGTCCTCATTTGGCCAGAATATGTTTCAAGAGTACATGAAAAACAAGAACGAAATACTGAAGAGTCTTCACCTAAGAAGAATGGAATCTCTTTAGCCAACAGAATGCTGTTTTCACACTCTCAGGAACATCACTCTTTTTACGACTCAGACAAGGAAGAACAGAAGCGATTCCAGCATCCTGCAGGTGCACAAGAGTCATGTTTTAATTTTAGGGGCTTCGGTTGATGATTGCCAATGGTACGTTCCCCTGACAGGTGTATCCCTGGTGGCTGTCACATGCACTAAGAAACTCTCGATCCCTTTGACTAGTTTAGATGAAGAAATCTGAGTTTTGCACATCTAGGATGAAGG
Organism: Sigmodon hispidus; assembly: GCA_004025045.1. Classification (NCBI taxonomy): domain Eukaryota; kingdom Metazoa; phylum Chordata; class Mammalia; order Rodentia; family Cricetidae; genus Sigmodon; species Sigmodon hispidus. Next base: position 210,465 of record PVIH01000921.1, read on the forward strand.
TTTACCAGGTGTGTTATCTACCAATTTCCTCCGGATTACATCACTTCCATCTGAAAGGATGCTCCTGGGAGACTAGGGAGAGAAATGAAATTTACAACGTTCAGGAAAAACAAAAAACCCCCAAAACTTCCAAGTTGTAGGAAGTTCCTGAAACTCACAAGAGTCTTCTCAAAGGTTACATAGGCAGTAAAGACTTTTGGGGAGAGGAGACTTTGGACAAGCTCTGCTGCCTGTAAATCACCCAGGGAGCTCCAGGGCTACAACCATTATTAGTCATCGCTCATGCTGGGGAGGATACTCTGGTGCTGCAGCTGCATTTGAGTCATCCACGCTTCTGTAACTAACCTGTCTTAGTTACTCTTCTATTGCTATGTAGAGACACCATGACTAAGGCAACTGAGACAAGAAAGAGTTTATTTGAGGCTTACAATTTCAGAGGTTAGAGCCGGTGGCCATCAAGGTGGGAAGGCATGGTAGCAGGCAGGCAGGGATAGCACTGGAATAGTCCCTGAGAGTTTACACCTTGACCCACAGGTGCCAGGAAGAAAGGGAGCTCTAAGAGGGAATAGTGTGGCTTTTGAAACCTCAGCGCCCACCCCCAGTGACACACCTTCTCTAACAAGGCCACACCTCCTAATCCTTCCCAAACAGTTCAACCAAGTGGGGGAGGGGAGGTTTGCAGGCAGACACAATTATTCAAATACGTGAGCCTATAAGGCTATTCTCATTCAAACCACCATGTAAGTTCTCACCTGCATTCATGCTGGTAACTGTAATAAGCTCACTGTTCAAAAGCTGGCCCTGGGTAGAGTCACTGCTTCAGTCTACTGCCCATGCTGTACATGCTGTCCAAACAACCCATGCTGACAGAATCCTAGAGCTTCCTTCTTTGTGGAGGGCTGAGTAATTCAGGCAAGTCCATTTTCTATGAGAATCTGAAATCACAGCATCCTGAGTAGTTACTTCAAAATGACCCACTGAAGGGGCAGTGATGCCAAGGGAAATCATGAGGAAGTGCCTCTTTAAAGAAGCCCAGAGGCCAGGTGACTTCAATCAGAGGTCTCAACTATAGCATCTGTTTTTTCTCTCAAGCAGACCTGGGCAACAAGTTGTACAGAGAGGCAAACACCTTAACAGGAGGTAACATGCACAGCTTAAATCTTTGGGAGCAGTGAGAGCCCAGAAAGGTTCTACTGTCTTGCTTCTCTGGGGTAGGGGGTGGGGGGAAGGTCTTCTTGATTCCCAGAAGAGAGCTCTACTTGGCAGGGGAGGCTTGGATGGAGGATAGCCTCGGAGATTATCTAGGGTTCAGCTCCTGTACTTCTCATTACCTGTTTCATCTCAGCATGTCGTGTTCTCGCTGAGAGATTACCACATGCTGGGTTGTAAAAAACTATTCCACAAAGATAAGGTTTGCTTTGACCACAGCACAAGAGCTTGCATGAGCTGAACTTTCCAAATCAAAATAGCTTGTCACCTACCTTGCTGGCAATGGAACCTCAGATTTATACAAACATGGTGCCCTGGAGCTCCATCCGAACCCCTGGCCAACTTAGAGAACATTCTTGCTGTCTTCAACAGACAGTTGAGACTGACTCTGAACATCCCAACCCCCAGAGCCGAGAGCTAACAGCAGTGCCTACACCATCATAACTGACGGTGGCATTAGGGTCTTCTTGCACCTGGAAATGTCACCTTTCTGCTTTGCGCTCATATACTTGAAAGTATTTTATTGTTTTATTGAACACCATCCAGTTTACATCTGCTAAGTATACACTAGGCTGCTGAAAACACCCAGTTTGGGGGTTTCTAAAACTCAGTTCTGCCATATGTCTCATAGGGGTCCATGTAGCTGCTATTCAGGCAGACCCAGTAATACATTCTTTGTAGTATCACCTATATTGTGACACACTCTTTAACTCTTCCCCCTAATGGTAATGTCAGCTTGAGATAACCCAGGCCTATCAATATTATTAACATCAGCTGTCCAGGCAACTGTTCTAAGAAAACAGGTCATCTTTGTGCCTACTCTGTTCTGTGGAAAGGAAGCTGTCTTATATTTACTTTGCCATGATTTACAATCACATGATGGACGGCTAATGTTAATGGGATAAAATGCAAAAGGGCAAGAAGAAAGAGAGCAAGGATACAGCCACACCACTATGTCACTAGCAGGAACTGTAGGGCTTGGCTGCACTTTCCAACAGCAGCTCAAGGGATTGTCATAGACACAGCCAGGCCATGTCCCTCGGGGTCCCTCTGACCTCATATAGCCATCGACACCAATCCTCAGAAAACAAACAGGAAATGTATGCCTGCCTCTCCCGTGGAAAGCCGCACAGTCCTTCCTAAGGGGACCACAGCCACCAGCAAGGGAAGGAAATGAGCGCTGACCCTGAGGAGGCTTATGTCTGTGGCTTTTCTCTCTTTCTGGGGTGGCATACAAAGTTGGTGAGCTTGAGACCCCAGCTCCGGGCACTGTTACAATGAAACATTTCCTTCTTGCGGATGGCAACATTCCAAGGCTCCGATATCAGGGCCATTTCCTCTGGTGTAGCTCTGGGAAAGTCCTGTGAGGCAGCCTTGAAGGATTCCACCTGCTAAGGCCAGAGTACAAGAAAGAGGCTGTTCTGCCAGAACAAATTCCAGGACTCTGTGTGTGTGTGTGTGTGTGTGTGTGTGTTCTCCCTAAAGTCCTCTATTTACTTAGAAAACTTAACCTAATCTGATATTTCCATTTTAAATGGCAAGAGGATGGGTTTAGCTATGAGTTACAAGCTCCATGGTAAAGCATAGACCCAACATGTCCTGTGGTTTGACTAAGAAATGACCCCGTAGCCTTAGGCATTTGAACACTCGGTCTCCAGTCTGTAGCACTGATTGGAGAGGTTCAGACAGTGCAGCCTTGTTGGAGGAATGGCATCACTGGGCTCAGGCTTTGACATTAAGGAGCTTCCATCACTTCCAGTTCCCCTTGACGCTTCCTGCTCCTTCACCCATGTCGTCCTTGTCGTCATGGACTCTAACACCACAGCCAAAATAAACTTTCTTCTGTGAGTTGCTTTGGCCATGGTGTTTTATCATAGCAAGAGAAATTACTAATAGGGAATGCATGAGGTCTTGGTATTAATCTCCAGTAGAATACGAGAGAGAGAGAGAGAGAGAGAGAGAGAGAGAGAGAGAGAGAGAGAGAGAGAGAGAGAGAGATCACTTTACATCCTGTCTCAGAAATATTAAAAGCCTAGTTCATGAAGCACGTAGTGAACTATGAAGCTAAAAACAAGAAGGCAGAGTAGTATTTCTCAGGTTTCCAGGGTTGATTTTGCCCCATTGGGAAATATTTGTGAATGTGTGGAGACATTTTTTGGCTATCTCTATAAAGGGAGGGACCACTGACAAATGGAAGGCAGAAGCTTGCAATGCTACTAAGATCCGCACTCCCCCATCTATAAATAAGACAGACTCTATAACACTTAGCTGGTCAAACTATCAGTAATGCTGAAGCGGATACTCTGATATAGAGGGAGGACTTCAATAGAGTTAAAACAAAGCCACTTCAAAATAATCATAATGTTGCTGTTGCATAGTTTGGGGTTCCCTCGTTCCTTTGTTCTTCAAAGCAAAACACTCCAAAGCTGGACTGGAACTATGCAGAGTGACTAACTGGGCAGCATGAAGGAAAGTGGCCGGTGTCAGAGCATTTTGTCAGCAACCTCTTGAGTGCTGTGTTTATTCCAGGTGAAGCTGTATCTGAATGCTGAATACTCATGTTCGCTGGTGAGTAGCACAGCAGGAACCCGCAAGCTGCTTCCAGATTTACTAACACCACACAGGCAACTTAAACATATTTCCATCTCAAAACACTGGCAAAATGTTCCGACTTTTAAAATGCTAACAAAATATGAGGAACCATGGTGACGTTGACCTACATTCTAGCGTGGTTAAAAAGGAAAAATAAAAAGCTACATAGTGGAGTTCAAAATAAATGCAAAATTGCAGGGATGCTTCCTATGAAATTACTCATGCTCAGTAAGTTTGAAATGCCCCTCACTGCTCATTTTCCATTCTGGCTTCCATGCATTTCCTATTCTGTAGCATGCTTTTTAACATTTGTTGGAAGAATGGATATCTAGATAATTTGGTAATTTTTCCTCCTATGAAGTCTTTTATTCTTTAAAACAAGGCAAATTCCCACACCATTGTAAATAAGCGAATTCAGACTTCATGAATGAGCGGGACAGTTTCAAGGCAGTGTTTTAAAGGCTTGTGGTACAAATCGTAAGCAAAACTGATTCGTGAACTTAATACAGCTTCCCACAATTAAGCTTCCAGCTCTTCTTACTGCCCAGTGTTAAAGGAAAACAAAAACCCTGGCAGGGGAAATGATGCCTTCCTTGGCATTTCAAAGTTGTTCAAGTCATCTTGAGCATGGAGACCAAGGGATGACTCCTTTTACCTACTGCAATTATGGTATAGCTCACAGCAATTCTCCACAAATCTACTCCTTCCTTCACTGAGTCCTGCTCAATGATCTCTGGAAACTATTAACTAAATGTCCCGTTCCAACTTTCTCCTCTCCCTCCTCTGTGTCCACAGTCATGCTGGCGTCAGGACAAAGCAAACTTGTATTACATCACAGAGCAAATCATTTTCTCTAAACCAGCCCATTGGTCCTTTACTGCTACTGGAAATGAACTGTTACAGTGTAGTCTTTGTTATGGGTGCTGCTTTTATAAAAATAAAGGTTTCCCCATATTCCTTTCCTCTGCTGAAAAAAAGGGGCGTCTAGCCTGGCTCCACCCATGCTGTAACTAGACATTACCTTATATACAAGTGACTCCAAGGCATTTCTCAGTCTAGCTGCCTGCTGCAAAATTCCTGCACTAGGCAGTGAGCATCCCTGGCTCTTCCTCTTTTCTGCTTTGGTCTCTCTCTCTGTCTCTCTGTCTCCTCCTGTCTGTCTTTCTTTCTTTCTTCTCTCCCTTTCTATTTCCACTGCCTCACTGTGTTTTTGTGTAAATGATCTCACATGACTCAACAAATCCATCTGCCTGGAGCAGGCCAAGTCTGGAGCCCTCCCAGGAGGGAGGGGAATAGCTTTGTGGAAAGGACCTGGAGCGCTGCCCTTCCTCTGGCTCAAATTACCCGCCTGTCAGGCCTGACGGATCTGGCTAAAAATAAAAGGGAGCGGGCTGTGAAAAGCAGATGAATGGGCTCGGCAGCTCCTCAGATAACACAGTCCTGCTGTTGCCTGAAGCTTCCCAAACAGAAACTTCAAATGTGTGACCTCAGTGTGCAGCGATGTGGCTTCCAGGTGAAGAAGGGACTGTCTAGCCCACCTGAGTGGGTGACACAGCCCGGATTTCAATTTTAGCCTCCTACATCCTCCGTGTGTGTGTGTGTGTGTGTGTGTGTGTGTGTGTGTGTGTGTGTGTTAGAGGGAGGGAGAGAGAAAGAGAAGAGAAGGGGGTATAGAGAGAGACTTGTACAAAAAAGTTCTCAGAAAGCGGCTGGATTCGGTGGAGTTAAGACTTCCCATTTCCCATGCCTTAAAACAGTGTTGTTTTCACTACATAATTCTCCACGGCGGACATGGACATTTTCATCTTCCCTGTGATGCCACTTCTCCATTCAAAACCAGCAAAGAGTTAAAATAGTCTTTCTTGCAAGTGTATGGCCAGCGCCTACAGTGGGTATTAAGCACTTAGGTTCGGTTGTAATGACACACTGTAACAATCTGTAATATGAAACATCAGCAAAGCTCTGGCTCGGAGGCGCTCTCTCTCCACCATTAGCCATATGTTTGGCTCCTTGATAGCCAAGCGGGTGTTCCAGTATGCCATCTGGTTTCTATCGACGTCGGCAACTGCAAAGCAAGGGCTGTATTCCTCTAGAGCTGTGTGTTTCTGCTTCTTTTTTTCCCCCCGTCTTCCCTCTTTCTCCCCTCCCAGCTCCTTTGGTTCTCCTGCAAAAGAATCCTCTGCCATTCATCCTATGCAAAGAAAATGTTACCTGACCTGGCTGTAGTGGAACCCTTAAGAATGCACAGCTGAACTGTAAACACGCCAGAGGGTCTTTCACATCAGCAGAATCTCTACAAGTCAGTCTTACCCCCCACATTCTCTACTCCCTTCCTCATCTCCTAGGAGTGCTGACACTTGATCCAGCATGTTAAAAATAGGTGCACTCTTGACAGATCCAGGGCTTGCTGTGGTGTCCTTCACAGACACTTCACACACTAACAGTAAGGCTTTAATTCGCACATGTGTACGCATGCACACACGTTTGTCTCAGCATTCAATCTGCTTGACGTCAGTCTCACACAGGATGGCATGGCCCTGATGAACTGCAGGGTCCAATCCCTCCTGCTCTTAAGGTATTCAACTTCTATTGTTTAGTTTTCTGATGAAGAGATCCTGCACAGGGAGAAAGACAGGACACTTTAGAATAAGAACATGCAGACACTTTCGGCCTACTGATAACTAACAAAATGCTGCTTTCTTCCTTTTGCATTTGTTCAGGGGTGAGTATATACTAGGCTAGCCTCCAGCTAACTATGCAGCCTAGGATAATCTCCTTCCTTTTGCCTGCACCCCTGAGGCTGAGCTTTCAGGAATGTGACACCATACCTAGGCTATGTGGTGCTAGGGATCAAACCTAGGGCTTCATTCATGATAGATAAGTACTCTGCCAATGGAGCTACTAACCAGGCCCACACTTTAACAGTATGCAAAATTGGTGCATACTGTTGGAATTTATAGGATTTCTCTAGAGTTTCTCCTTACAGGATTGGAAGTACTCTATTTGTACTTTGAAGACGTTAAAATATCTTGTAAATCTCAAGATGTTAAAAGTATATCTTTTGACTGTATTTTGGGGTATATTTCTATTTCTGTAAGAATTGCAGCTCAATTTGCTGCGTTAGGAGACCATTAATCAGAAAATACTTGCCACATCTTATTTGAAAAGCTGGTTTCTTACATGCCAAGGACAATAGGAAGACTATCATTAAAAAGTAATTAAGAAGAACGTCAGATTTTATCAACATAGTGGGGCTAGAGAGGACATGTCAGGGAAGTCCTCTTTATTCAGTCTAACGAGGGTGCCCAGAAGGCCACGACCCGTGCAAACTTCTTAAGTTCGCTGCCCTTGCTGACCCACACTCTCATGATCTTAAATAGATGTTTTATTAACTAATAGAAGCATTACAGTTCTGTTACACACAGGTTTACAAGGATGACAGCAAAGGGAACTTTTAACTTAGAAAGCCTTAGGAAATTATGCAGATGATGCACCCAACATATATAAATTACTGTTTTAACATGTTCTTAACATACAAATTATTAGTGGGCTATTTTACATTTTATACTGGCTTTTGAAACAGTGTGGACTGTTTACATGTAGTAACTTCCAGTGTGTATTGGTCCTAATTCAAGGGCAGCACAGACACAGACCCTACAGTCAGGACAGGTCAAAGAATGTACACAGGCTTTTCTCAGAAGCTGACCACACAAGAGCCAGATGAAGGAGAGGGAATAGCAGCTGGGGAATGGCCTTAAGCTTCTAAAGGTGAAAAGAAAGACAGAGCTTGGGGCCAAAATAGGAAAAGTAAGGGGCATCTAGAAAGAACTGGAAAATCTCAAATGATTGCTCATGATGACAGAGAGGGGATCAAGACTGTGCAATGCGGTGGCTGTTGCTGCTGCTGCTGCTGTTGTATGTGTTTTCATACTATAATGTGTCCTTTCAGTGAAATGTCACTGGGTGTGTATATAGGGTGACTTTTCCATAACTCTGTAGTCGAAAAACCAATGCTATTTATTTTTTAAACATTGCTCATGGGTTAGGCAGTGCTAGGCACAGGAGGAGCCAGTGCTTTGGGACACAATCTGAAGCTTTTTCTGGGTCTCCACTATGTAGGGTCTGTACTGACCTTACCATCACTATGAAGCCAAGCCCAGCCTCAAACCCGACCTCCCTGTTCTGCCTCCCAAATGCTAAGGTTAGAGGTGTACAGCATAAGACACAGGCACAATCATTACTTCTGAGGGGCTCAGTTATGATGGGGTGGAACTAAAGACAAATTACAATGAAACGTAAGAGGTCTACAAGATGCTCCCTAAAACATAACTCAGATTTTCTTCCTCATTGTACTCAACAGACTTCTGCTTTGGTTAGGAATGGATCTTTCAGGGACTAGGGTTCACATCAAGTGACTTCGGAGTGATCCAGAATTTGATTTGGATGCTTGTATTCAGTTGTGCTGAATTTTAAAAAAAAAAAAAATCCCCATACAGGTAACTACCGAGATTGCCTGCTCTCTGAACCATGTGATAGAAACTTGGGAGAAAATTTCAGACAGAGCCCCAGCTCTTTGCTCCCTTCACGCTTGCTCAGGCTCCAACTTGACATGAAGAAAACGGAATGTGTTGCTGTTTCCAACACTCCATGAAACGCCTGCATCTGTATTCTGAAGATGAATGGGTGTGAACAGAAAGCTGCGTTGGTAACTCTAATGGTTTTGTCGTCTTACATTTTATCATTTGATAATCTGCCTCAAACTTAACCCAAAGCTTTAAAGAAATCCAGTCAGATTTTATTTCAAATTTTAATGACTAATGTAATTAATTGAATGTCTAATCTGAAAACTACTTAAATTCCTTAAAACGAGGAGCACTGGAAGTAAAGAGTGACTATAGTGACCCTGTAAGTAGCTTGTGGGTTGTCAACCCACACAGAAGCCCGCAGCCCATGGGAGATCTGAACCCCGTGGCAGGTAATCCAGTTGCTGAATATGTGTGATGGGGGGAATCTAATTGCTTGGTTTGGAGACTAACAGGCAGAGAACTTCTGATCGCTGGTTACTTGTGTGCGAGGTAATCTTAGCTGTCAACGTGACACAGTTGAGAGGGGAAATTCTAATCAAGGGATTGCCATCTTCGCAATGCCCTGTGGGTGTATCTGTGGGGCATTTTGTTGATGAAGTGATGGAGAAGGGTCTAGGCCACCATGAGCAATGCCAACCCTGTAGTTCTGAGTTACATAAGAAAGCTAGCTGTGTAGCCGCTTCCAGTTAGCGGGTAAGCATTCTTCTGTGGTTTCCCCTTGAGTTCCTTCCTTCGAGCCTCTCAATAATGGTCTTTAAGATGAAATAAATTCTTCCCTCCTTAATTTTGAACAACTTGTGCGAAACTCAGACACACTCATCAAATTAACAGAAAGCACTACTTTAAAGTTAACTTGATAATCGAATTCAATGTACTGGTAGTCTCAATGCATTCAAACTTTGTAATCTTTTAAGCGTGTGTTTTAAAGATTATAGTTATAAAGGTATTTTAAAGTATTAAGGTGGAATGCAAATTAAATATTTACAGAGCCTTTCAAATCTCTCCAGGGAACTAAGGTGGACCAGGGGTTGAAGGTTGAAGTAAGAACTTTGAAGTTAAAAGTAAATTTTAAGAGGAGCCATTACATGAAGATCATCAGGTCAGTCCCAAACTGTAGCCAAGAGGAGAAACCATTTCTCATTGCTGCAAATGTAGAGAAGCTGGGAAATGATGCTCTGAAGAGCACCTGGAGAGCATCTAATGACAGACTGAAAGGAGCTGAAGCAATATTTGTGATACATTATTCATGCCTCAGTGTTTCTCATTAGTTAATTCCTCAACAATTTATTCATTCATCATGCACCAGACACTCTGAGAAACTTGAGATACAACAGTGAAAAAACAGAAAAAAAATCCTTATGAAATTTATAATCTACTGAGGATAGATGATAAACAGATAAGGTTCACAACAATTATTTTTTGTGATAAGGTGACATTAGCAGTTTAAAAAACAAGTCGGTGGAGAGCAGGAGGAGATGACTGAAGACTTAAATAGGGTGGTCAGAGTGGGTCTCATTGAGGAGGCAAAACCATGGATAAAGCAAAAAGCTATCATGTAGAGCATGCTCCCAAGGATCATCAAAGGCATGACTTGGAAATCTGTCCCTCATCAGCAACACTGGTCTGAGGCCCTCCAGGTAACCCTAATAGACCCTGAAATTTGAGTACCACTGGCTTTAGGGAAGGACTTAAAAGAACATGTTGGGCTGAGGTCGGTTATAGACTTCTGCTACACAAGAGAACCCAAGAGAGGATGCCTGTGAGTTCAAGGCCAGCCTGGGTAGAAAGGAAGTCCCAATATTAGGCTCGCCTCCCTTCAAAAAAGGAGCACAGATATGCATTCCGCAGAAACTGTGATGAGACCAGGCGTCTGGAGATGAGAACCTTGAGGAGAAGCGTGGGAATAAGAGAAGCCAAGGGACCCTGGGTCACTGGTAGCCTCAAGGTCTCAGTGAGGTTCTTACTCCAAGTGACATGCAACTGGGCAGTTGCAGGCAGATGAGCCACATGGTGTGACTTATTCCATACAGTGCTGGTGTTGTGCTGAGTAGAAGCATATAGTACTTTCCACGGAGAAAGCTCCTGAACTTTCAATCTACTTTGGGCAGCGGTGTGCTTCTAAATGTTTAAAGTTAGCTCTGGGACAAAGAACTCTGATTCATGATGCTTGCTGATTTCCATGGTGTAACAGTCGGACTTTAGGGACCCCAAGCTGCCAGAAGACTTACAGAATGTGAGTGGCAAAGAGGGGTACACAGCTGACTCCACATGACTGCAGGTAGCCCCGGTGCCATTGCTAATGTCAAGAACGGCGAGAATTCTGTAAGTTGAGTTGAAAGTGTTAAGATTCCACCGGTCCACACAAATGTAGTATCTTCCACAGTTACAGTACTTATCATCAAATACAGGCCCAATCCCTCAGAATTTAACAAAACCTATTACCTTGGTTAATTCAGGTATGGGGTTCACACTGCTGATCCCAGAATGCAGAAGGCTGAATCAGGAAGACTGCCATGAGTTTCTAGCCATCCTGAGCTACAGATGCGAGGTACTGTCTCAATATACTACCTTCCTTAAAGCATGTCCCATTAACACAAACCCTATTTTCTTTATTTAAAAAGAATTCTATTTTACTTTACAACCATTCCATTTTTCCTCTACTACAATTACTATTTTATACACTCAAAAAATACACTGAGTAGGACTGGTCATGGAGATTATGGTCTTCCTCTCCAAGAAAACACTTGAATCCAGGCAGGCTATTAAGAGTGTTGAATAAAAGTTTCAGTTTATTTGAAGGCAGAGCCAAGGTTGCATAAACCTTTATCCACTTGATTTGCTATTAAGGAACTTGCTCTGCCTATCAGATTGCAGTTTATGAATGACACTAAGAAAGCAGCATCTTCTATCAGAGAAAGACATCCTACGGCCTCAGGGTGAAGAGTGTTTGATCCCATCAGGAGTACACGTTACTCATTCTCCACTCTGTATGGCCCAGTGGGGTGCACCACCCACATTCAGACTCCAGGCAGCCAGACAGCAATGCTACAAGCGCCCACTCCTGTGAAACAATGGGGTCTTTCAGGCCTCCTAATCTTGTGAAGAAACAGGCTAGAACGTCATGGGAAAAATGAGAAAATATGGGAGAAAAACAGCCCACAAAATGAGGGGTGGAGCTGCTGGCATGTTCTAATTCCTGAACAAAGAAGAACATCCATGACAGATCTCTGCCTGTTCTGACTCTTCCTTTCAAAAAGCAAAACTCCTAACGCCCTTCCCCTTTCTTTTCCTAGGTGTTACAGCACTGAGCCACAGATGGCAGACTGGGAAACTGCTAAACCCAAGGAACAGAATTATCTTCAATGGCAATGGTAGTAAGCAGGCCTATACTACAGCCTTGTTCTGTGATCCAAACACCAGTGTAGTTATAGACAACTGGACATCCAACAGTTTCACAAAGAAAAATGAAAACTCTTCATATGCCCTCACCCCATTTTTTAGGTCTTCCAAATATTCTTTTGCTGTTAAATCTGACTGATGTAATAGTCACCTCTACAGTGTACTAGTCCTTTATCATCTGCCAAACTCAATCACGTGGCCCAATATCTGTGGAGTTCCTTTTCCATCCTAGCCTCTGCTCCATCTTCCTTCCACTGGACATCTCCCTCCATTTAAGATCCATCTGCAACAATAACAGTATCTAAGGTAACCGAGGGCATCCGTAAGCTACACAAGAAATGTATCCTCTGCTGCAATACGTTTTCATAATGCAGTGATATCTTCTAATTGATCATGTGAACTGGGACGTACTAACCCCCAGAGAATAAACTGACTTAAGTTATCCCTTACCTGGTTTCCACCTCTCGACCATGTTGGTACCTGTGAGATGTTATCAGCTTCTGAGCACCACTACACAACAGCTGTTACCATCCAACAGTGAAAGTGATGATCCAGTATTTGTGGGAATCACAAGTTACATGAAAGAGACGTTTACTTTGCCCTTAGAAGGATAACACAGCATACAAAGAAGATAGAACAATGCTGTAAAGGTAGAGCAATTTACAAAGAAATGCACTTTATAGTAAAAATAAGAGAGTCAACTTAGGATGAAAACTTTGTGACAGAAATGTCATCCATCTCTCTCCAAGAACGATACTGGTTTAAGAGTATTCTTGGGGGAGAAACCATCACTTGCCTATGAGTAGAGTTCAGAGGTAGGAAGTGAAATTAGCAGAATTAAGCACAAATGAATCATGCTGCCTGAAACACACAAGAGAGGGATGGAGGCGACACTCTGGATCAGAGAGTGCAAAACACGACCAGTCCACAGAGGAACTCTAGTCTCCTCAGACTGAAACAACTGGAAACTTCTCAGGCCCTCTTTCCAAACCACTGCTTCAAACATGGTGCCTCAGCAGAATCACCTGGGGGATCTTTAAGTGCCTATTGCTTTGGTCACAGCCCACTCTAAATGTCAGGGGAACTGAAGTGAAAGCCAGGTCCCTGTAGTTTTAATGATCACCAGGGGGGGGGGGGCAGTCCAATGTGTAGCCAAGCTCTGGAATCCTGTCTCAGGCTTAGCTCCAAGACTGAAAAAAAAAAATGATGATATACATTGAGCTTAATGATAATCATCAGGAAAGGTTAACCTGGACACTTGGAAGTAGGTAATCACTGTATTGGCTTGAAAAAAAAAATCTGTTCTCATCCTCATAATCTGGTGTTACCAGGTCTTTAAAGGGCCTTTAAAGGAACCCATGGCTTGAAGACCACCATCTGGGTAAGGAAGCTCGGTGTGATTATAGACTTGGGATGGTAAGACAAGAATAACTGGCTCGTCACTCCTGAAGTAGGAATGCAATGTCAATCTTTTGTAGCTGATGGGCTACAGCCAACTATGTAACCAGCCATAGAACTCCTAACTCCACTAACTCCTGCTGAGTGGCTCTGGCTGCTGGCTTGCAAACCCAGTCAGTCTACACAGCAACTTCTTAGATTCTGACTGGACTGGAGTGCGGCCCCTAGGTCCTACCTATCTGAAATTCTCCAAGTGATTGACAGTTCTAGCATACAAATGGCAGAGAGGTTATGAGAAGGGGCTCTGAGGCCATGCTGTATGGGATCAAATCCCTGTTCCTCTACTTAGCAGCTATAGCTCAGTGTCTGGCAAAAAGTGAAGATAATTGATAATCTCCTTTGTCATGAAGTTTGACTTAATGTATCAATGTTTTGAATTATGGGGAATGTCTAGACCAGGGAAAATGCTCAGTTTTATGCACACCATGTGGACATGTGACTATGGGGTAAGGATGAGATAATATAATGTACAAAGTACTATTTCCATACAGAAAATGTACACAAGTATAATGACTGTAGCAGGCCAATGCACTGGTCATCTTCAGTATGAATCTGATCCTTACCTTGTCATACAGTAAGCTTTGCTTCAGAAACCACAGTTTAAAAAACCTGAAACAGGATGGGATGGGAAGGAAATCTTTCACTCTCATTTAATTATCAGGAGGCCCTACTCTCTATGACAGATAGTTCTGCCAAGTCAGATGGGCACTCGGGTTAACTGGCAAAGGGCAGTGTAGGCACTTGGCTATGCATACAAGATGAAGAATAATACTAGACAAACAAAGGAAGCTAAACCACTTCATTTCCTACCCCTTCCTCCCCACCAGAATGGAACTGTGTTTTTGCTCAAGATCACACTGTTACTGGCAGAACTGGGGTCTGGCTAAGAATGAGAGTGCTCCTCCCTCTTCCTCATGGCTTTCATCCCTGCTGACATCAGAGGCACATGACTAGACCAAAATACAGACCTCATGGATAAGGCCAGTATAAGAAGTGATATGTGATGGTGCCTTGTTCTCAAAAGATTCCAGCCACAATCTGTTCCAGACTTTCTCTGATCTAAATTCTAGCTGAGCAGGTCATTTTCAGCTGAGTCTCTGAATACAGCCTTCATTTGCTTTGTGGTTTGCTTGAGGTTGTTCAGTTCCATTTCTATAAGGGAATTATAAAAAACGGTTTAATTTCCCAATTTTGCATTAGATATGCCCTTTCACAGATACACTCACATACTTTTTATCCAATAGCCAAGGACAGGAAATCCTGTATTTCAGCTGCTGAGTCTCAGACACTCTGAATCTTTTCACTGGCAGATGTGACCTTGTCTAGATTTTATAGTAATTTAAATGTTCTTTCCATGTCATTTTCCCTTGACCTTGGCAATATGACTAACTAGCATTTTTAAATGATGGCAAGTAAAGATACAACATTTGCATCCTGCTACCAAACCCCCATCCAATTCCAACACGGTGACCCTGGGCCAGAACCTAATCCAAAAGACTATAAAGCTACATCCTGACAGGTTGCCATGGCAACCCCTTAATGTCAACTCTTCCATGTCCCAGGGCTGCAAGTCTCATTTTGAGTCTACTCATATTCTACTATTTCGTGTTATAACAATCAACTAAAATGTAATTTGATATGTCAGCAACCAAACATAATAAGAGATGCCACTTGCTGTTACAGCCAATAATAAAAAGGCTTCTAGTTGCTTCTGTTCCAAAAATACAGCAAATCACAGAATAATCTAAGTCTGGTTTTCAAAGAGAGGCTATTTTGCCAGATTTCCCCCACTTTAACTAATTAGTCCATATTTAAGAGAGCCTTGGTGAAGAAAATTCTAATGAAAGCTAGACATTACTATTTTCTCAACAGGAAGAAATAAGCTGGCCTTCCAGTCTTCAATAGACACAGTATATCCAATTCAAAGTAGAGAGATCTAACTATAATATG
Organism: Sigmodon hispidus; assembly: GCA_004025045.1. Taxonomy (NCBI): domain Eukaryota; kingdom Metazoa; phylum Chordata; class Mammalia; order Rodentia; family Cricetidae; genus Sigmodon; species Sigmodon hispidus. The sequence continues at coordinate 225,659 of PVIH01000921.1, forward strand.
AACTTTCTAAGGATACAAATAAGCAAGTATATCTTCTAAGAGTTTCAACCTTTACTACTGAAGGAGAGGGAAATGGTTATCAGGACTGAGCTCGGAATAATCAAAGCACTCTGTTTTAATCAGTAGCTCCTTCGTCCTCACACTGTATCATCTGCTCCAGAGGAGACTGTTCCTTTAGATATAATGGGGTTAAAACCCATCCCTGCAGGTGGCCCTTCTCTCCTGCATTCACTGTGACCCAGGGGACAGCTGGGAGCTCCAGGGTGCATAGGCCCATGTACAGAGCTCCACTGGGCAATTCCCACCCACTCCGAAAACAAGCAAACAAACAAAAACACAAAAATGCCCTTTTGTAAGTATCAGAAGTAATTTATTTTCCCTGTTTCTCAATTAGCAGAAATGTTACTGAGAAAAGCCCAAGAGGTCAATAAGCCCAGAATGACAGAGAAATTAAGACAGAATATACATAAACCAAAGAATCAATCTATAAGACACGACATTTTATGCTATGTAAGAAATTTTTCATCCTAAAAATAAGGGTATTATAAGTCACTGAAGGGATTCAAGCCAATGACCTTAAACCAACACAAATATCTATAATCTCTATGCCAGTTTGCACGCTATTTTTCTAAAGCTTTAACAGATTTTCTGTTTCCTTTAAAACCTGAAAATGATCCAGGCATGATGGCATAAACCTGTAATCCAGCACTTGGGAGACTAAGGCAAGAGGTTTATGAATCTGGGACTGCTGTAGCAACCGGGGGTCAGCCTGGGCTATACAGTAAGACCTGTCTCTAAAAGAAAAATCAGTTTCCAGGGGACTTTTCTTCCATCCTCACAAAAGCTGTCAGAAAGTTCAAGTCTTGTCTCTACCAAGTCCTTAGGCACCCTGCTGTCATCTCTAATTCTCAGACAAACTTTTCTTCCTTTGTGTTGTCTGTTTAACAGACTGTAGCCCTGCATCCAAACAAACTCGTATTTTGCAATGATGCAGGGTATACTATTCACTAGACAGCTATCACTACACCTAAAATCTTTGTGCTGACTACCATTCTAGTCTGCCTCTCTTTGGTCTGAGGGATGGGAAATTGTATGCTTATAATGAACAGCTTACACAGCAATGTGAATTTCTCGTGTTTGTTTTCATCAGATGTTGAATTTATGAGGTGAGACCTGTACCAGAGTCTCTTCTCTGTGTCTGCTCAGCCTGCCCCAGAAAGCTCTGGTGGGCTTCCACTGCCTATGCATGCAGATGCCAATTCTAGTAAAATCCACTAGACCATTCAGACTGCTGGCCTGGAATAATGTATATTTTATTTATTTATTTATTATTTAAATTTGGGTTTTTCAGTGTCTACGTGACCCTGGTCAAAGGATTTAAGCTCTATGACTTTCAAGTATTAAATCTAAAAATTGGAAAAAAAAAAAAAAAAAAAAACAAAGCAAGCCTTTGGAGGAGTTTATGTGATTAATTAATGCTCATGGGGTTAGCAAACATCAGATACACCAGAGTTAACATTCAATAGAGACCAGTTACTGTCACCACTGCTAGCATAGAAGGTTTTAAAAACAGTAGGTGGTCAGTGTAAGCTACTGTCTTTAGAGTTCCAAACTCCACCCACAGGCTCATATGACAATTCTCCCAGAGTCACTTCAGCCTGTGATGGGAGAATGCTCCCATAGCCACCTGGGCCAGGCACAGGACACAGCTCACTTCACACAATATTTACACTCTCAGAAACTGAGTGCTTAAAGCTGTTCTTTGAATTCTCCTTAAGCCTAAGGGCTTGATTTCTCTAGGCTTACACCAGCAGAGTGACAGGATGAGAACACTCCTCTTTATCTCCAGCTCCATCAGCCACTCTGATGCCTACACCACGGTATTCTGGGCTCTGCAGATTGGGCAGCTGGTGATGTAGTTCAGTTTCCTGGAAATACAGGCAGCAATTTCCTGTGGCTTCCTCTGTTTTTGATGTAGAGATGAATACATGTAAAGACTAAACACATCAAGAGTCAGAACTTCAGGCACTGGTTCTGTAAACGCTGAAAAACACTGTACTTTCCTCATAAACAGATCAAGAGCAGAGTCTAGGCTGTCCCCTGTACAGAACGCTCCCTCAGAGTTCACACAGTAAGATGAGACAGACAGTGAGAACATAGATGCATCTATGTCTATGACCTGCTGCCTGAATTGAGGAACACTGCCATGAACTTGCTTACCAGAGCAATCAAGAAACGTCTCCAGAAAGGTCAGAGCTTGGCACAAAAGACCCTGAAAAACGTCTTGTCTATTCACAGGACTTCAGTAAGAATTCCCCAGAATTAGAGGCCAGGTTAGAAAAAGGTCAGTCTTAGAAGTGGAAAGTAATAAAAATGTCAAATGAATGAAACGTTCGTGATATATTCTAAAAGCACTTTAGAAGAAAGAAAGAGCAAGGTACAGCTGATCACTAGCCAGACTCGATGAAGGCGATCATAGTAGGTGCTGAGGATGAGAAAAAGCCCATCTGGGCCATGGCCTGCTGTTGAGAAGGTGGCAAAAGCCATATGCACTCTTACACAGAGGTCGGGTCATTCATGGTAGACTTGGAATGCTTTGGAAGCTGACCTAACTTTGCCAATTACCAACCAGCAAAGTGACCTTGTAACGTTATCTTTCCAAACCTCCACAGCTTCCTGTGATCTCTGTTTGTCCATCTCTGGCTTGATCCTATGCATCAGTGGGGACAACAGTGCTTACAGCCAGCTGCTTGCCCCAAAGACAAGCTTTCTAACAAACACTTAAGTAGTTTATGTTTAAGATATCCTGTCCTTTTCAATCGAGAAAGTCTCAGTTAACACAGCAAACTTATAAAGGTTGCTATAACAATTAAGAACACAAAGAAAATGCAAGAGGGCTGGAGAAATGGCTCAGTTGATGACATACTTACTGCACAAGTCTGAGTTTGATCCCCCAGAACCCACACAGAGAAAGGCAGTGTGATGGTGTGCAGCCACAGTCCTAGGCTTGATATAGAAGGACCCATCCTTGGCCAGCCAGGCTAAGCAAATCACCAATCTAGCCCACTGAGTAGAAAAGGAACTTGGTTACTTAAACAGACTGGGGCTATATGTTAACTGGATACAATGGAACTTGCTTACTTAAACATACTGGGGCTATATGGTAACTGGATACAATGTAGCCTTATGAGAGGGGTCTAGGAGACTATGTAAAGCTATTCTCCCTCACTCAGGAGCATCAAGAACCTTGTTTAAGGCCTGGGAGGAGTTGAAAGTGAAAAAAAGGGGGGGGGTTCCAAAGTTAAATATTCATTTCTACTACATGTTATCACCAAATGTATCTAACAGGCTCAGAGACATCCTGGTTTCTCTGTCATCTCTGTAGGCCACATGAAATTCCCTGGCTGCTAGGCCCAGTATAGTTGATTTCCTTAGCATCTCTCTGTTTCCTGACACTTCATTTGCCTCATAGAATGGTTCCCTCTGGATTTAACCAGATAAATGCTGTGAGCTTGCTGTGACGCCATTGTTCTTAGTGAACATGTGTTTTATAATCGCAAGAACATCTGGCCATATCTATTCATTTTGTAACATGACAGAGCTTGAGAAAACAGAAATGTTTTTCAACAAGCCTCAAATTCATAAAAAAACCCAAAAAAAACAAAAAACAAAAAACCTGAAATACAACACAATGGTTACATTGCCAACTTTTCTGAATAAACCTGTTGGGAAACACTGAGATCTATGAATAAATCAGCTGTGATTTCTATTGTATGTTCTGGCCATATACCCTCGGACAAGAAAGAATGGCTAAAGAGGAAGTTCACTGAGTCCAAGTCAGTGATCCCTGAGACAGAGACTCAGGGCCCTGGGAGAGGGTGGAGAAGCTGATCACAAAGGGGGCTACCTAACAAGAACTTGCAGGGACAGGAGATGAACCTAAATTTAAAAGGCCATCGTCACTGTAGAAATCAATGTACCTCACATGTTAATATCAGACAATAATATGCTATCTTGCTATTTAATGAAGTAGTACTTAGCAGGCCTTATTACTAATTTAAACAACTTAAAAAATATATCTGTCCCTTAGTCAAATATATTTGTGCTAAGAGGAAAATCATATTCTATATGAATCTATAGAAATTTTTATGATAGTCTTATATTCTCCCTAGAGAAAATGCATCTCTGTCTCTCTGTCACTTAATTATCTACCTATCCATCCATCTTAAAAAAGACAATTCAAGGAACTCCTTAAAACAGGCAAAGAAAAATTATGGGAAGACACATCGACCAGATACATTTCAGGAGTGGTTGCTATAGAAACCAGTCAGTAGGTTTCATTTTTAGAGTTGTGCCTTTTGATAAAATATTAAGTTTCTTGGTGTATTTATACACGCATGCACACACATGCTCACGCACTATTGCCGATGCCCAAATAAACTGCTTAAAACTATTTGAATGATTTCTAATTTTAGGCTGCCAATTATCTACAAAGAAATTAATGTATCTTAATAAGCTGATTGCCGAAGGTCCCTCTCCTCTGTTCCCAGGTGTTTAATACTGAGCAGAAGCTGCAATAAGGATGCTCAGGCTTGAGAGAAGTGTTGTCCTTAGCAGGAACCTAGGAAAACAGGTTGCTCTTCAGAGGCTCCTTGTAGCCTGCCAACCTCTGTTGCTAGCACCTTCTAGGCGAGCTGGACAACAAAATACATTATTACTTCAATCTCAGTTTTCCATGATGAGGTGGCTATTTCTTGCCTGTAAGAAATGACATATTTCTATCTCGGGAGAAGGCCCCTTGTGACATTGCTATGCATGAGGCTCATCTGGTGTCTCCTTTTCATTTGTATTCAATAGTTACTTGTTGTGGGTCTGAGTCCAAAAAGCACATACTGCACTTCCTATTTTCAAAATTAAGACAAATCACACATTTTAGCCCAGAATTAGAACTGCAGTCGCTAATTCAGATACTGATTTTCAGTACAGCCAGCATGTATTAGCAGCTGCAATAAATTCTTCTGACCAAATGGCATCTGTGTTTGTAGACCACTCCTCAAATGATCTTTATCAGTGTGCCTGAGTCTGCCAGGAGAGCCTACCAAGTACTTAACCTGGCCTAGAAAAGGTCTTTGAGCCATAAACCTGGAAATCTTTGAAAGAGAGGCTGGATTTATTTTTCTATCAGCTGGGAACACACTGGCTTCAGACCAAGAAGTCAGTCCCCACTACACAATAACATCAGCAACAATCCTGACTTCCAAGACATACGAAGGTAAATCACACTAACAGCTGAGGAGAGCTGATGTACTTTCTGTTTGAAGGGCAGCTAGAAAAGAAAACAGGAAAGGATCAACTGTAAATGTCATGGCAGAGCCTGAGCCAGGTGCTGGCTCTAAAATGACTGACAGGTCCCCATAAAGAATTAAAGGAACACAGCTACCGCTCTGAAGCATTATATAGCACTCTCTCTCTCTTTCTTTCTTCCTCCCTCTCTCTCTTTCTCGCTTTAAAAATGATACATGTTTGTGTATAAATATTTCAACAATTTCTGGCAAAGTACATCTGTTTATATCTATAGTTAGATATGACTAAGAAATTTTATCTATATGACTAAGAGATGATGATTATCTCTGGTAGGATCAAAGGTCATGTTTGTTTTCATATTTTCCCCAGGCTCAGCACTGGCATTCACGATCTCTTATAGAAAGGAAGATAAGCACACACACACACACACACACACACACACACACACACACACACACACACAGAGTTATTTCATAAAACATTTAAACAATATTATGAGAATTAGTCCAACAGTGGCACTTGAAAAACAAAGCCGGTGGTTCCTGAGTGCCCTGGGGAATGTCCAGATCCAAGGAGGCTCAAATCCCTTCTATAAGATGGCACAGCGTCTGCATGTGGCTCACAGATCCTCCTGTGCACTTCAGACGCTCTTCAGATTCTTTGTAACACTAATATAATGTAAAAGCAACATAAAAACTTGTGCCATCCTGTCTAGGGAATGACAAGAAAAGGAAAGTCTTTTTTTTTCCCCCAAACATTTTCAAGCAGGAGTTGATTATCTGCATCAGAGGGCATGGAGCCCACAGATACAATGGCTATGGCAGAGCACTCCACTACTGTTATTTCAGTCCTGCTAAGCAAAATAATGGCACAATACACATGAAAAAATACAAAAAAAGAAAAAAAAAACCCAAAGACTGTGTTTCTAAAATTCCACAGGAAATCTAGAAACAAATACAAATGAATGTTATTCCAAGTTAAACATTTTAAAATTAATATTATAGGTCACAAAAGAGTATAATAATTTTTAAAGATTCAATATGTATTAATTATGGTTTAAGTCCAAAATAGTTTAACATAAGATAACATTAGAGTCAATCAAAGGATACTATTTGTTTGGAGAATTTATTTTATCTGAGAATATGAAGTACATTATAAAGCGATTTTAAGCACAATGCAGTATATTCCATGTCTTAAAGGGGTAAACAAGTAGCACTTAAATTTTTTGATTTAAAATTTTTAATTAACATTATAAAAACTTGAAAATCAGTATCAGAGACAGATTCAAACCATACATTTCAATGAACTTCTCCACCTCTAGAACAGGCGTTCTGAAGCTGTAGGGTTTCAGATTACATTGTACATGCTCACTACAGACTAATTTCAATGATAAGAATTTTAAAAATATTTACGTGATAATTAAGTTTTCACATGATAAAAATATTTTAGTTTGGCTTAAGGCTAAATCTGTAATATTAAATTATTATTTCTCTAACTCCCCTGCTATCTGATTTATTATATTAGAACACATAAATAATTGTTCCTTTAGCTACTACTGTAATAATATACAGAACCTCACAAGACTCTCAAGCTAAATAACAGCAAATGTAAGTTCAGATATCTTAACGTTTCCTCACTAAGTAAGCAAGCATTGACTTCAAAGCTATGGTCTACCGAACAGCTCCTCAGCATGTAGACACCACCTTGTAAAGTATTTGAAATGACCACTCACCACATTAGCTCTACCCTGCCATGAACTAGCTCTTCTCTCCTGCATCACAAATAGCTGCAGACTTAAAAAATGGAAGCCAAATGTCAATACTGCCTCCTGCCAAACATACTTGAGAAGCCAGATGGCTAACCACTAAAATAATATATGATTTCCAAAGCCAAGTGTGTGATACATTTGAATCTTGACACTTCTCCATATAGGACTAGACATTATGACTTAACTAGAGGATCATGTGCTTCCCACATAATGGATACAATATAATAATATGCATACAATAACAATGCTATGACAATGATGAATCATTTCAGGGGTTAAGATACTGAGATGACTCTTCTCAGTGGCAGTCACTGTTCTGTTGGTTTGGTGGCATCTATGGGAGAAGATCACTGATCACTTCAGTAGCACAGGGTGGGACCAACTTAACCAAATGTCTGCATTCCAATCACCTCACTCAGACAGGTAGGTTAGGAAAGGCAATCACACATTCAGGCTAGCTCAGTTGTTAACAAACGGGCTAGAGTCAGGCTGCGTCACAGGAATCTTCTCCTCAGATGTTTTATTTCCTTTCTATCAAACAGAACTACAACATATATTTGAAAATACAATGTTCAGCATGGTGGATGCTAGTCCCAATGCCTGTGGTTAAAAGCAAGCCAGGACTTAGGCTTGAAGGCCAGGTGGGTAGGGCAGAGGCAGGCAAGCAAAGGGAGCCTACCAAGCATGTAAAAAGACAGCTCTTCTACTCACCACTCAAAATGTCTAAAAGAAATTGTCAAGCCTTGTCATTGTTATTAGCTAGTGATGAAATAAAATGTAGAAGAGATGAAATGTTAAACTGGAAATACTAAGTGTGGGTGTCACATGACAAGCTGTTAAGGCTTATTTTGCTCTCTTGTTTCCGAGATGCCTTCCTTCTGTTTACTTTTAGTTTTGGTTTTTCAAGTAATATACTTTAATTTTAGTTCAGTTTTAGGCTTATAGAAAAAAAATTTTCAGAAAGTTTCCTGTCCCTGGCCTTCCCATTTAATTGACATCTGTTGTGCGTATGACACATTTGTTATAATTAATGAGCCAATGCTAGCACTATTGTTAACTATATTCTACAGTTAACATGGGGTCTCTTTTCTGTGTTACAGAGGGTTGTTACAAATGCAGCATGCCATTACATCACCACAGTAGCTTCATGGCCCTAAGCCTGTATTTTCCCCATGTTGAGTAGTGTAAGAAATGTTCAAATTATCTTTCACAGTGGCTGTACTAACCAATCCTTATTAGTTCTTAAATATCCACTTAGGGACTGGGATATAGTGCAGGATCGATCTGTTTGCCTACCATGTGCCAAGCCCCGATGATTCCCCAGCACACTAAGCACCATACCACAAAATCCACCAATTGTATCTAAACAAATAATCAGGAAACATTCCCCATAGGTTATCTGTGATCTAATTTTCAGAACATGAATAAACAGATACTCGGCCTAAAATATTTAAGAGTCATATGGTCTCAGAAAATGGAACTGGGCATAAGGATTACCTTTAAAATTCCTTATTGTTGGGTCTGGAGAGAGTTCAGCAGCTAAGAGCACTCACTGCTCCTGGAGAAGACCCAGACTGAGTTCTCATCACCAGTGTCAGCTGGCTCACTACTGCCTGCAGCTCCCAGTCTCAGGGGAGCTAATGCTGATCTCCGGACTTTGCAGGCAGATGCACTCACATGGTGCATATAAACTCACACAGGTACACATGCATACACATAAACTTAAAAAGTCTTTAAAATGTCTTTATTGTTATTAGACTCTATTCAATTCTCTTCTAAATTCTCTCTCTCCTCTCTCTCTCTCTCTCTCTCTCTCTCTCTCTCTCTCTCTCTCTCTCTGTGTGTGTGTGTGTGTGTCCACATTCTGCCAAAGCATATGTGTGGGGCTCAGAGGACAGTTTACAGGAGCTGGTTCTCTCCCCTTCCACCATGTGGATCCTGGAATGGACTCATAGAATCAGGCTTGGTATGGGCACTTCTACCCTATGAGCCATCTCTGCAGTTCATTTATATTCAATTCTTAAGTCCTTAATTATGGTCTTTGTGATGTGAACAATTTCAATTGACTTTCAAACAGCTGTTTTTTGGTACGAGTCAACAAACTGGGAAAAATTCAACAGTCAACAATGACAGTAGTGAAAAGCTCCCAAGTGCTTGTGCTAGGTGTAGGTGGTGTGTTTTTGCTTGAGATTACGAAAGTCTTGTTCTAGTAAAAGAAAGTATTATCTTTGCATTATAGTCTTATAATATAGTATGTTTCTGTATACTACCTATCTACCAGGACAGCCCCACAACACTTGTGCACACACATGCACATGTGTACACATGCACATCCATGTATACATTCATGCACATCCATGTGCACACACACACATCCAAGTGCACACACATATGCACATGAATATACATACACATGCACATATATAAACCTATGTGCACACACATACCCCTGTGCAAACATATACTTTATTTACACATATATTTATGCATACATAATCACTTGTTTACACACAAACCTTCCTGTATACGCACAGGTGAGCATACATGTATTTTATGTGCATAAACTTTGGACAATGCCCCATGGAAGCTGTTTGTGTATACATAGGTACCATTGTCTGGAACCATAGGTATCACTGTCTGGAACTGTATTGGGCCTGCTATCTTTAACTTCTCCCTAACCAGATGGATTCAGAGCAAAATTCTACCAGACTTTCAAAGAAGATCTATAACCAATACTTCTTAAACTATGCAAAAAAAAATGGCAACATAAGGAACACTCCCAAAATACTTCTATAAAGCCTGTATGACTTGAATAACAAAATCAGGTAAAGACACAACAAAAATAAAATTAAGGCCAATAGCTCTGATGAACACAGACTCAGAAATTCTCAGTAAAATACAATATAGACATACATCGCAAAGATTATTCACCATGACCAAGTTGGCTTTATCCTGTGGAAATACAAGGATGGTTCAATGTACATAAGTTAATAAGTGTAATAAAATATTACATAAATGGACTTATCCTGTGAAGATACAAGGATGGTTCAATGTATATAAGTTAATAAGTGCACTCTATTACATAAATGGACTTGGAGGCAAAAATCACATGATCATCTCAATAGACACAGAAAATGCCTTTGACAAAATCCAACATGCCTTAATTATGAACATTCCAGCAGAGAATAGGACTGAGAGGAATATATGCCAACACAATGAAGGCTATTGTGGTGGTTTGAGAGAAAATGGCCCCCACAGGGAGTGGCACACTTAGAAGGTGTGACCTTATTGGAGGAAGTGTGTCACTGTGGGGGTGGGCTTTGAAATCTCTCGCTGAAACGTCCCTCAGCGTGACTTTTAGTCAACTTCCTGCTGCCTTTCGGTCATTATGCAGCCAGCACCACATCTACCTGCACACTGCTTTGTTCCCCATCATGATGATAATGGACTGAACCTCTGAAATCTCAATTAAATATCTCATTAGTAAGAGCTGCCATGGTCATTGCTCTTCACAGCAATTAAAAAACAAAAACAAAACCCTAAGACAGCTAGCATCTAGGCCAAACCCATAGCCAGCATCATCCTAAATGAAGAAAAACTGGAAGCAATCCCATTAAAATCAAGGAATGAGATAGGGCTGGTCACTATGCCCACTCCTTTTCAATATACTGCTCAAAGCACTAGCCAAAGCAGTAAGGCAAGAGAAGTAAATTAAAGGGCTAGAAAGAGAAAAGGAAAAAGTCAAACTATCTCTATTTGCAGATGATACCACATATACACACATACACAATTACTTAATTTTTTAAGGTCCTTGAAAGCAGCCTTTCCCAAACTTAAGAAATGTCTCACCCTAAAGGTCAAGAGCCTCAACATGATATTCAGCCTGACGTTTCCTCCCTATTTACAATCACTTCTCTGTACTTATGCATAAAGAGGCTGCTGCTATTCTAAGTATTTCTCCAGTCCTGTGCCTTCCCTCAAGTGGTTCCTGTGCCCAGAATTCGTTCTCCTATTGTTTCAGAACAGTTTAGTCTATTTTATCCAAGATGCTTTCTGGTCTCCTTAGCATTGAGTGTTTATCTCTACAGTATTGGTACCTTTCTTTGGGGTTGCTCTTATCTTCATTACACATAAAAATACATTTTTCTTAGAGTTTAGGCTAGCGTATATCATAGGTCCTAGCTTACAGTGGCTATACACTGTTATTCAATAAACATTCTTATATGAATGAATTCATAAAAGACAAGACGTAACTTTATTTTTGTCACCCATAGCAATGCCAGCACTGGATTTATAACCAAGCAGTAGATGAACTGAAAAGCCTATGTGAGTTATATTTGGCCAGACTTTTCATTTGTCAATTGAGAAAACAAATCCACAAGTGACATACTCCACACTTGAAACTTGTGCAAAGTCAGGGACCCTACTGTGCACCTAGAATATAACAGCAGGATGCACACTCAACTCTGAATAAATAAATAATGAGTCAAATGGTTGATCCACTACAGTTTTAGATGGCAAATCCTAGCCATGCATGGTAGCTCAGACAGGAGAACAGGAGGTCCGAGGCCAGCCTGGGCTAAGCTGCGAGGTGCTATAATTTCACATCATTAGAACGGACTGGTTATATTTTCTGTCTAATAAAAAGTATACAAAGCTCACATATCAATTCTTTCCCTTGACTATCTCTTTGCTAGAAACTGATACTGTGCACACAGACAAAGCAGTCATGCTCCCTGAGACAGCCTTACATGTGTTAGAAAAAAGAAAAAAAGCATTGGAGACACAAGCTCATAGGTGACATGAGCTTAAAATCCTGAGATTGACCAGAAGAGAAAGGAGAAGAGAAACCGTGAACAGCAGGGTGGTCACTGAGGGTGGGGATCATGGGAGGGGCTTCTCAGAGGAGGTAAAGAGGGAGCAGGAATCAGAAAAGTACAAAGGGTGGCAGCAGCCATGAGGGGTCCCTGTCCTCATGGCCCAGACAAGATCTGTTCTGTGGTTTCTATTCCTCTTTAGGTACCAAATCATACAGGAGAGTTGAAACATTAGGGATATTTATATTTGCATATAAAAATATATTTTATAGTTTATGTACAATAGATATATTTTCTTGCTATGAAAATCTAAATAGAAGAAAATGTTAATACTCTCATTACATATATTTCTGTTTATGAATACGGAGGTCAGAGGACAACGTGAGGGAGTGGATTCTCTCCTTCACTGTGTGTGATCAAACTCAGATCAGCACGGAACCATCTCACTGGCCCAAGAACATTTTAATCTCAGAACGCAAGAAAGATCTTTTGAAAGATTATGGTCTCTAATTTGCAGATAAACTTCATCTTCTGGCTCAGGAACAAATGAGTAGGTACGATCACTTTTCTTTATCACTTTCCAGAAGTCACAATGGAAAGGGGGAACACCAACCAATCAGAGGATGAGTAACTATGCCACAGAGCCTTGCGAAAGTTCAGTGAAAGCATCGTGCAAGGGGAGCTCAGCCTGGTTCCCCACACTGCCAGGTGCTGGGCTGTCCTGTTAAGACAATGATCAGGACACAGGCCTCCTGACTCCATCACACCCTCCAAGGCCACACAGGCACTTTTCCCTGTAGAAGGAGGTACGTCTGTGCAAAGCCCACACGTTATGCTTACTTTCTAATGATAATATATAAACAAAAATTATGTGTTCCTTTTAGCATTCTAATTTGTTATAAAACAAAAACTAAGATTTGTCAAATACAAAAACAAAACCCCCAACACAAAAAAAAAAAAACAAAACAAAAAACTATTTAAGTGCTTTGCCCGTGAGCAAAATAAACCTGATCAAAAATCTAACATTTTCAAAACTCCACAGAACATGATGGTAATTTATTACAGATGGGAGGTTTTTAAGTTGGAGACAGTTTTCCTCTTTCTGCCCAGTATGTTGGCCCTTTCTAGGTCATGTTCACCAGACAGTCTTTTAAAAAACTCAAAAAGGAACCAGACTGGACTGGGCCAGGCAGAACTGGGTAGTACAGACTCAGACCAGACAAGACTAGACCCAGACCAGACAAGATCAAACCAGACCAGATCCAGACCCAGACCAGATCCAGATCCAGACCAGACCAGACCAGGCCCAGATCCAGACTCAGACCCAGACCAGATACAGACCAGACCCAGACTCAGACCAGATCCAGACTCAGACCCAGATCCAGATCCAAACCCAAGCCCAGACTGAACCAGCCTGGTTCAGCTAGCCCAGATCAAATCTCAGGGGAAACAGTGTTCCATTAATTCTGGCAAATATAGATGAAAGCTTGAGCATCTCAAGACAGTTCATATGTTCCCTAAGGAAACAGGAAGTCTAGTAGTGACCAGGGTTGAATGAAAATAACAGAGTTGGAACTTAAAATGAATGCTTTTCAAGTTCTGGGCAAATTGGTTAGTATTTCTTCTTTACTTTTATTATCTACATTAAGTATATATTCTTTTTTTTCCAGCTGAAAAAAAAGTTGAACTAGAAAAGTCAGAATTTATAACAATTAATAAATAGTACACATAGATTTTTTAACATCAAATGGGGGTAGATGAGTGGAGCGATTGGTCACCAGTTTAAGCAGTTTGGGGCTCTTGCACAGGACCCAAGTTTAGTTCCCAGAACCCATGACAGATGATTCATAACTACCATTAACTCTAGCTACAAGAGATCCAACACCCTCTTCTGGCCTCCTCAGGCATCTCATACATGGAGAAACACACACACATACACACACACACACACACACACACACACACACTAAATAAAAATAAATCTAAGGGGGAAAAATAAATTGGTCCCTTATGGACCACCTTGGCCAGGTGTGAACCATATTTGTAAATCCCACACTCAAAAGGTTGAGGCAGGAGGGTTAGGGTTAGGGTTAGGGTTAGGGTTAGGGTTAGGGTTAGGGAGGATTGTGAGTTTGAGGCTAGCCTAGCCTACATAAGTAAGGCCCTATTTCAAATCAAAACAAAACCACCTTAACTTGTGAAGGCAGCCAGTTTTCCATTTACCATTCTACTTAACACCATTTAAAAACATTTACTTATTAAGTAAGAAATAACTTTTCAAAACCATATCCACTACGTCATTGTTCTTATTCATTCATTCAAGAAATAAGGCAGGGCTGCTGTTGGTACATTCAATACAACACCGCCGAGCAGTCAAAATTCCTGCTCAGTGGAGTCTCCATCCTACATCCACAGACCCATGCAACTGACTGTGGGAGAAAATGAGATTTAAAATAATAACAACAACAAACATTTCAGGGCTGAAAAATGGAAATTCTAGAGATCTGTTACACAACAATTTAAATATAACTACCACCACTGAACTATACACTTAAAAAGAGCATACGTATTGTGTTTATTTAACCACAATTTTTAAAAAAACTAAAATAAATTTAAAACATAAAAATGTCCACTATACACTGAGTATTTACCATGTACTGGCTTTACTCCAAGCTAATCCTCACAACACCTGGGAGAATAAAGTCCAGAAAGACAAACAACTTAGCCAGGATTCTGGACTTGAGCAACACCCCTGAGATGTGAACTTGGTCTGCACAGTGAGTTCCTGGAATGACAACACTATGTAGAGAGACTCCGTCTCAAATAAAATAAATAAATAAATAAATAATAAAAAGTGTATAGTAGTAGCAATCATACAGTAGAGGTCTAACTGTAATCATTTATTTTCATTCTTCAGCTTCCACTTCGTAAACTGCTGATTTACAATCCAGCTAACGCCCTTTGGATGGTGGCCTGTCTTAAAACATGAGCACTGAGAACCCACTTTCAATCACACCAAAGCCACGATATTCTCTTCCTACGAGTGGAAAAAAAAAGTACAGAAGATTTTTTTTTTTTTTAAGCAGACATTACAGAAACTGTAAGTATTTTTAGACCTTTGTACTTTTTTATCCAGCAGCCTGGCTGAGAATAATATAGAAACACTTAAAAATAGCCATTCAGTTCTCTGAAAACCATGAAATAGCTGTGCACATGCCCAGCACCTGTGTGACACATCTGAATCAATGCAACTTCGCCAGTTATATAAAAAGAGGAAAGCTTCAGTTCTGGAACTAACTGGTCCCCTTCAGAAGCAAATGTCTCACCAGGTCACACAGCTCAGCTCACCTCTCTCTCCCATACTTAGAAGGCACACCTGGCCTCAGGCCTGAGCAGCATAAAGTTGCAGCTTTTGCTTCCACTGCCCACTCGTGTGATGTGGGAAATGCCCTCAAGCAAGAGCCTTTGGGAAAGACAGGGTTAACTTGGTTCTGTAGCCTGCAGATGTTTTCGGAAGTGACCTGGGAATGGACATTTGGAAAATAGTGATGGTGATACAAACAGCCTCTGAGAGTCTCCTCCTGTCACGGGATGAGAAAGTTCAGGCCATAAAGAAATGAAGGAAGGGGGAGAAAGGATGGAGGCAGGAAAAAAGAGGAAGAGACGGAAGAGCAAGGGACAAAGGGGGGAAGCTATTTGGAACCCACTATGTTCCGGTACCTTGGCTAGGCATCCAGTTTTAGCCCATGGTCCTAGCAGCAACTCTAAAACAGATCTGAACACATGAACGTCACCACAAGTCACTAAAACATGAGGCACCAACTGGAGACTGCCTAGGTGTTTTTATTTTATTTAACTATACAAAGGGTCATACAGTGAGGTCCTAGACAGCTTCTCCTTTCTAACCAAACGTGATGAAGACTTGATGGCTTCACTCTTCTTATCAAAATTCCTCCGAATACAGAGAGGTATATAAGGTATTATTAAAGCCTAAACTTCCTGCTCATGTTATTTACATTTAAGGTTATTTACTTAAGATTATTTAAGGTTACACCCTAACCCTTCTTATTTCTTTCCTTAAAAATAAAATTTTGGGGCTGGAGAAATTGCTCAAGAGCACTGGCTGCTTCCAGAGGACCCAGGTTCAATTGCCAGAATCCATATGGAGGTCACAACTGCCTATAACTCCAGGTCCAAGGGACCGGAAACCCTCACAGACATATGTGCAGGCAAAACACAAATGTACATAAAAATAAAATTAAATTTGGGGCTGGAGAGACAGTTCAGTGGTTAAAAAGCACTGGCTGTTCTTCCGGAGGACCCAGGTTCAATTGCCAGTACCCACATGGCAGCTCATAACTGCTTGCTCCGATGCCCTCACAGACATACATATGGGCAAAACATAAATTCACATGAAACACAAATAAATACATTATAAAATAAAATTTGCAGCTCCCAGAAAACAGGCTGTCTTCCTGCAATATCAGCCACCTTCCCTGGCAAATGATCAAGTCAGAACTCTCTATATATAATGCAAAAGTCAGCAAGAGTAACCTGACTGAAGTCATTCACAGTGGTTAAAACAATGATCCAGAAAACATATTGTTAGAAAACAAAGACCATGGATTCTGGAAACAGACTACAGAAAATAGTTCTTACGAAGTCAAGAATGGGTCCAAGCAGCTTTAGTCACATTAGGCGTGTTTAAAAGTGAGATACTGTTCGGTTTGCCCACTCTGGTTCAACACCTTACTAATTCAATATAGGCTAAGAAATAGGCTTCCAGTGGCTAACTAAAGCACTGTTTTCAGGCCAGGCTAGTCCCAGTCTCATCATGTACAGCTTTAGTCAAATACTCACAGAGAGCAGCTTTTATCTTGGTGCTCCTCCAATAAAGCTGGAGAGAGCAGAGAAAGGGAAATCAGACTGAGTAATGGAGTCCTCTGTAAGAAACAGTAAGGGGACAGATTATAAACAACTTGGAGGAAAAAAAAACATTTTTTATTTAAACAAGTGTAACTTTGTCATCTGGACTGATATTTTTGTCTATTGCACATATTTCTTATGTAAGAAGTAAGAATTCTAAGAGGAGAGATCTGTATTTGATGGGTGCAGAGCCTGTGGCTGCCTAAGGTCCTCCTCAACTCACATAATTCCATGGGGTAAAGCACAACACTTCCTGTGAAATTAAATACTAAGAACTGGCCTCTGGTTGTCTCTAGAATTTTCTTCATCATGTATTTAAGTTTGTATTTTTAGCAAGTTGGTAAATTAAAGGCCCCTCTGGTGTTATGAAGACTCCAAGGGAGAGCATTAAGAACTCTGTATGTTTCATATTAACCTGAACTTGCTTAACATGGAAGCCTTAGCCATGAAAAAAATAATTTCTTTATGATCAAATATGTGTGTATAAATATATAAATATATTTACACATACAGAAATAAGTAAACATATCACTACCATAACTAATTATGTTAAATTTTAAAATAAAATTGTATATTGTGTGTATGTACATGTGTATGGAGATTCAATAGAGAACAACCTATGGGAACCAGGCTGTGACCAACCAGCATATGTGCCCTGGAATTGAACTCTCGTTGTTAGGTGTGGTGGCAAACACCTTTACACACTGAGCTGTCTATCTCACTAGCCCTATTCCAACATTTTTTAAAGTAATTTCTGCACAAAGAATTCTTATTTCAAAAGAAAGTCCTTCTGTAAAAAGTTACACAAGATGGCATTTATCTGGTTGGTATTTTAAAAATAGCTTTCAAGATATTTTCATTTGCTTACAAAAATTGGAATTCAGAAAAGTTTGTAACAAATCTCAACCAGCTTAAGTAGCAGAACAATGCTAGATATCAAACAAAAAAGATTAATGCACATTAGAAAAATATACAGAGGCAAATGGAGGGATTTGGAGAATATCCTCCTGAGCGAAGTCTCACAAACTCAGAGAGATAAGCAGGGGATGTACTCACTTACTAGTGGTCTCTAAACAAACAAACAAGAAAAAAAGCCAAACATGCCCAAGCGGCAAACCACAACCACTGAACAGCTTGGGATCAGAAACACCCTGGACTGACCCTTCAAACCCCAGTCCAACTATAGGAACACCAGAATCACTCTTGAGGGAGGGGGGAAAGAACTGGATTTGGCCAGAAGTGGAGACTGATCTAAGCATTATTGGGTCAGTGGGACCATAGGACTGTCTGTTCCCTGCCCAAGGAGGGGATGGGGAGTTGCAGAGAAGAAAAATGACCAAATGTGTTGGGAGGGGGAAAAGACCTTGAATAAGGATATACAGGGATGGAAAAAAAAATTCAGAGGGAAAGCTGAACACAAAGAAAATATATGTGTAGCAATCTTATTTGTATTTCCACCCTTGATAAGCCATGCTTATGATTCTTATCCTCTGTATAGTTATTGTTAACTCTTCCACATTAAAAAAAAAAGAAAGAAAAATATACTGAAGAAAAATGAATAAATTCTAATGCCAGTATTGAACATAGATCATGGCAAATTGTTGATGACCACCAGTTGTGATTAGAAGCAAGTGAGATTCAATCAAGTGTGCAGAATAATTTGTTCATAAAAAATAATGTCTGTGAGTCTTCTCCAGGTCTTCTAACAGTTATTCTGAAATAGTCAATAAGCATACACTGATAACGTAGGTTAACAAGACAAGGAAAGTTGGTATCTTTGAGGGCATAGTGTTAAGTACTTTGTGTGGGGCTGGTATAAAACCCTAAAATCTCAGCTAGTAAAGGAGATTTCGGATGGCTTTAATAATTGCTTGCCATGTGTTTGAATTTTCAATGGCTGTAAGAAAGTGAAGAGTCTAAAACAGAAAAAGAAAAAGCATCATCTTATGATTCATATCTGTTTGTTATATTTTAATGTGTGTCTTACTCAAGTTGAGTATTCCTTATTTGAGACGCTTGAGATGATCAGGTGCATTGTTTTATTTGTTGTTGTTATATATATGATTTATTTTTATTGATGTGTCTGAGTATGTGTGTGTTGTGTGTGTGTAGATGTCTGAGGAGGCCAGAAGAAGACACTGAACTTACAGACATCTGTGAGTCACTCAAAATGGATGCTGGGAACCAAGCTCAGGTCCTCCGCAAGACAGTATTTGCTCTTAATTGCTGAGCCAGCTCTCTAGCCCCCATCACAGGATTTTGGATTTGAGATTTGTTTTAACTCGGGGATGGAGAGTTGTGTGTGTGTGTGTGTGTGTGTATGAGAGCTCTTAAGCAAAGACCCAAGTTGAAACAAAAAATTCAGTTATGTTTATATCTTATACCCACAGCCTGAAGATCAATATTAGACAATATTTCTGGTCTAATTGCACTTTGACTATAACCTGTCACATGGTGTCAACTATGGAACTTTCCACTTGTGGCATTATGTCATGTTTCAGAAAGTTTCAAATTTCAAATTCTAGAACATTTAAAAAATTTTAAATAAAGATGTTCATCCTATATTTTAGAACTATGTCTTCTTAGACTTGTTAACAATAAACAACTACAACCTCAAATATAATAATAATAACTCAGTGCCACCAAACCCAACATGGAAGATTTATAGGAGGGTAATAATGATCCAGCAGTGTCTGGCTGTGTGCAGAAGCACCTGTCAGTTCATTATCTTCAATTTAAATGTATTTTGCATACATTTTTAGAAAGCCTAAAGAGCTATTATATTTAAAGCTCAAAGTAGTCTCCTGAGGATTTATATTACATATACTCCATATAACCAACCCATGCTTCCATTTGACTCCATTAATGTGTCAAGACTGTGAAAATGGGGAATCTCAAACTGTTGACTTTTCTTTCCAGGATCTGGAGTGGTGGCACTCCAGCTCCCCAGCACATTCTTGTATATTTTTCCATATATGGTATAAAGTGTTTCCCTATCATAGCAGAGATGCAAGAAGTCACCCTGGGCTTTTCTACCTTCTTTTTATAATGTTCATATTATTTGTGGCCACATGAGACTTTTCTTTTCATTCTGCTATTATCCCTCCATGTACATCAGAATTTATTCATTTTCATTTAGCATATATTCATTATAAATTAAAATGTTATGATGTGGGCAGTTCACACACCAGCCCAGTCTGGTGAGTTCCTCAGAACGTTGCTCACCTGCCCTGTCCCAACACTCCTAGGTTTAGATAAGTTTACCTAACCTATGCAGTTGCCCAACCTACAGCCTTGCCTTCCCCAGAACTTTACCTACCCACACCATCAACATACTCCCAGGTCTAGCTGGGGTCAGAAAGCTTCTACACCTGCCCAGCCAGGAGACTTCCTTAGATCCCCACTGGCCTCTATCATTCCCATATTCTCAGGGGCCCAGGTCAACCTGTATATCAGCCTAGCCTAGTATGGAAAACAGAATCAAACCTTCATTCAATAAAGTAAATCTAGAATCTCATACGATACACACATGACCAGGTCAGGTTGCTGAAACATAAGCAGTATGACAGGTCAAGACAATATGCCCCTGTCAACCCACTAATCCTATATACAGATATGCTTGCTTTCTTGCTTTCTCTCTCTGTCTCTGTCTCTGTCTCTGTCTCTGTCTCTCTCTCTCTCTCTCTTCTTTCTTTCATTTTTTTGTGGTGTCTCTTACAATTGGATCAGATACATTTTCTAGTGAGAATTATTTAGATAACTATAGAAAATTCAATCTGAAACAAAGATAGATTTGAAAAACTCAATAACTCAAGTAGAGAATTGGGGAAAATTCAATCTGAAACAAAGATAGATTTGAAAAACTCAATAACTCAAGTAGAGAATTGGGGAAAGCCTCACCAGTAGAATGGATCAATTGGGATACTAAATATCATGTCATGAAAACAGAGGAACCACATGACCAAGAAATATGAAAACAAATCACACCAAAGAACAAAGCAGTACACATGGGGTACTGTGGAAAAAAAAATCCATAAACTAGGGGTAGACAGAAGGAAGAATCCCAGGGCAATGGCATAGACTAGGTCTTCAAGTCCACAGAAGAAAACTGTCCCGAGTTAAGGAAAGACACATCTACACAGACACAGGAGTTCATGGGACACTAGACAGAGCCAAAAGGAACCCCTTACAGTACGAAAACACTGAATACCCAGAACAAAGGGAGGTTTCTGAAAGCTGCAGGACAGAAATCACAAATCACACACAAAGCCATCAACATAATAGCTAACTTCTCACTGAAGACTTTAAAAGCCAGATGAGCCTGGAGCACTATAGCTCCAAGTTCGAAAAGACCACAGACGCCAGCCCAGATGACTTTATCCAGAAAATATATCTGCCATAAGAGAAGACAAAGGAAAAATTTCCAGTGGTATAAATAGCTAAAAGAATTCCTGTTCACCAAGCCATTCCTACAGAGCACACTGAAAGTAATACTTCAGACTTGAGAGAGGAATAGACATAGCCAAGAGGCCACAGAAAGGAAACAAATGAGTCTATAATTACAAAAACACAAAACAGGACTAAGAAATAAACAGAAAAGAATGACATCCGTTGAGGTACAATAGTAATTGTAATTCCAATAGCAATCCTCAATATTAATGGTCTCAATTTCCCAACCAAAAAACAGCTTAACTGAATGGATTAAGAAATAAAACTCTTCTTCTGGTGTCTGTAAGAAACTCATCTTGCATTGAGGAGTGAATGGCTCAGCACTTCTAGGCTCAAGACCAACACTCTAAGAAACTCATCTCTTAGATGAGTACATCTAAGAGGTACCACTTTAGAGTGAAAGAATGGGAAAAATATCTAAGCAAATGGAACCATGAAACCAGCAGGCAATACTATACTAATATCTGACTAAATAAGCTCAAACTAAGCTTATCAGAAAAGATGAAGAATAATTCATTCCAATGAAGGGAACAGTTTACCAAGAAGACATTACAATACTAGACACAAATGCACAAACTCAGATGCGCCCAATTTCATAAAAAGTATATCAGTGGATTTCAAGACACAGTAGGTGATTTCAATATCCTACTCTCCCTAGTAGACAGATTGTCTGGACCAACTTGTTTAAATTTATTTAAATTTATTGAGGGTCTTTTGTGCCTCCATATGAATTTTAGACTTTTTAAAAAAAATAATTAAATGACACCATACATCAAATGGAACTAACACCAAAAAAATGTACATTTTATTCATCACTCTGTGGAAGTTTCTCTAAAATAGACCACATAGGCAGACACAAGCAAATAAAGAAAATGTGAAATAATTCTGTGTATCCTATTTGACCACAATGAAATAAATCAACACCAAGAGGATCCCTAGATTTGCACAAACACGTGGATCCTAGATGACACACTACCGAATGGGTCAAAGAAGAAAATCAGAAA